>NW_020769339.1:12708569-12854883 GCF_900518735.1 Pseudonaja textilis
TTCTTTCTTTCTTTCTTTCTTTCTTTCTTTCTTCTTTCTTTCTTTCTTTCTTTCTTTCTTTCTTTCTTTCTTTCTTTCTTTCTTTCTTTCTCTCTCTCTCTCTCTCTCTCTTTCTTTCTTTCCTTCTTTCTTTCCTTGTCTCCCTTCTCTCTCTCTCTCTCTCTTTCTCCCTCCTTCCCTCCCTTTTCCCTTTGGGTGAAGCAGGTGTACTTACCATCCCCCAGCCCTACTCTTCCCTTTTCATTTGTTATCAGGGAGGCATGATCAGGTACAGTGGAGATTCCAGCCCTTCCCCTTTATTCTAACAAGTGCCTGATGCTATTTGGCTGCAGCACCTCCCCAACCTGCAATCAATCGTCCCGTGGCTTCTGGTTGCCAGCATTGGCAGCTAGCTGATTGGCTGGCAGCTAACTAACTCAGGCAGCCAAAAGCCAAGGACAAACAGTTGTCATCGAATGGATCATACCAAAGTATGTGGGATGGAGGGACCATGGCCCATTGGCCAGGGCAATTGGCTAGGGGATGTCAGCCACTGAGAAAAGCTAGAGGTGAATACCCTGGTAGAGAAGCAGGGGTGGCCAAAGTTAGGAGCCAAGAATTCCTAGACACCATCAGGATATATAAGGTTCATTAAAATCCCTGGGAAAATGAGTGAATGTAATTCAAGTGCTAACAGATGCAAAATTTGGTTCTCTTAAAAGCTCAAAAAACAATGCTGGGCTTTCAACATTTTTGTAATCAAGAACCTAGATAAAGCAGAATTAATTCACATGGGAAGTTTCAAAATCCCACTGAGCCAATACTTATATATTGACCTCTTTAAGATATCATGGCATGTATGATTTTGAGAACTGGGTTTGTGTGCATGTTGTTTCCCAGGGTTAAGTCTATTTGCATTGTGGATAAAATTGCTAACACAAATCTTTAATAATGGTGGGAAAAGCATAAACAGTGACATCCTGCCTCTGAGTTTAGGAATGCTCTGAGAACTAATGAAAATTATTTTCCCATTCAGTAAACAAACAGTGAAGCTGCTGCCCAATCTATGAGGGACGTCCTTTTTCATGTACTGTACATTTTCATGCAATTTTACTGATACATAATAGTTATTTAGCATTAGTATTGCTTTCAATAAAAAGGAAAAATAATTTTATGTAATATTTATGGTTATGAAAAGGTCAGGACTGTGGCAACTTATAAACTGTGTGACTCTAATTTATGTTTCTTCCCAATTTGGGACCCTTTATTACTATTTGTTTCTTCTTCTTGGCACTATTTTTTGGATTTCTATGATTTGGGCCCAGTACCTTTTATAATAGGGTTTGTGATCTAGAGACCTGATTCAACTGCTTATTTCACTGAAGATGTGAAACATGACAGCAACCAATCTTGCCACCCATATCTGCAGACAGACAATGCTGTTTGATTCAATCTTCTAGATTGTCCTTAGCTACATCAGGTTCCCAGGGTTAATCTGTACAGAAAGGCACTAGTTCTGCTAACGTTGGAAATATCAGTTTTATAGATACAGAAACTGGTAACATAACTGCCTGCTGCTTAATAGCTCCGGGTGTTACTTGTGATTACATGTGAAATATTCTCAGCAATGAGCTGTATCTGGAGTGGCCACAAACGAGAGCTGTTTTTTTCTCACCTCACAGAGTCAAAGAATTGATAAACTCTTTCAAAATAAAGGAGACCTTTTCCTTTGAGTGGAATTAGGAAGAGTCTTTAAAAGCATATTTTCTTTGGTTTCCTTACAAAGCTCTTTAATGTGCACATTTAATGGATGTTATTAGCCTCTAAATTTGATAAACCCTCATCCTATTAGATGTTAGCTTCAAAAATCTGGCCAGCTTGGAAGTTGAAACACAGCATGTTTGAGAAAGATACTTTATAGATATAGATGTATTTATAGATATAATATTAACGTTCTATATTTTCCCAGGAGATCTACTTATCGACAAGTATATCCTCAATATTATCCCCAGTATTATAACTGTGTAAAATACACTTGGTAGAAATTGGTCCAAAGCAATTCAGCAAGCTTCCCCTCTCTCACCCACCCATCCCATGTCTCCTTCCCCTCTCTCGCCCATTCACCCACCCACCCATCCCATGTCTGTATCTGTACATTAAAGGGAGGTAGTATATAAGTTGATTGATCTGGTAAAAGAAAAGTCATCATTATCTTTTAATTTGCATTTCCCTTGCATAAAGACAACTATATTGATTTGTTCAACACAGGGGTATCCAAGTTGGCAGTGGTAATGATGATCTTGCTTTGCTCTTAATTTTCTTGAGCAAATAAGCCCTCTTCCCCCTTGATTAGGCCATAGATTATTTGAAATGGTATTTCACTTTCCAAGAAACTAAAAAGGTGTTAGAAAGAACATTTAAAGTCATTTCTGGATGTGACTGTACTTTCCTACCACTATTCTGAAAGCTCTCCCAAAATACTATAACTATAAATATAAGCACTTGCAAGATATCTGATTTTATAACAAGCCTGGATGCCAGGTGCTCTTAGACTGTGAAGTTGTCTGTTTGCTAACTTTCTCCCTTTTGTTGGTCTAGCAGGATAAACTTATCACAAATGATACTGTACTTCTTTAAAGAGCCTTCAAAAATACTTTATTATTTATTATAGTCAGATTTAAGGTGTTCTAAAAATAAAACCACCACAGTTTTCAAATGGTAAGATTCAAATTTGAGATGGCTGTAAAGCGGTATATAAGTTTAAGTGCTATTGCTATTTAGAATAGAATAGAATTCTTTATTCGCCAAGTGATTAGACACACAAAGAATTTGTCTTGGTGCAAATGTTTTCAGGGTACATAAAAGAAAAAGTTTAGCCACGTTATTCTCAAATTGTTATAACAATATGACATTTTATTCACATGTTAACTCCAACTTATCAGCATTTTGCAAACTGCGAAATGAATATTTTGGCCAATGCAGATTTTTTAAAATAATATTTTTATTGGTTTTTAAAACAAACATAAACAAACAAAACATAAAAACATCAGGCCATCTTCCATATATGTACATACCGTGTGCCGCTTGGTTTACAAATTGTTTTGTGCTTCCATTTGTAGTCTTCAGTTACAATTACATTGCATATGATCTCATATTTTCAATCCAATATTAAATCCATTGGTATCATTAATCAATCATTTGACTATACTTTAATTCATTCATGCTTTGGAAAATAATCATATTTTACTTAATTTGTTTTATGACAATTCATATTATCATCCCAAATCTATCCTAAAAACATTTTGTAGATATAATAAGAAAATAATACATCTTTATATATTTAGTATTTTCTAAAAGTCTACATATTTCGTTACTATACTTTATTGTCTAACCATTGATAGAATAGATCCCAAACTTTATAAAATTGTTTATCATCCTGTTCTCTAATTTCAATGTCAATCTGCTCATTTCAGCACATTCCAATATTTTCTTAATAATTTCCTCCTGTGATGATATTTTCTCATTTTTCCAGTTTTTAGCAAATACAATCCTAGCCGCTGTTAATACATTTACAATCAGGTATTTCAAATCTTTACTATATATTTCAGGTAAAATTCCCAATAAAAATATCTCTGGTTTCAAATCTATATGCTTTTTTGTCATTTTTCCAACCACGTGTGGATTTTAGTCCAGTATTTTTTAGCATCCGCAAAAGTCCACCACATATGGTAATATGAGCCAGGTGTCTGATGACATTTCCAACATTTTTCGGATTTATTCTTGAACATTCTTGCTATTCTTGTTGGGGGGAAATGCCACCTGTAAAACATCTTATACAAATTTTCTTTATATGCTGTTGACATTGTCATTTTATAATTTTGAAACCACAATTTTTGCCATTTCTCTAGATTAATCCCATATCCAAAATTCTTCCCCCAAGCAATCATAGTTTCTTTAATTTGTTCTTCTTCTAGTTTAATTTCTAATAAATATCTATACAATTTTTTAATCACCTTTTCATCAGTACCTGTCAAAATCTTATCTAAATCAGTCACTTTATCATAGAAACCTTCTGTTTTAAAATCTTTATCATACCTTGAATGTATTTGCGCATATGAAAACCAATTCATCTTTATACCTTGTTCCTCTAGTTTTTGTATAGATTTAACTTCACCCTTTTCATTCAATATTTCACCATATCTAACTGTTTGTTCCTTTTTGTATATTACAGGATAAGAAAATGCTTCAATAGTCGATAGCCAGACTGGAATTTTCAAATAACATTGTCTTTTAATCTTCTCCCAGTTTAACCACAGAGACTCCCGTATATAATGTCTTCTAAAGTAGCCCTGTGTTTTAGTTCCTTTATACCATAAAAAAGCATGCCACCCCAACAACAGATCATGTCCTTCTAATGTCATCAATCTAGTATTTCTTAATGTTATCCATTCCTTAACCCACATCAAATTTGTAGCTTGGTAATACAACTCCCAATTAGGCAAACTGAATCCTCCTCTTATTCTAGCATCTTGCAAAAGTTTTAACTTTATTCTCGCTTTCTTATCTTGCCATATATATTTCAAGACAATTTTATTTAAATCTTCAAAATAGTCTTTCCCAAGCCTAATTGGAATTGTTTGAAACAAATATAAAATTCTGGGTAATATATTCATCTTGATTGTTGATATTCTCCCTATTAATCACAGTTGTAAATTTTCCCATTTCACCAAATCTAGCGCTAGCAGATTTTTTTTAACTGCAGTGAAGTGACAAGCATGGTTTATGATTTATTTTGTCATTCCAACAATATTCCATTGTACAATATATTGAAAGCTTATCTATGTTTGCATCTGATAGTTGATTCAGGAACTTTTCATCACCATATATTCCAATATATGGTAGTCCTTTGGATCTGTAGAAGATACTGTGGATATTTCCATATGCGGATATGGAAGTGGCCATTCAGTCTCATTCTGAATATACAGAATCTAGTACAATGGGGCAATGAAGACCCATTATTATCCTAGCTGTGGGTATTATTTTGTGATCCTGCACATTATTTTCTATCAGTTTTCAACAGCCCCATGTCTTCAAAGCTGGTGAAGGCTTCATAGTACAGGGCTCACCAGTGATTCTATCAGCAGCTGTAGTTCTATTTTCCTTGGCTGGATGTCACAGTGGCATAGGGTTTCTTTTATAATGTCTTTGTAGCAGTTGTGTAGTTGACCTTGAAGTTTCTTCTAAGTCTTAAGAACATCCTAGAGCAATTTGGTGGTTGTTCCTTATGATGATATGACCTAATCACTACATCTCAGCTCTGATACCAGGGATCCAGTGCTTGTGGATTTCATACAATCCAAGATCTCTAGGTTGAGGATACAGTCTTTCCAATGAATTCAATGATGGAATGGAGAATGTTTGAAATGCTTTTGATACAGAGCCCATGACTAATATCCGTATAAGATGGAAGGGATAAAAACAGCTTTGTAAACTTTTAGCTTTGTGAAGATATGGATATTATTATTATTATTATTATTATTATTATTATTATTATTATTATTATTATTATTATTATTATTATTATTATTATTAAAAATAATGTCTGTATTAATAGCTGTTGAGCAGAAAAAATATGTTTTGAAGTAGTCATGAAAGTTGCATAGAGAAAATTATGGCTTTGGAAGGCTTTAAGAAAGATGATTTCTTGATAAATTTGATGAAACCAAACAACGGTATGATGCAAACATAGGGACTCAGTTCCCATTAATCTGCATATCCCTATAGAGGTCCTCTTTCCAGTATTCAGATTCAGATTTCTAAAAATAAAATCTAGAATGAATATTACCTCTGTCCAAATTAACAATTCATTTGTCATCTTCATCATCATCATTTCCATTGACAACTTTTGATAACTGCTCGAACAGGAATGATATTTTTTCTTTTTTAAATATATCTTCCAAATCATACTAATGCCTGCAAACACTTTCAAATAAAAAAAAATTGTGTTGAAACTGTTATTGTTATTTCTGGGGGAAAACATAGTATTACTGTATCAATCAATTTGACTGACAAGTCATTTAGTTTATGACATTAATTGTGGTTATTCCCATAAGAAAAAGAAATAATTTTTGACAGTTTTTTGTCTGTCCCCATTAGTATCTTATCTAGTGCCGTTGGTTCTTTATTTATCCCATGTTTTAACATCCTTCTCATATCTTGTTTGTATCTGGAGGTATGGCCACCAATCTAAATCCACCCCTTGACAGAGGTGGGATTCAAATAATTTAACAACCGGTTCTGTGGGCATGGCTTAGTAGGTGGGGGTGGCTTGGTGGTTATGTGACTGGGTGGGCCTGGCCAACTCAACATCACTCACGTCAAGGGACGCTTCTCCTCACCTGGTCTCTCATGACAATGGGGATGCTGCAATGGTCATAAGTGTGAAAAATGGTCATAAGTCACTTTTTTCAGTGCCATTGTAACTTTTAATGGTCACTAGATGAACTGTTGTAAGTCAAGGATTACCTGTAGAAACATACAAAAAGCTTCTTTGCTTGCAAAAAGCTGCCCTAAATACCAATCATTAGATTAAAAAGACCTGCAAACTGGGGTTACAAATCAGGCAGGGTGCCAGAACACTTTGAGGAATTAAAATAGTTAAAATGCAATGGTAACTATCAGCAGCCAACTCTTACTCATAAAGTGAAACCCTTTAGCAGAGAGATAATTTAAGCTCTCCAGAAAGAGCACACCCAGGAGAAGCAATCCTTAGATCCGTTTGCACCACTTAAAGATACCAGCTGGTCTCACCCATCTCACAAGATATCCTAAGGAAATCATCCAGATTTAAAGAAAAGTCACATGTCCTCCAGGAAGGCAGTAAAAAAATCAGTGCCAAGCTTGCATCCTGTCTCTTGGAAGTACACCCCAAAAAGACAGTGCCAGATACCACAAAAGCACTGAAGGAAGACCCCCTCTTCAGAAAGAAAAAGAAACATTGAACCAGGAAAAAATTCAAACACAAAGAAATAATTAAATCACAACATTAGCTGTTGCTTGTTAAACCAATTACCAGAACAAATAGACACAGGAACTAGCAGATTTCTCAATCCAGTTTCTTTTCAGGAACAGAGATTAATCTTTTTCTTTCCAAACAAAGCTGAATAGGGAAAATTATCCCATCAATAAACACAGGATTAAACGTCACCCAAGCACAGAATTAAACTCTACCAAAACCCAGTTTTAGACCAAAAACTCAGAAAGGGTTTGTAAACTCATGTATGAATGTCAATCTTTCTAGCTATCCAAGAAGAAGTATTTGCAGGGGAGTATTTCCTCCCAACAGCAGTGGAAAAAGCTTAAAACAGCCCTTCCCCTTTAAGAAAAAAACCTCCTCCTTTGGAGACAGTAAGTCTAGACTGCCTGCCAAGAATGTAATAAGGGTGGAAAAAAACAAAAGGAGATTTCATCTAACTATCGGTTATCTGAACTGCTTAGAAAGTTAACAAGGGGTTCTATAGAACCGGTCAGAACCCCTGCCCCTACCCCTTGACTCTATTATTGTTGTCTAGTCTTTAATTCACCATCCTTATTCAAAATGTCTTTATAGAATACAATTTTTTCAAAGTTGATAAGATCAGGGACTCTAGTCTAGCCTCCTTTTCAAGCAGGATAACCTATACCATCTCAGACAAGTGAATGTCCAGCCTCTTCCTAAAAACCTCCAATGATGGAGCATCCATGATTTCTGGAGGGATACTTGAGAGATATAAAGCCACATACATTTGGAAATTTTGATTCAAAAATCTATTATCCTGATTATCTTCTTTGCCCTTCTCTGAATTTGGTCCTACTGCTTTTAATCCTCCTTAAAGTGGTGCCCAAAAATGGACACAGTTTGAGTGCTAACCAATATAGATATGTGCTAGATTTTTAAAAGTGGAAGCTTTAAAAATATAATACTAAATAAATTTTAATAAATATCTTGTTAGAGATAGTGTTGAGGATGTTGGAAAAGAAGATAATAAAATAAAAATAGAGAAACTTTTCACATAATTTTTTTGAAAAAAACAATAAACATAGGCAATCCTTGGTGATTATAAGTTCTTACTTCCACATGGATGCACAATGTATAGTATGTTTTCCCATAATATATATTTTGTGAAAGCAATCATGACAGGTTCCCAAATTCTGAAACTGACAATTTTCCAAAGTTTGCCTACTTCTGTCTCCATCTCATCAAAAAGAAAGGCATATTCCCTTGGCTTCTTTCACTCACATTTGAATTGCATCATGGAAGAAGAGGTGGAGACAAAGTGGTATAAAGCAGGGGTTAAGGTTTAGGGTTAGGTTGCTGTTTGTTCAGAAGATCTAAAGAAGATCATCTAACAATTAGTTTCCATGGAAACACATCAGTTGTAATTTCCCTAACAAGAATAATATTTGTCTACTTCACTAGGTCATTAATATCAAACCCCAGCAGCACTATTTCCTCCAATAACTCTCTACTGTGTAAACCCATTCTACTCACTTAACAGTATACAGTATACATTCCTTAAATGTATATTGTCAAATTCTATTTGGTTGCATGGTAGTCCTTAATTGCAAATCTTATTACAGAAGCCACACGTAGTTATTTTACAGCTAGAATTTGCCCATGGCTCAGGAATTGTAGAATTGGCATCTTACAATTTAATTAAGTCAATTTTATTTTATGAAAAATATTATTTTTGTTTTAACCTTCTCTGTAATGTCAACATTCAGAATGGATTGAGAAATTCTTGGAATTGTAAAAAGGTCGATTTCATCTTATGCAATATGAAGAAAATAACAGAATAAAAGGAATGAACTATGACACAAAATATAAAAGCCTTTGCTCTATTGTACATAACAACAACACACAAGTACCTGGTCAACAGACATGGTATTCAGCAGGTTTTGGAGAACCAGTAGTGGAAATTTTGAGTAATTTGAAGAACGGGCAAATACCACCTCTGACTGGAAATTTTACAGTATCCTTCCCTTGCCATGCCCACCAAGCCACGCCCACAGAACCGGTAGTAAAAAGAATCCCACCACTGCTTGTCAACCTCTTTTGTTTTTGGTCAAGTTTTTTATTTTATATTGCTTATAGATATCAATGTATGAACAGTGTGACACCTGGATATCATACATTTTGGTACAAATAAACATAATATGATTAGTACATTTCATTTTCATTGTTTCATATTGTTTAAACATATCTGATTCTACCACCATTCAATTTCTAAACCTCCCTCTTATTACACATAACTTGTTATGTTAAAATGTGTATATTGTTATTCCTCTTTTATTTCTATTTTAACTTTTATTTATGTCACTGTAGTATTCAAAGACGTTTCTTTTCTTTCACCTGCTTTATTATTCATATTTCCTTTATTTAACTCTTCACATCTATATATATTAAAGTGTTATCCTTCATTCTTTCATTGTTCCATGTTTCAATGTACAATTCTAATACCAATCACAATATCGTTTTAAACATATAGGGTAAATCTATTCATATTCCTTCCATTCATCCAATCCATGTAATTCTACTATTAATACACATGCTTATATTAAAATATATTTTTTCATTATCTATTTACTCATTGTTTAATTTTATTATTTTACTGATAATCATTATACAGGCATGTTAATAATATCATCATTCATTTTCTAATTTTCCAATTAATGCTTAGTTTTTATTCAAAATTCCCACATTTCACTCTTGATATCTATTTGTATTAAAATATTATCCTAGTGCCTAACACAGTATATACAAAATAATTATCTGGTCTATATAATTCTATTGCTAATACACATGTTTTTGTTAAAATATGTTCTTGAGGGATCTTTTTTTTCCTTCTCTTTTTTCTATCCATCATCTCTTGGCTGCATCAATACCTTAAATCTTATTCTTTTTTTGACTTGCCTCCCATATTCTTCTCTTAAATCTTTAACTCTATCTACACTTGCATCTTGACTGTTCAATCCAACTTTTTCTTCCTTCCCTAAAGCTATCTGTTCTAATCCCTATCTCATTTCCCAAAATATCTTCCTCGTTTTCCCATTGTCTTTTTTTAAGTCTTTTGAAGTGTTTTCTTCCTGTTTGAATTCCTTAGTCATTATTAAGTTTGATAATATCTCTTCCTTGTTGTCTTCTTTTCACTGGTTTCTTGGTTCTGCTTTTCCCTACATTCCTTCTGCTGGTTTCTTTCTTTCCCGAACATCCTGGTCTTTACTTGTTGTCAGAGGTGGTATTCAGTGGGTTCTGACCAGTTCTAGAGAACTGGTAGCAGAAATTTTTGAGTAGTTCAGAGAACTGGCAAAAGCACCTCTGACTGGAGATTTTACAGTGTGCTTCCACTGCCACACCCACCAAGCCACGCCCCCAGAACTGGTAGTTAAAAAATTTGAATCCTACCACTACTTGTTGTCCCTTGTGTAATATTTTCCAGTTTTTGGTCTATGCCATCAAATAATTCCACAGTCACCTTATGTTGTTTCTGTATAAAATCCTTAATGTTTTGGAACATCAGCTCCATCTCATTTAAGATTCCACTCATTTCACCTTGTGTTGCGCATTTTGTTTTGGTAGATCCCTCTTTTAGTCAAAAGTCCAGGAACCATTTATTCCAAGCTGAGCTTACACAAATCACAATTTTTTATATCTCATAAGTAATCAGTCAAATCCATTTAAATAGACCAGGGAGTTATCTAAGCCTCCTCAAATCACTTTTATGAATTTAATCATATAGCATAACATTTGGAGGTCTTTTTATTTAAAGATCTTATTTAAATATTCAGGTCTCCAGTGATCCTAGGGTTGATGAATGTAATCCAATAAGTGTTTTCACAGTCTTTCAAGTGGTTATTCCTAGGCTTGTATATTTTTTGTCTCATCAGCAGATGGCGCTCTTTACTTCACAATGTTATTACTGGCAAGTCTTTTTAATTATTTTAAATTATAATTCAAGTAAAAAAGCAATATTATTTTTTTAAATCCATAGTTCCAACATTTTAAAATGTCTTCTCAATATCACATCTTCTCACTTTGAGAGTCCAATTTTCTGTATTTTTAAAGAATAAGTTTTTCTTTTTTAATTCTTCTCCTTCTGGCTTAGTAACTTTTCAAAATGCTTATTCGCCACTTTGACAGATAGTTCTAAATAGACAGTTCCCCTGAATTTCTTTGGGGTCAAATTTTAATAGAAAATATCCTCTCACCCAGTTCACACGCTGTTCACCAAAGTCCACTCCTGCACTGTGCTTAGATGGTCATTGGCTGCTTCTTCTCCTCATCGTGGGTGAGAGGGGAAAAAAGCTCCAGGTCAGGCAGGAGATGCAGCTCTTCTTGATCTCTCATTATGCCCCCCTTGGTTTGCTACCCCCTGCAGGGCGGCTTTGGCTCCTTTTGGAGCCCATAAATGGCAGAACTCAGCAAGGGAGCACGGAGCTGCGCTTCCCATGTCCAATCTTGCTACAACGTCAACCGGAAATGCCTTGCCAACCTCTTTTTCTGCATGTTGCCTCTAACTTGCCCACAACCCTTTCTCTCAAAAGCAAATCCAAATTGCCAGAGATTTGGTGGCATTATAAGTTAATTCTGCTTTTCAAAGTCTAGGGAATTTTGTTTGTTTTCCTCAAGCCCCTTTTCTTCCATTTTTAGAAACTTTGTGAGGTAAAGAGTAAAAGCCCATACATAACACCTGGATATATATGATAATTTAAAATGGGCTGGTTGACAACAAAAGCTGTGATTATTCATCACAAAGCTGAACAATTTTGTAATAAAAGAAAGGAAACAACTATTTGTAAAAACAGCTCCTGTTTTTCTGCTTTGCTGGTTTTGCCATATTTTAAAAACCTACTCATGTGTCAATATAGGATGAAAGAAAACATTTTCCTACTGTTTTCTGAGAAAAGCAGAATAATTACACTCAAATGCTATTTAAAAGAGATCCTTTTCATTTCGTTAGCATGAAATCATATATGTGGGTCCTACTAAAACAAACAATTTAAAAACTGACTTCCTCACATTTGTAATTGGGGTGAGTAATTTACTCTCAGATAATGGATTGTTTAAAGAGCATGTATATAGCCTCATATGTTAAGTTTCTCCTAGCACATTTCTGCAGTATTAAATTACTCATGAAGCAAAGGTTATGCTTAATAGGCTAATTTATGGTTAACGCCTTCTAGCTTTGCGGTCACCATGTATCTAACAATAATTACCTATTTCTTTTATTTTCTCTTTTTTAAGCCTTAATGAATCAAATCAAATGACTTCATGTTTTAGGCCTGTCATTTTGTAGACAACGAAGAGAGACCTTGGTGAATTTGTGTGATCAAAGAGGACTTCTTCCGAAGGTTTTCACCTTTGTAACTAAAGCAGTGGGGACACCACTGTTATTATCATCATATTCAATTACTTAGTGGATTCAATAATATAAGAATAAAATGTTAGTCCATCTGTATGTTTTGAATTTTTAGTCAAAATCACAAAGAAAGAAGAGGACTTGTATTCAGACCTGTGGAAATCAGAATATGGACTAGTTTGCTTTCATCAGTAAATATAACAGTAAAATCCCTCCAGCTGCACAAGAGTTTACTCAATCCAATGTTTTAATTTATTACTGGCTTCAGCAGCCAGTAGCTTCAACGTAGATCTTTATACATTGCTTGTATTTACACTGGGGATTTGTGCTGGGATTTCTTTCAATTGCATACCCTGGTTTTGAAATTTCAGTTAGCAGAATCATCAGAGTGTATTTCTCTAAGGCAAGAGTTTCAAATCTGGCTTGTTGCAGGCCACATGAAGGCCATTAAGGTTTTTTTTTTCTGTGTGTGGTCCCTGATGGCTCACCTGGAAATTGTAAGACTCTGCCAGAATCTGAATCTACAGGAATTTTTCCAGATAGTCTCTAAAAACCAGTCACTACTGAATGGAAGAAAAAAAAAATCATGCCATAGCTTTTGTGTACAGAGAAGATTTACTTAGCTTTTGGGATCAACCTGATAACTTTAATGTAGGGATCAAGGTGCTGACATAACATTCAGGAGACAATAAGCTCATTAAGACTTCCTTTAGGCATGAAAGCCAGCTGGGTGACTTTGGACCATTCAACTAAGTTCACAGGGTGGTTTTGAGAAAATAGGAGGCATGAGTATAAACAATAATCCTAAACTGTAGACCAGGGGGGTGGGATTCAAATTTCTTAACAACCGGTTCTGTGGGTGTGGCCTAATTTGGGGATGTGGCTTGGTAGTCATGTGACTGGGGTGGGGGTGGCTTGCTGATTGGGCATGGCTACATGGTTATGTGACTGGGCTGGATGTGGCCATGTGACTGGCAACCCAAATTTAAATGGTCCTCACTTAATGACCAGGTCCTCGCTTAGTTGCCAGTTGCTTAGCAAGTACTTTTTGCCAGTTTCCAAGACCCAGGCAAGGCCCAGGCAGCCTGGGGAGGCCCAGGCAAGGCCCAGGCAGGTGGCCATGTGGCTGGCAACTCAAATTTAAGTGGTCCTCACTTAATGACCAGGTGCTTGCTTAGTGGCCAATTTTTTAGCAAGTGCTTTTTGACAGTTTCCAAGGCCTGGGGAACCCTGCAGAGGGCTGGGCGAGGCCAACTCAACATCACTTCTTTGCCCTAATGACTAAGTATTAAAAAAGATATACCAAAACAAAATGTAGTTTATTATGTCATGTCTTTAATGCTTAAATAATAAAAAGGTACACAAAATTATATTGTTACGGCATTTAAAAATATTAATCAAAAACTATTACATAACAAAAGTTTACAAAAAACAATAAAACTTATTTAAAGTACTCCCAAATTGCTTTTCTATTATCGTCCCATGTTACAGGTTTCTTGTGTTTAACACGAGTATCATCAGCTGTGTGATGTGCCCGGAACCACTTCTTTACTATAGGAACAGGGTCCCATTCTTGCAGAGGTAAGCCAATTAGGCTGATAGTCAGGAGGTTTGTAATATTGGAAACTGTAAGGAGACTTCTGCCTTCTGAACATATTATGTTCATCTGCGAGAAGCCCCTTTCCGCCTCTGCTGAACTGACTGCAATTTTTCTTTGGTCAAAATTTCAAATCTTCTGCAATACTTGCAACCTATTTTTTTCTGGGAAACGTCCAGTCCACATATTTTCCCCTAAAATTATTGTACTGCTGTAGTGTCCAGTAGTCAGGAAGGTTCCCTTCAATATCTGATTCAGCTCTTTCAGTACCTGATGATGTGCTGGCTCTTTCCACTGGTCGTTGTGTGGATGATGTGCTGGCTCCGCTTTCTTCAATGGATGATGTGCTGGCTCTGCTTTCCTCAGACTCCAATGGTTGTAGTTGTGATTCTTTTGGATTTCCTTTTGTTTTCTTGCCGAAGAAAGCAGACAAACTCATTTGCCTTTTCATCTTGGCAATATGCTGCCAAAAAAATCAACCGTGATTTGGACTCGATTGTTGTTGTAAGTTGAGTGGTGAAGGCAGTGGCAAGCGAAGAAAGCAGGCAAGGAACAGAGATCAGTAATAGTCAGTTACCTTTAAGAGTCCCTGACACTATAGCTAGTTAGTGTTTAAAAGATGTTACGGAAGAGAAACAAGTTTCAGCAGACAAGACTGAGACGGAACTGAAAGTGGATTTGAAAATGACAGTCTGTAAAAAAGATGTTGCACTGTGTATATAAAAGAATGGCTGATATTTTCATAATTGCAATTCATTAATTGAAAAAGAAACACTTAAAATGGAAATACTATTAACAAACCAAGAGAGTTTGTTATTTTGTGCCAGTAGTGGCACAAAAATCTTTCCTAGGCAAGATTACTTACCTGGACCAACAGTCCCTAATGGAATGCTCTCTCTATAGCAGAGAGAGAGAAGCCAGGAGAAGCCATGTTTGGTCACCTAACCTTTTTAGAATGCAGCTTAAAGATATACTGAAGCTTTTTACAGCCTTGCAGATATATATAGTACAAAAAAAAGATAATAGTAAAAAATAATCTAAGAAGTTAGATTACAAATGGAATTGATAGGCACATTCACAGAGTAATACTGAATTCTTTTGCTGAAATTTATTCCTAAATTTAAAAAACTGAAATATATGAATTCAGTATTGGGCACAGCTAGTGTAGCTATTCAAGATGATATAGAGTCCAGGATAGCAAAAATGGTAAAACAACATATAGAATTAAATTTTAAAACCAGAAATATTTTGTTGGGACCCACATAAAAGGACTACAATACATATTTAATGTTATGTGTGTTAACAGCGGCTAGAATTGTTTGTGTAATAGTGGAAAAACGAAGAGATCCCCATAGATGAAAATGAAATTAAAAAATTACAATGTGCAGAAATGGATAGAGATAAGAGGTAGAAATTAGATGGAGAATGATCACTGCTATGTATGAAATACAGAAGGTTGATAATTATAAACATGTTGATATAATTAACAAAATCAGAAATAAGTCAATATTTGTTTCTGCTTTGCTTTTTCATTTATGAAATATTTTATAATACTTTATAAGTATAATAGAATTACAGAGGTAAGGTAAAGTAAGGATATATTGTTATAGAATAGATTGGTGATGATGAAATGAACATTATAAAGTAGATTAAGTAGAAATGGTGATTTGCTCGCATAAAATGATATAATATTAGTAGTCCAGTAAATAATTAATAATAGCAAGAATATAAATATATATAGTGGGTTTATGATATAAGGATTAATGCAAATTGGAAGGAAAAGCCTGCAGAGATTGTGCACAAGTGATTTGTACCAACCAACACACTATGTAACTGAAGATGGTTTATGTTTATTTTGTTTAAGTTTAAAAAAAAAACACTTTTATTTTTTAAAAAATCCATTGATGTATGCATGCAACTTCTTGTTACATTCATTTTGCTATATATTGATCTAAGCAGAAACATACAATGTATAACATCAATGTAACAAGAAGTTGCCTGTCTCCTTTTTGGTAAGTTGCTTTCTTTATGTATTTACTTATTTTTTTACTATTTGTTTTTGTTTTTATTAATCATAAAAACAAAACAGATACTAAAGAAATAAATAAACACATAAAAATTATTTTACTCTTGATGTTTCTTTAAGCAAAGGAGAAACAGGGGGTTGAACTAGATGACCTCTGAGATCCCTTCCAGGCCAGCCCTAGATTGCTGTGCTGTTTCAAAGAATCTTCTGAAACCACGGTTTGTGTCCTTCCTTCCTCTCCTTTTTTCTCTCTCCCTCCCTTCCTCCTTCCATGTATCTATCCATTCATATATCTCATTCACTTTCTCCCCCTTCCATCTCTTTCTTTCTATCCCTTCCTTCCATTCCCGCTTTGTCTATCCCTATTCTTCCTTTCTTTTCCTTTCCTTTTCTTTTCTTTCTTGTCTCTTCCTTCTCTCTTTCTCTCTCTCTCTTTCTCTCTCTTTCCCTCTCTTTCTCTCTCTCTTCTTCTCTCTCTATAGCCCTTCCCTTCCTCCTTCCCTCTCTCTCTTAAAGTGAGGAGACCCACCTGAAACACACACACACACACACACTTCCAGCAAAGTACTCACCTGGCAGCGTAGCTCATGTTGAGTCTCCCAGAGTCCCAGGGATTGGGCATGATTGTCCATTCATGCCCTATCCTGCGTTGCCCGGAAAAGCCAGCAGGCAAGGCTTCCAGGTCCAACAGAGGGGCCACGGGTGGGACTTCCTCCCCTCCTTCTTTTGGGGGAAAGAAAAGGGCCTGGCTGGGAACTTCAAGCAGCTGTGGGAGAGGTGAGCTGCAGGAAAGGTGAGCCAACCCACCCTGGCTGGATCACTTTTCCCTCTGCCACCAGCCATGGGAGGAAGGAAGGGGTGGGATTCTACCAGTTCGCACCTATTCGCTAGAACCTGTTGTTAACATTCTAAGCAGTTTGGAGAACCAGTTGTTAGAAGAAATTACTGGCCTAATCCTGTAAGGAAGGCAGGAAGGAAACATTCTGGTGTTGCTTACCGAAACTGCCTCTCCTTTAACCCTTATTACATTCTTGGCAGGACTAGATTTCCTGTCTCAGGAACATCTCTGGAGGTTTTTTTTCTCCTTTGTTGGTACTTTGCTTGTGTGGAGTGACCATTCAAAGTTACAGTGGCACTGAAAAAAGTGACTTAAGACCATTTTTCACACTTACGACTGTTGCAGCATCCCCACAGTCATGAGACGCCAGGCAAGGAGATGCGTGCCTCGATGTGATTGATATTGAGTTGGCCACACCCAGCCAATAACATGACCACCAAGCCACGTCCACTCAGTCTCATGACCATCAAGCCACGCCTACCAACTAAGCCACGTCCACAGAACCAGTTATTAAAAAATTTGAATCCCACCCCTGGAGGAAGGTAAGTTTTCAGACAGTTGGGAAAGCCCAAATTGCTACCTAGCCCAGAGCTGCCAGTGGAATGGGTGAGGCAGCCTACCAAACTTACCTCCCTGCAAACTTACCTTCCTCCAGCAGCTGGTGGCAGAGGGAAAGTGAGCCAGCCAGGGCATCTTGTTCCCTGTTCGGATTCTCCACAGCTGCTGGGGCTTGTGCCCACTGAGGGGGTGGGAGACAACCAGGAAGCATGAGGCTTATGCTGCCTGCATTGCCCCTCCGCCAGCTGCCCCTCCCTCGGGCTGAGCATTTTAGCCAAGTGCAGGCCAATGCTATGCAAGCTCCACAGCCTGGAAGATCTGCTCTCACAAGGCTTGACTCGCATCATTCTCACAGTGGTGGCCTGCATTCAGCCAAAGCGTGGAGGTTGGCGGGTGGCAGAGGGAAGGAGCAGCAGGCAAGGGATGATGTGGGAGGCATTGCATTGTGCTCTCTGGTTGCCCCCCACCTCCCACCCCTAGCAGGCAAGGCCCAGCATCTGTGGAGAATCCAGGTAGGACCCAAATGGTGATGGGTCAGCCCTGGCTCGCCTTCCTCTCAGCTACCAGCAAGCCAGGCATGTGAGGGTGGGAAGCTTGTTAGGTCACAAATTCTGCATGGAGTCATGGTGCTGGTGGCTAAGCAAGCTAGGCAAGTGAGGTGGAGGGGGAAGCTTGCTAGGATGCAAGCATTGAGGGCAGGGCGGCATGGCAGCCTAGGCCAGTCCGGGAGTTAGGACTCAACTGGGGCTTATGGCAGCGGTGGCGGCAAGGGTGAGGGCGGTGGCAGTTGCCTGGCATTGGTGGCCTAGACTGGCCCAGGCCTCAGGACTCAACTGGGGCTGGCAGCAGCAAAGGCATGTATGTGACTGGGGCTTGGAGACCCTCACTCACCTAGGGAGGTGGAAGACAGGCAGTGATGATTGGCTGGTTGGCTGGCTGGCGGCTGCTGCTGGAAGTGATGGTGGCGGGTGGGAAAATGTGGGAAGCGAGTGCACATGTGCTATAAGGAGTGACTGGGCAGGGCAGGCAGGGGAGAATGCTGTCAGCGATTGTCATGCATGCGTGCAATGTCTGTCTGGGCAGGGAATAACTGACTGGGCAGGGAATGGAGGAGTGGCCAGAGAGGGGCAGGGCCAGCCAGGGCTTGTTTTACTTGTTCTCCGAACTACCAGGAACGGGAACAACCAGTTCTACCGAACTGGTGCAAACCGGTAGAATCCCACCCCTGAATGCTAATCTTAACAGAACCAAAGTAAAACCAACAAACCATATTGCAATAGTAGATAAGATAACAGTATGAGAGGAGGATTTTATGGACTGGTTAACCATGTCATCCTATTTAAAGACATCCAGACCATGAACTCTTTTTCATGGCCTCCTAGGAATGAACAAGCTTTTGTATTTCAGGGTTTACACTTCAACTTTCTAATTCATTTTCAGATGTTGCCTCCCTCTAATCAGTTTTATTATGTAACTTCTCCATCAATGATTCAACTGCAAAAAATGGTACCTTTTCTAGTATACCATTACATATCTCATCATTGTCCTGCCAGTAACTTCTTTTTTCACATAGGGACCATTTCTCTCATACTACATCTGACAGCCATAATTGAAGTACCATGTCTCAGATTCCACACTTTCAGTTCTCCAACATCCAGCAAAGGAAACTTGCTGTTTCCTCTCATAACAAAGAGTATTCTGAAAGGTTCCTACCTGGGCCTGGTGATGGCAGATAAGGACCCGCATATCACAATGTTTTCTTCTGGTACTGAAATCACCAGTCAGCCAAGAATTAGTATTATCACACCAATTACAAGGCTAGCGTTGATAGATTTACTCTTATTGCATAATTCACAATACGGTTTCTTTCCTAGAAGATTGCTGACTGGGATGTTGAATGGATAGACCTCACACTTATCTCCATTATGTGCTGATTGGACATACTCTTATTTTAATATATTGAGGCAATATTTTATGTTTTTTCTTTCTTTGAAACGGAATAAAGTTTATTTTCTCGATATTCTATATGTCAAAGAGCTCTTTCATGTGCAACAAACTTTGCAGATCTTGAGATTGACTTATGGGATAAAGTGGAAGATATTATATTACTGTGGGTAAACATATGAACAACTGAAATCTTCACTCACTGACTTGGAACAACAAGAAGGCAGTGTTGTGAAAAGAAACCCTTTAAACAGTGTTGCTATGGCAAGACCATATGGAATAAGGTTTAAATGTTGGACTGCTAATCAGTTTTTCTTGTATAGCAGCAGCTCTTATTCAAATAATTGGTTTACCCATTCTTTATATGAGCTATATATATTTCTCTACAGCAGTAGTGCAATAACTGACTTCATTTGAACGCCTTACTTTTTTTTAAAAAAATGCTGCTTATAGATTAGCTTCAGGCTGTTGTTCAAAAGCTTTCAGCTGGCAGTGTGTTATATAAAATGTCACTATAGAGACAGAAATTTATCTTTTTTTCCCCTCATAAAGCCTGGAAGGGTCTCCCATTAGGAACTGACTGGTTCTTGTTTATCCAATATTTCCCTCCTCTTCTAATGCAAAGCAATTGGTCATAGGGAACATACAATATATCAGTCAACATAAACAGATTAATCGAATATATAGCAGGCCACAATAAAGAAGAAATAAATATACATAAATATAAATAAAGAAGAAATAAACAATAAATAAATATTAATACATAAATAATATTAATAAATAAGAAGAAATAAATAATAATAAATAAATAATATTAATAAATAAGAAGAAATAAACAATAAAGAAGAAATAAATATAAGAACTGCAGCAGTAATGGAGGTCTGCCAATTATATCGAAATATAGCCAATATACATTTACATAACTGTATAATAAATAGTAGTAATACATTATTTTTAATCCCACAGCCAGTGGCATATTAACCATTAAGCAGACTAAGCATGTGCTTAGGGCTCCAGGCCCAAAGGGGGCACCACAAAAACTTTTATGTAGCCTAAGCTTGGCTTCGTTTGTACAGTATGTACAAAGGAGGGGGACACCAAGATTTGTCAGTGCTTAGGGCACCAGTCAGCCTTAATCCACCCTGCCCATAGGAAATACAAAATATAAACTTAAAAGCACCTACTTGTGTATAATTAATCAGTTCTAATAGAAATAATAAGCTTAACAGGATATTGTATTTTTGCAGCTTGCAGAATTCTGTTGGTTGAAGATAATAATACTTGTAGTTCAGTAGCTCTGTCCACCAAGAGAGTAATGAAAATATGTGCCTGCCTAACAAATAGGTACTATTTTGTCAAAAATGGTCCAGTACAAAATATTGGAAAGAAAGATGAATTTATAAGTGTCTAGTCAAGTCAAGCTGAACTTCAGGCTTCTTGGATTCAGTCCTGACAGTCATAACAAAATGATTTGCCAATGTTTTTGGGGACTGACTCCAGGGGTGGGATTCTACCAGTTTGCACCTATTTGCTAGAACCAGTTGTTAACATTCTAAGCAGTTCGGAGAACCAGTTGTTAGAAAAAAATACTGGTCTGATCCTGTAAGGAAGGCAGGAAGGAAACATTCTGGTATTGCTTACAGAAACTGCCTCTCCGTTAACCCTTATTACATTCTTGGCAGGACTAGACTTCCTGTCTCAGGAACATCTCTGGAGTTTTTTTTTTCTCCTTTGCTGGTACTTTGCTTGTGTGGAGCGACCATTCAAAGTTACAGTGGCACTGAAAAAAGTGACTTATGACCATTTTTCACACTTACGACTGTTGCAGCATCCCCACAGTCATGAGAGGCCAGGCAAGGAGATGCATGTCTCGATGATATTGAGTTGGCCACACCCAGCCAATAACATGACCACCAAGCCACATCCACCCAGTCACATGCCCACCAAGTCACGCCCACCAACTAAGCCACAGAACCAGTGGTTAAAAAATTTGAATCCCACTCCTGACTGTCTCCCAATCTAACTACAGTTCTGCAGTTCCGTGAAATCTTTGTAATCTCCCATCAAGTGTTATGGTAATCAGGCCAAGTTATGCATAACTTTTGAGGTTCAGTTATGTTTGGCTAGATACTGCTACTTCCAACAAACAGAAGTTGGAAACATTTTGGATTTGGATTTTGGATATTTTGGAACCTACTTGGACAACAGTAGCAAATCACAGGGGTGATATACTTTCTACATGTTTACTGCAAAGTATTATAACCTCACATTTCATAATGTTGATAATTTTTCATGTTATAATTTTTCTCAATTTTTACACAGGCAACCAAAACACTATCTTACTCTATGTGAAATGCCCTTTGGTATCTTCCCATAATTAAGCAGAATGGTTCCCACCCCTACTTTATTCAATCAATAACCAGTCTTCTCCACTAATTACTTTCCCAATGTATCTGTGTTAAACCAAAGCAGCAAAAATGAGTCTTACTGTTCTTTAAAGATTAATAGACTTATAATTGCATGTGCTTTTATTTATTAGTCTGCACAATCAGATGCATAGATATTATCCTAAGGAAGGGACACACAACATGGGACATGCATTCACATATCTATTGCTGGGGAAATATTAAAAGAGAAGCCAGAGGTAAATGACATATAGTTGTTGCATGCAATAAAATTGTTTAAAGATGATAATTTTAAAAGATGTCTTATGACATAGACATGTTTGCATCATAGATTAATATATATGTTAGCCTTTATAAAGCTATAAGTTTTTATTTTGTTTTATTGGGCTTATCATGCTTAATAACACTTTAACCCTCCCTCCAAGTTCTTCCTACATTTTTACTGATGATTTCATAGAGAAGATAAAGCTATTAAAAAGATATTTTTAAACCAGTTCATGACCTCATTTCAATGAAATTTTAAATTATTCCTTTGATAGGTTTGGAATCAACTGTAGGCCCCCTCACAAGGAAGTTGACATGGTTTACTAAGCATAATCATCATGTAATGAAATATTGTGGGAAATTGAAAATTGATATCTAAAGGAAAGCCCTGAATATTACTGTTTCAAATTTCTGTAGGACATATAAATGATTTTATATGGTAGAAATTTTAATAGTGGTAAGATGAAGGTTGATGGGGGCAAATTGTAGTGTAAAAATCCTTTATGCTATGCTGACTGGGGACTATAGTAGGGCTTTTTGCCAAGGACCTGTCCAAATCTGGAGCCAAGCCATGCAACATATATTACCTTTGGAAGCTGTTAGCGCTCAGTTCATGTATTTATGGCTGATGGTGGACTTGTCTAGTCTGGGCATCGATTCAAATCTCATTCCCATCACTCTTCCTTTTACTGAATATGCCTTGCTATCCTAATAATATTTGTTGTTGCATTTTCTATGGATGATACTAACTATCTAAGTTTTAATTAAAAGTGCATTTGCTTGAGCATTGAAACTGTTTAAGACTTAAATTTCACACCCACCCACCCCCACCCCCACCCACCCACACCACAGACACACTTTCTTTTTTTAAAAATTTTTTTATTAAGTTTTCAAATTTTAAAATCATAAAATAAAACTTTATATGTTGTTATCAACATCAAGACATCTTTAACATCTCCTTACATTTTTCAATATATGTAGTTACTTATTCCATTACCATTACATCTTACTCTTGCTATAAATCAATATCTTTTATCCTTACACATCAATCTTCTCTCTGGCATATCCCCTCATTCTTTTCCTAATTGCTATTTTATTTTCTTTTTATTTCTAGACATCCCAGGCCCTGTAGTATATTGAATCTTCTCTTTAGTTTCATCGTTAGCCTGTCCATCTCTATACAGTCTATTTTTTTTTTCACCATGACTTCAGGTGGTACCTTTTTTCCTTTCCAGAGTTGTGCATACGAAATCCTTGCAGCTGTTAATATGTGTGGCATGATATATCTATCTGTTTTGTTGCATTTTTGTGTTATTATACCTAATGAAATAGTTTCCGGATTAAGTTCAGTTTTCTGAGTCGTGATTTCTTCTAACCATTGTCTAATTGTATTGCAATATTTTTTCACTTCCTGGCATGTCCACCAGGTATGGAAATAAGTGCCTTTTTCTCTTCCACATTTCCAACAATTTCGGTCTGAATTAAACATTTTTGCTAATCTAGTGGGGGGAAGGTGCCATCTATAAAACATTTTGTATTGATTTTCCCTGTATGCTGTAGATGTGATCAGTTTATAATTTGATCCTCATATTCTCTCCCAATTTTCCAGGTCTATATTATGGCCAACATTTTTCGCCCATACCACCATCGTCTCTTTGACCACCTCCTCTTCCATTTTAAAATCTAGTAGAAAATTATATATTTTTGAAATAATTTTCTTTTCCATTTTTTGTAGGATTTTATCTAATTGATGCTTTTCCATATAGAAACCAAATTGTTCTTGGTCCTTTTTACATCTTGCCTGGATTTGCATGTATGGACACCAATCTATCTTTATATTTTGTTGCTGTAATTCTTGTATCATTTTTAATCTTCCTTGGGTATCTAATAAATCTTTATAATTACTCTTTCCCCCCCAGATCCATTGCATTTGGGTAGATTTGTGCTTCCATGGTTGACAACCAGTATGGTAGTTTAGTATACTGATTCTTTTTAATCTTGTTCCATGTCCAAATTAATGAATCTCTAATCATGTGTCTCTAAAAGTATACATGCTGCTTACATTTGCCATCCCATAGAAAACTATGCCACCCTCTCTGCAAGTTATGACCCTCTATCAACAATACTCTTCTATTTTCCAGTCCTTAATCCATACCGTAGCAGCTGCCTGGTGATACATTTTCGAGTCAGGCACATAGATAAACATGAACACTTTCTTCTCTTACATGGCTGTCTGTCACTATTTTCATGTTTTATGATATTTTGTGTTATATTTGAGTACCTTGGTAGGGACATCATGACAAAAGTTTATATTCTATTAGTGCTTAGATGAATTTTTCTATTCAAGATTTAGCTGCAATCATGAATCATGGGTGCATTCATTGAGTTTTTGAAGTAAAATCTATTGGTTTAATACCTTAGATGGTTGTAACAGGATTTTCATAGAGAGAAAAAAGAAGAAAGACTCTTTTAAAAGCACCTGCAAATGAATAAAATTGATTTGCTGGAGATGAATCCATTCAGCTTTATACAACTTCACCCGTCAAGATCTGAACTGTTGCATAACACCCTTGTATGTGTTGACTCAGAGTTCTAGAAACTCCTATTAAACTCAATAATATTTTGATTCTCAAGTACACTTCCTACAACCACTTCTTTGCAAGAAAGAATTATGTGTTCCTTACAAGGCTGTCAGCTTCATATTCATGTGGCTTGCCTTATGATATTATGGGAAGTGGTGTGTGTGTGTGTGTGTGTGTGTGTGTGAATATACCTAATTGAGTATGTGGAGCCTTTTAGAAAGCACCTGTTCCAAGGCTTCAAAATAGGAAAATATGCCAAGTAAATCAAATCCTGGAACAGATAATAATTATAAAAATTATAAAGGCAGGGTATAGACAGACAGACAGACAGAAATAGATAGATATGATAGAATAATCAAATCAAATCAAGGCAGTTATCTTAGGAACAAGTTAAATGTGATGTAAATCTCTTAATTGGCTTTGCATGTTTAGTTTTCCTTTCCTGAATAGCAGCCATGGGAATATGGGGTAAAAAATCCTAATCAGAATTAATAATAAGGACTGGAGGATAAAACATATGAAGAATGTTTGGAGGAATTGGATATGTTTAATTTAATGAAAAGAAGAACTGGGTGTGACAAGATAGTAATGTATCAATATCTAAGGGGCTTCTACAAAGAAGAGGGGTCAACCTATTCCTCAAAGCATTTGAAATAAGAAAAGAAGCAATGGATGGAAACTAATCAAGGAAAAATCCAATTTAGAAGGAAGACATTCCTGACAATTAGAACAATTTATCAGTGGAACGCTTTGCCCCCAGAAGTGGGTCCTCTATACTGGGAAGTTTTAAAAAAGAGATTGGACGATTTGTCTGAAATGGTATATAGAGTTTCCTGCTTGAGCAATGGGTTAGACTAGAAGACCTCCAATATCCTTTCTAATTCTTGTTATTCTATTATTCTGTCCATGCAGATTCTCCCTCTTTCTCTCTCTCTCTCTCCCATGATTAAATTTAGATCCAGCTTCTTGTTCTGAGTTCCATTCTTAATAATGTAACTGAAAAATACAAATTTGGGTTGCTTAAAAAATCTAAACAGCTCAGGTGAATATTTTGAAACTCCCCCATAGTTTATAGACCATTGTATTTTTGTCTAATTGAGACTGAATTTTTAAAGTTAAAAAGAATTTTGCCTTATTTAAGTACACAGCTTTAGATTTATTTTCTGTAGCTACAGTAGTGGAACTAGTGAACTACTATAGGATGCAGTACTCAAACAAATTTCTCCTCAGCATGCTTTGTTTTGCTTCTGAAATTGAAAAAGAAATGGAGACATGACATGATGCTCATAGCATGGATTTTATTCTCTAATGTTTCTTCCCATATTTTAGAATATGCCAGTAATAAATATAAAATGATTGATAAAAAACTAAATATACCTTAATGAATATCCTTGGGTTGCATAATTATCAAGCAATTTGTATAATATGCTGATTAACATATCTGATTGTGAGAATCTAAATTTTACAAGCCAGGAACACACAAAGCTTTACTCTGAAGACAATTCAGTCAAATCACTCTTTCAAACTGAATGTTCAAATCAAATCACTGTATTGATTTGATGCCTAAACTTAAATATTCAATTGATGTGGTGATTGAATGCAACTTTGCACATAAGTATATAACCTTTTATTGAATCAAATGAATTATTTTAAATAGAATCTATTCAAGTTAATAGCTAGAATCAGAACCTGATTCTCAATTGTTTTAAAAGGACAGTTGGCTTTATAGAACAAATGATCATAAATTTATCACAAGCAGGGGTTTGGAGGAATATTTTTTGTCATAATATTATCTTCTGTACTATGCAGCAAGTATTATTGTTTTGAATATTTATTTCACTGAACCTGATTTTTCATAAATAGGAGTTGCATATTTTTTTATTTAAAACATTTCATTTAGCTTCTGATTAAAGTTTTGAAAATGTGTTCACAATAATATGGAGACAACAATAACATCAAATAAATGATACAGGCATACTTTAAAATATTGCAAGAACATATACAAAATAAAATTAAATAAAATATTCAATTAAGTTATTCAATTAATAAAGTGTAAAAGCAGAACAAAAGCTAACACTTAAAACACCATTAAAACATCTAAAAATAAATAGATTATTTGGGTTATTCAGGAACTGAAGGTGAAATCTCTCTATTTTTTGCTTTTGGGCAAGTCCAAAATGATAATATGCCTGGAATTGTTTTGTTGCTTTGGTGGCAGCAGAGGTGGGATTCTACCAGTTTTCATCTATTCGCTAGGACCTGTTGTTAACTTTTTAAGCAGTTTGGAGAACAGGTTGTAGGAAGAAATCTCCTTTCCCCCCCCACTTTGCAGACCTAATCCTGTAAGGAAGGCAGGAAACATTCTGGTGTTGTTTCTAGTCTAATCTTTATTGGCCCGCTTACAGAAACTGCCTCTCTGTTTCTCTGTTAACTCTTATTACATTCTTGGCAGTATGTCTAGACTTCCTGTCATCTGACTTCTCAGGAGTTTTTTTTTTCTTTGCTGGTACATTGCTGGGGCTTGACTTTCTTAAAGGGGAAGGGTTGTTTTAAGCTTTTTACACTGCTGTTGGGAAGAAATGCTCCCCTGTTGGAGTTCTTCCAGCGAGGATGCAACAATCAGCACTTTGAAAAAATAACTGAATAATGAAGCAGAGCTGCCAGAAAGAAGCTTTTAATGACAAGGAACCAAGATGAGTGACATTTAGCAAGGCTTCTTGGCTAGCTAGAAAGATTGACATTCAAATGTGAGTTTACATATTTTTTCTGAGTTTTGGTTTAAAACTGGTTTTTGGTGAAGTTTAATTCTGTGCTTGATTTAATCCTGTGTTTATTGATGGGATGATTTTCCCTACTCAGCTTCGTTTGGAAGGAAAAAGGTTAACCTCTGTTCCTGAAAAGAAACTGGATCGAGAAATCTGTCTAGTTCCTGTGTTTATTTGTTCTGGTAATTGGTTTAACAAGCAACAGCTATTGTTGTGATTTAATTATTTGTATCGTGTTTGAATTTTTTCCTGCTTCAAGGTTTCTTTTTCTATCTGGAGAGGGGGTCTTCCTTCACTGCTTTAGTGATTCCTGGTACTGCCCTTTTGGAGTGTACTTCCAAAAGGCAGGATGCAAGCTTGGCAATGGTTTTTTTATTTCCTTTCTAGGGGGCATGTGATCTTTCCTTTAAATCTGGATGATTTCCTTAGGATATCTTGTGAGGTGAGGGAGACCAGCTGGTATCTTTAAGAGGTGCAAATGGATCTAAAGATTGCTTCTCCTGGGTGTGCTTTTTCTGGAGAGCTTAAATGACCTCTCTGCTGAAAGGTTTCACTTTATGAGTAAGAGTTGGCTGATGATAGTTACCATTGCATTTTAACTATTTTAATTCCTCAAGGTGTTCTGGCACTCTGCCTCATTTGTAACCCCAGTTTGCAGGTCTTTTTAATCTAATGATTGTATTTAGGGCAGCTTTTTGCAAGCAAAGAAGCTTTTTGTATTTTTGTATAGGTAATCCTTGACTTACAATATTTCATCTAGTGACCATTCAAAGTTACAATGGCACTGAAAAAAGTGACTTAAGACCATTTTCCACACTTACGACATTGCAGCATCCCCACTGTCATGAGAGACCAGGCAAGGAGAAGTGTCCCTTGATGTGAGTGATGTTGAGTTGGCCATGCCCACCCAGTCACATGTCCACCCAGCCACACCTAAACAGCTGATCATTAGGGCAGAGAACCAATTGTTAAATTATTTGAATCCTACCCTGGTTGGCAGGTAGTGCTTTAATAAATGGTATTGATATCTGTTTCTGCCCTCCAGAAATGGTGATGGGGCAACCAGGCAATGACATAGTGCAAAATGACATAGTGCTTTTGACTGAAAGAACATCTGTTTTGACATCCATGCATGCCTGAGATCTAGTAGCTTTCCAAGGAGCAAGCTAAACAGTAAATGGTAAGTGTTGAAGTTCAGTATCATTCAAATATTGTTGCAACATTCTAATATTGGTATTTTGATATTGCTGTAACTTTTCTCACACCATTTGACTTTCATTCCAAACACAGTTGCTTCTTCCAGTGCATTCCTAAGCATGACAGTGAGATGCAGTTTTGTCATTTTGCCTTCAGGTTTGGAGTTATGTGCTCCAATATGGCTTGTAATTATCTTTGTTGTCCAAGGAACCCACAGGAACCTCATTTCATTCTATATTCTGTACATTAAAAAAACTTGGAGTAGAAAAGTAATTCATGGACTTAATTTGTACTGATTACAGTTTTTACTTCTATACTTATAAACTATTTTTGGGCAAGTCCACGACATATGATAATATGCCTAATTTCAGTCTGCAAAAGAAAGTTAAATAGTATCAGGCTATTCTGGCTTACATCTCCTGAAGTTTTTTCATCAAATAGGTTTTCATTATAAGATTTTTTTCTCCCAATTCACCTTACTGTATGTAATAAGCTTTGGTACAACAATTTGGATAGTAATCTTGTGCTAACAATATGTCTTACAATTTCCCTGTATATTTCTTTCTGTCTAGTAGAGGCTTCCATTTTCTATTCCTTTCTCAGAAAGTTTTAGAATTTTTAGACTATTTTTTTAGTTTATTTCATGGTTGGGAGGTGGCAACAGATGTAGTCACTTACTTTTATCTCTCCCTCCATCACTCTACAGCTTACCTCACTTTGCCCTGTTTGGTGAAGCTTAATCTTTTATTTTGTGTCTGCTTTTATTCTAAGACCAAACACCATCCCTGGTTGGATTACGTATTCTTCAGAACAAGAACAATCTTACTATCAAGCTAAAAGGTGAGGCCTCATGAATTCTGACAGGTGTTCAGATGAAAAGAATTTCTAAAGCTACTTAAAACAAACACTTCCAAATAAGTGAAATCTGTGGATTCACAGGAACATTTTGAACTGCTATAAATCAAATAACATGAATTACTTATGACATTCTCAGATCTGGAATCGCAGTTCAAGTGGTCTGCATCCTTTGCCTCCTAGCTATACAATAGCGTTTGGTATCTTCTCCTTAATGGGTAGAAGTATTTGGAAATGAGAGCTTATGTATTTATTTAAAAATGATTTCTCAAGGTTTCTATTTACAAAATGCTCAAAGCCACTTTATAACATATCAGAACACAGCTTAAAACTGTGGAATAATGTTAAACCTGTTTTAACAGTTTTATTCATATATCGTTAGCCTTAGCCACTCCATATAGGTTAAATTTCCTGGATTCCTTGCCAGATTGGGCATAGTTTAGGGAAGGATAGTTTTGTTTAATTCTTTGAAACATTGTCTGTATAGGTGTACAGCCATTAAACTGTATTGTTGTGTATTTCTTTATGTGTTTCCTTGGGGAGAAAGATTTTTTAAATTTCAGTGTGAATGTGTCCAAGTGCTTCCTGACCAAACTAAAGTTTCAAGAGAAAATGCTTTAAGATAGCCAAACTATAATATTTCCTAATTAGAGCTGATTTCACTTCATTTCATTTGGACCAGTGGTAGATCCTAATGAAGCTTAGATTTTGATTCCAGAACTGATCATCCATAGAACATCCTGTTCTCCCTCTTAAGGTCACACTTTCTTCTAACTGAATAAGTTGGGAATAATAGTCTTAGCTTTTTGGGGGAAGCAAAGAAAGTTTCTTTAAAAACCTGGGACAAGACTATGACAGTGACCTTTCTTCACAAAAGAAAGTAAAGGCTTTATAGGTAAATTGTGGGATATAAACATACAAATAAACAGTTGATGAGTGCTTTGCTTTTCAAATGATCCTCATATTTCATTTGTATGTTCACTATAAACACAAAACATCTTTTATAACCAGAGCAACCTGAGAGAAGAAAGGAAAATATTTTGGAAGGAAAATGGCAGGAAAATTGGAGGAGGAAGATGTGTTGGCTATGTTTGAGTTATTTGTTAAAATAATATAGATGGTAGATAATAGACAGACAGATAGATAGATGATGGATAGAGAGATAGATGGATGGATGGATGGATAGATAGATAGATAAATCTTTGGTAGAATTGAAAACATTTTTTCACCATGATACCATTGGTCATTATCTCAATCAGAGTTGAAAATAAAGTGAGGTTTGTAAACCTATGGAGTAAGTTGAAGAGCTATTGAGAACAGCACTCTCCTTAAAATCTGAGGAAAAGATCTCATATCCAGTCCATATGGCCTTTCTTCATGTTCCCCAAGGTCATAACCACATATTATTATTTATGCAGCCAAATCTTACTAATTTTCTTTATTTCTTGCCCCAGGCAATCTTGTCCCAAACTTCCTGAGTTAAGCAGTTCAACACTGCAAAGGCTTCTATACAAAGTTACTTTATTGGGTTATATCAGGCATCCTCAAGGTATAACTCACAGTTATGCTGAGATTCATCTAATGTCCAATCTTTGCATTGTCATCTTCATAGTGTGAAAAGATGGTTATCTTCATCCCATAGCATCATAGCAAAGGAAAACTCCAGCATGATGCTGGGGTCCAGGTAAGAATGACCAAAAACTCCCCCAGCCCAACCAGAGGTCAATTCAGTGACCAATCAGGATTACAGCATGAATCCTGAAGTACAGCATGACCATGAAGCATTCTTCTCCCATCATCTCCCATGAGGCATTAACTACATTTCCCATGAAGCATTCCCTTAAGGGGACAGCTCTCATTCCAAATTAACTAGATACTGACTAACCAGCACACTTTATGTTTTCTACAACTAAAAATTGGGAGGTTTGCCTTCTGTGATGTCTCCCTGCCATCTTTGGCATCACCATGAAATTTGGTTGGTTTTGATCCTGCTTACTTTTTAAAGGGCAGCTACCCAGGCCTTTGGGTAAATTTTACCTGGCAGTTTCCATCTTATAGAGCCTAGGTGGTGCAGTGCTGCAAGCCACTCCTACTGCAATTTGGCAGATCGAATCCCACCAAGCTCAAGGTTGACTCCAACTTTCTGAGGTGGGTAAAATAAGGACCTAAATTGTTGGGGGCAATAGCTGACTGTGTAAATCACTTTGAGAGGGCTGTAAAATACTATAAAGTGGTATATAAGTTAAGTGCTATTGCTATTGATATTATGTCTTTCCGGTTTGAACATTGGTTAAAGTAAGCTAATATTTGTCCCCTTTACCACTTTATTTGGCAATCATTGTAAGCAAAGCCTTTCTTTTCTTGCTGCTGTTCTTTAAAAAACTTATTTGGAATCATGGAAGAGTCAGCTTAGTGCAGTAGTCACAGAATCAGGCTAGAAAAGGAAACTGCCAACTTAAGCTGTCCTACAAAGCCAGATGGGTGATCTTGGGCCAGTCATTCTCTCTCAGCCTTAGAAACTAGGCAATGGCAAACATGTCTGAAATGTTGCCAAGAAGACTAGTCCACAGAGTTGTCAAGAATCACACAGAATAGGTGGTGGTGGTGGAGCTAGCTGTCAGGGAGAAGGGACGTGGGAGCAGAAGCTCCTGTGAAACACGAGCACTTATCGCTGTTCTGTAGGACTCTATGGAGTCAAACGGAAGCTCGGAGGGCTTTCCAAAGGAGAAGGGACTATGAAGATCAGTTACAGATGGTGGTTCGTGGTGAAAATCAGAGTAAACCAGGAACAAGTGAACGGTGGAATGGACAACCAGCAATGGCCTTCCACGAGTGCTGACAGCTGGTCATACAAGCGGTGAGCTAGCAGAACAAAGGTACAACCAAACTAATGAAAGTACCAACCAGAAAGCAAGTAAGAAAGTAATGTAAGAGGAAGTGCAATACAGTATTAAGGAAAGATAGCTCGGCAATCGAAGTCAGCTCTAGATGAAATATTAATAGAGCGGCGAGATAAATGGCAAACGGAAAGATTGGAAGGTAACAGCAAAGCCAAGTGAGTGACTAGAGTGACAAGAAAACTGGGTGTTTAATCCGCAAAACTAAGATTGAACTGGAGATTGGAATATATGTTTTGTGGAACATATGTCTTGTGGAATGTAAATTTTTTGGGGTTAACATTGATAATGGAGTTTTTTGATGGATATTGTGAATGTAAGAGACTGAAGTAGATAATGGAATGGAAAGGAGATCGGAGGAGGCGGGGACAATAAAAACTGGACTGGACATTTGTTTTTCCTCTTCTTTTTTTGAGTGCTCTTTTTTAGTTTTTTTTTTTCTTAAAAAATAAGAAAAATAAGTTTTGCCCTACCTTTCTTCTGTTTTCTTTTTGGGGGTTTGAGATTGAGACACTTGAGGAAAAATTTTTGTAATAAAATGGATGGCAACAAGACAGTGATACAGCAAAGTTAAAGAAGATAGAGAGACATTGTTGCGGCATGTGAGAGACATCTGCTGGTAGCAGAGGGGAAAGAAAGAAATCTGGATGGAAGGTGCATAGTAACTGACTGTAATAAAGATAAGAAGCTAAGAAGGAGACATTTGTGACTACCAGATATTTTGTCTTATATTTAGAAGACAACTTAGAGAACTGAGAGTGACTAATATTTTTTTTTCTTTTCCTTTTTTTTTTATACTTCAAGAACTAGAGAATTGGAACTGAACTTCTCTCTTTTTTCTTTTTTCCCTTTTTTATATCTCTTGGAATTTGGAAATTGATAATAGTATAAAGTTATATATAATATCTGTTAATAGATTTAATAGATTTATATATTTGAATATTTGTTATTAGACTCCCTTCTAGTGGTTTGATATTATTATAAAGTATATATTATATATAATTATTTAAATTAACCAATTAATATACTCATAATGCAGATTAATTAATATATTATTACAGTATCATTAATATTATTACATTATATTATATATTTAAAGATAGATACATATAGTGACACTTGACAATTTATGGTGGAAAGATTATAGAAATAGATACAGATTTTATGTTTTATTTTATTTATTTATTTATTTTGTCAAGCAATTATAAGATAACAGGTATAAGTATAAAAATAGTTATGGATACATGAAATGGATACATACAAGAAAAATAAAAGAAACAGCAGGACAGGGACGGTAGGCACATTGATGCTCTTATGCACGCCCCCTACAGACCTCTTAGGAAAGGAATAGGAATTCCTTTAGGAATAGTAGACAGTCTAAGGTTAAAGTTTTTGGGGCTTGGGGAAGAAATGACAGAGTCAGGTAGAGTATTCCAGACATTGACCACTCTGTTGCTGAAGTTGTATTTCCTGTAATCAAGTTTGGTGCGGTTAACCTTGAGTTTGTATCTATTGTGTGCTCTTGTGTTGTTATGGTTGAAGCTGAAGTATTCATTGACAGGTAGGACATTGCAATGTATGATTTTATATACCATACTTAGATCGGACCGAAGACGGCGTAATTCAAGGTTTTCTAGGTCTAGAATTTCAAGTCTGGTGGCATAAGGTATTCTGCAATGAGTAGAGGAGTGGAGAACTCTTCTTGTGAAATATTTCTGGACTTTCTCAACTGTTCTAATATCAGATATGTAATGTGGGTTTCAGAATGATGAGCTGTATTCGAGTATTGGTCTAGCAAATGTTTTGTATGCTCTAGTTAGTAGTGTGATATTACCAGAGAAAAAGCTACGTAGGATTAGGTTAACAACTCTTAATGCCTTTTTGGCTATGTAGTTACAGTGGGCTCTAGCACTTCGATCATTAGAGATGAGTATTCCAAGGTCCTTTACAGAGCTTGGATCATCAACAAGATCTTGACTAATCAGCTTGTATTTTATTTTCTGATTTTTTTTGCCAATATATAAGACAGAGAATTTATTTGTTGAGATTTGAAGTTGCCATTTGTTTGACCATTCTGATACATAGTCAAGGTCTTTTTGAAGGGTAGCAGTATTGTCTGTGGTATTGAACAGCTTTACATCATCAGCGAAGAGAACACAGTTGCTCTTAATATGATCACAGAGGTCATTTATGTAGAGTATGAAGAGAGTTGGTCCTAGAACGCTGCCTGGGGTACACCACTGTTGACAGGTACAGAATTTGATAGGACACTCCCAATTTTGTCCATTTGTTGTCTGTTTGACAGGAATGCTTCTATCCAGTTATGCAGTTGTCCAGAGATACCATAAGATTTTAGTTTTAGGAGTAGTTTGTCGTGTACCACTGAATCAAAGGCTTTACATATATGGGGTCTCCCTAACTAATTTACTTAGACTAAATAAGTTATTTGTATAAGCAATCAACAAGAAAAGATGACCTGTTGCCAGGACTCTCCTTCTAGAGAACTCTTCCTGGATGATTGAGAAACTTCATTGACACACTGTTGCTCATGCTATAATTCGTCCCCATGGTACTGCTCTCAATGTTAGAGAGGGTTGTTGTTGTTGTTTTGATGTTCAATCCAAATTTATCTTCTCATAAATTCAATTAATTTTGCTATGCTGTTTTCAAGATGTTTATACTGTAGATTAATCTTTTTAATCTATAAGCAGAGATTTCACTGGTTTGAAGTTTGCAGAATCTTTCTTCTTCTTCTTGGAGATGCCAATACTTACATCCTATCCATCTAATCCATTAAATTTGTTTATATATGGTTTTACTTTTTTTCTTTAAAAAATGGGAAACATTTTTTGGAAATTTGGAATATCTTGTATAAGATGATGGAATAAATAGTTTAGTCATGGATGATTAATAACTGATAAATATATAAACATATGTTAGTTTGATAATATGAAAATTTATATAAATTGTGAGTAATGACTATGAAAAGATAGCACAAAAGATTTGTAACCAACTGACACACTGTATGTATATATATGGAAGATGGTTTTATGTTTTTATATTTTGTTTGTATATGTTTGTCTTAAAAAAATAAAAACATTTTTTAAAAAATGGGAAACCAATCATATTATGATATTTTTTTTAAAAAATGATAGTATATCTATGTGATCTTTTAGAGACAATACACAAAGCTCATAATGAATTTTCTTTAGTTTTGGCCTAAAGTATTATTGTAAATGGAACATCTGTAATTTAGAGAATAAATTATCAAATCTCTCTGTGTTTAAACTCAGGATACTATAGGTATAGTTTTCATAGTGAAAAATGGTAGATTCTCACATTGCTATTACTGTCATAAACTCTTCAAAACTTTGCCTTTCCAAGTGGAAGTTAGAAGAACTAGATTTTATCACACAGGTATGGCTGGAATCTATTTTTCTGCTTTCCATCATCTCTAATCTCTTGTAAATGTGTATGACCTCCCTCACTTTGCAGGAGGTATTTCTTTTTCTTTATCTTCCAAATAGATAATTAAGGCACTGTCACAAAAACCTAAACTTGGCATGATGAAAAGTGACTCACAATTCAGTTGATTCATTTGCTTGACAATTTTGGGTTTTGAGGTATTGTTTGTTCCAAACCAATTGGATATGATTGATAGACACCTTCAGTTTGGTAGGATGTTTTATATGTATGTCAGTATTCCCCTAGGTGCAGCAAGATGGATGCTCCCTACTTCCATAGTTTTCATCCTAAAAAAAATTAAAAGTTCACAAATCTGCTACATTACAATTGATGTTGGAATCTTATAACTTAGAATCAAGAGAAAGAATTTCAGCTGCATATGCACTTCATGAGTTCAGCTTTTTATGCTTGCAACAAAAGTCATCAGTTACATGACTTTCCTGAAAATATTACACAAAATACTGCAGATTGCATTCCTTTCACCTCAAATTACTCTCAATGCTTGATATGAGGCTGGGAGAAGAGGTAGGAAAAGATGTTCAATTTTATAGCATTAACAACAACAACTGAAAAGCTCCCTGTGCAGGTGCCAAATCTAGTTGTCAGGTGCATCAATGCGATGAAGGGAAGATAATGTATTTTAATTTAATGGGGAAAGAAACTTATTTGTTTGCTCAGTCATCAACAGCTTACATTTCCTCATACTCATAAAATCTTTTGAAACATCAATGTTAGTTTATTATCTTTGTACAAGATGAACTAAGCTCTATTTTTCCCCTCTTCCTTAAAAACAGCACTGGATGTTTTTGTCAAACGCTTTGCTTTTGATGGTAGTCTTGTTAAATGTTCCTGCAATAATAAATACTTTAAAAGGATACTTTAATAGAAGAATGATTCCAAGTTTATAATTATCTTCCTGCAGGAGGCATAATAGAAGACACTGTATCCCACCATTCAATAATGTTGTTTACTACTGAAGGCCATACTGAAGATATCTATCAACATCAGTTATAGAAGGAATAGGCAAACTTAAATATTTTTATTCAATATCTTTGCCAACCTAACAAGATTAAAAGCAACAACAAAATACATCATTAATATGAATACTATAAATGAGCAGAAATGCATGCAATAACTAAAACAATGGACACAATAACTAACAAAAGATATATTAACACATACCGATGATTCACACAGCAGTCTGAGTTCAAGGTAACAGCCAGGTGTACGGGCTTTTCTAAAGGCCAGCTAAATGGGTGGGGGAGGTCATTCAAAATTTGAATGGAATATATTTTCTTGATGTATGAAAAAAAATATACACATTTCATGTCAGAAAAACACTAAACAAGTTTTTAACTGATTTGCAGTGTCCCCCCCACTCTCTCTGTCTTTTTTAAAACACTGGTTCTGGGTATGCATCATTTTGTAAAAGTAGGTTTTTGCTTTGTTTTGGGAACCAGGAATGCTAAAGGAAAGTTACTTACAAAGAATCTCAAATAGATTCCCTCTTTATGAGGAAAAGAAGACGGAACATGTGTCACTAGCATTTACAATTCCACCTTAAATAATTCCAATGAATTCTATTCCTTTTAGGAAATGTGATATATTGAAGCCGAATAACATAGATGACATTAATGAAACCTTATTTGCTCACTGTCAGTAGCTGCCCAGCTAAAAGAGACACGAACAATTCTGGATTCATGTCTTCTCAAATATTAGGAACTAATAAACATTTGAGCAGCCTTCACTTTCCAAAATGACCCGTGACACCTATCGTTTTATGCCTGCTCACTGCACAGAGGAAAAACTCTTGCAAAGAGAACCCTTGGCAAAAACATGCCATTAAAAATAGAACAATTTTTATTAGTCAGAAATGTGGTACCTGGACATTTACAATTCTTTAGTGAATGAAATATAAAGGGCAACTTCAGTATCAGATTGCTGAACTAATAAAAGAAATGTGATACTGCAGTTGGGGACGGTATCCTCTTTTTGCACCTACGAGCCTATTTAGATTGCTACATTGGGAGAGAAGATCAGACTTCACAGGATATCAGTTTCTCACCTCGGTTACTGATAATTAAATGAAGCTCTGTTTAAGAGACATAGAAACTTCATGTTTTTCTCCCACTCTATGAATTTTGTAATAAATCTACTTTTATTTTAAATATAATAAATGTAATATCTGTTAGTGCTCATAGACAGCTGAGCTAAGCCTAACCAAAATAACTGCATTATGAATTTATTTTTAATGCTATTTTTGCTGTTTATGACTTTGTACTGTTTTAACACTCTGTTTATCTTAAGGAACCTACCTTTTAACAAAAGCTCCTGGTGAATTCAAATGTTTAACACCTATTCATTTTGGTTTCAAAAGATAATGTTTCCTTTCCAATTATAAGTCATGATTTAATTTATCCAGGAAAATGAATCACAAATGAAAAAAATTTAGTGACCACAAATGAAACTAGCAAATCAATCATTAAGTGAAGTAGTTGTTAAGAGAAATTACGATTGTGGTTACAATCTTACTTTAGCTTTCCTTCACTTTAGAGACCTACGAAGTAGTAAATGCACAAGGATTGGGTGGAAAGTTGCTTCAACATCATCATCAAAACTGTGAACAGTCACTAAATGAGACAGTTGCTCTATGAAAACTACCTGTATCATCAATTATTGTTACTGTAGTTTTATTTGATATAAATGTAAGTAGAAGCCCAGATTACTATTAAGCAATTCATTGGCATTTCTCTTTATTTTCTCTGTCTTCAAAAACAGCCACTAAGAAGTAGGCGAAATCAATTTGTTGTTATGATTTGCTCATTTAGGAACTTCATAAATGATACTTGTTAAAAAACGTAAATGACTAACATATGTTTTACTCTACATTCTCTGATGTTCTATTAATGATTCTGAGGGGTAGAAAACTTATTATTTTTGTACTAAAGGAAATTGCACCTCACTTGTGATGCAGTGAGTCATCTCGCTGTGGAAAATGCACATGTTTTGTGCTTGTGTATGTGTGTGTTTTAATTTTTTTAAATTAAGTATAAGGAAGAATTCTGTTTCAAAAGATAAGAAAAATGTACTAGAACATCAGAAACCATTATCAGTGCCCACCCACTACCCTGCAATACTTTTGCCCTTTGCAGTCTATCTTATAATAAGGAAAGAAATGATTTGAAGAAAGACTGGACTAAGTGCAAACACCCAGCTAACCTTTCTGTTTAATCTCCTAATCATTTGCAATTTCACAACTGTTTTTATGTCCCTGATATGTCAGCTCTGTTTTTTTTAATGCCCCAGCTTTATCTGTGTTTTGCATTTTACTTAGTTCACCTAGGTCATAGCATCACAATGAACAGAAGTAAAATAATAGGGTTGTATAAAACGTCACATGAAGCACTTCTTCAAAGCTGTTTCTGTAAGCAGTGTCAACCCACCCACTCCTGCTTCTATTTTTTTCATAGTTAATAAATGTTAAATATACTACCCAAGTACACAGGTTTATCTACTTCCTCTAAGATTTTACCATTTATGTATTATTTACAATTGGTTACTTATTTTTTCCTGCCAAAGGGAAAAGTCATCTATATTGATCTGTGATATCTGTTCATATCCATGTTACTTTTTGCGTTATACAATCTTTTTTTTTTGAAAGAAATTTTATTGGTTTTAACAAGAAACAAACAAGACAAAACATCATTAAACACTAAAAACATAAAACCGCTTTCCATCATAGATCTTTACAAAGCAGGTAACACATTATTTTATATCGCATTTTTCTAATTTATCTCATTTCAATGTAGACACATAAATTCCCTTTAACAGATTTCACATTATTTCTCTTTACTCTTATTCAATAACGTTTCTTTTCTAGTTTATCTGCTATTCGATCATCACACTTCTATTTTCCTCTGACTTATTTTTGTTTTTGTTTTTTTAAAAAAACAAATTTTGTTAGCTTTACAAAACATACAAACAGTCAAGGCATATTAACATAAAGAATCTTTCTGGAAAAACCAGTAAAACGTGCCAAATGTAATATGTGTATTTACATTATCTGCTCATCTTCATATCCTATCCCAATTTCTCCTTTTCATTCTGTTATCCAGATTATATTTCTTACTAATCAAAATTGTTGCCTTTTAAAAAAAACAATAGACAAAACATACATAACATAGAACATAAAAAACCTCATTTCTGAAAGCTGCTTAATCCCGGGTTAAAACTCTTCACACAGACACAAATTCAAAAACAATATTTACTTTATATGTCAATCCATATCTTATTACCATTTTCAATTTTCTGTATAACTTCTTCCCTCTTTTATCTTTCTTAATTATATTTTGTTTATCTTATCTCAATGCAATTCATAGTACTTAACATTTTTTGTCTGTTCTTTTACAGTTATCCATTCATCTTTTTTCTTTAAATATACTTCTCCTGTACACTAATTGGAGTAACACCTTTAACTCTTTTCCCTAACTTCACAATACTTAATATAACACTTAAATTATATTGAGATTCTGGTTAGTACATTCTAAAATTACACAAAAAACTTTATAAGAAAAGCAAATAGGCTAGAATTACAAAATGTAAGCCTATAACCCACCAGATATACCATAAAAGAGCAAATCATACATACTAATACACATTCTACTCTGAATACACATAGAAAATCACACTTTTATGTACCTTCCAGAATCCCTTTTTCAATTAAATTTACCCATTGTCTCTAAATAGATTTTGTTTCTTAGAATCTTGCTTCCCAGCATTAAGGTTTTTCATCCCCTCCTTTCTCACTTGTTTTTCTCCTTGCCTTTTTTACCCCCTTGTCTCTCCTCCCTGCTTTTCTTCTTCTGCTTACTCACTTTCTGTTGTTTTCTAACCTTATATCCAGCTTTCATCTCATTTTTCTCTTTTTGGATTGTTTTCTCTACCCTTAAAATCCCCTTTTTCTTTTCCTCTTCCTCCTCCTCCCCAAAGTAAACCCATTGCTCATCCAAAATGGCTTCTTCTTTTTAGTCTAGGTTGTTTATTATTATTGTTGTTGTTATTGTTATTTTAATTTTTAAATTCTCTGTAGTGTGATTGTGAGATGGTGTTTGGGGCACTGTGCTGGAGTAGCTTTCAAATTTCATTGTATTCGTGGAATGCAATGACAATAAAGGTATTCTCTATTCTCAGTACCTTATAGTCCTCTCTAAGTGCTTTACAGAGTTACGTATTGCTCTCAACAATCTGGGTCCTCATTTTACCCACCTTGGAAGGATGGAAGGCTGAGTCATTCAAACTGCCGAATTGCAGGCAAACAGCAGAAGTAGCCTGCAATACTGCATTTTAATCACTGCACCACCACAGCTCATCAGTAGCATGGTTGCTAAGTGAATCTGGTTTCTCAATTGCTTTTGTTTATCAGAAGGTTGCAAAAGGGGATCACATGACACAGACACTGCAACCATCATAAATATGACTTGGTTGCCAAGTGTCTGAATTTTCATCATATGACCATTTGAAAAAGTTTTTCAAGTTTGAAAAATATTCATAAGTCACTTTTTCAATGCCATTGTAACTTTGAATAGTCATTAAATGAACTGTTGTAAGTTGACAATTATCTGTACATAATTCTGTATTAAAATAAACAAACAAAGGAGCAAAAATCTGGTATGTGCACCTCTAGTCTAACAAAAACACTGCACTTCCCACATTTTGCTTGTGAGCACCCTTGTAATCTTTCAATCAAAAATTTAAAGCACAGAAGAAGGCATTGAAATGGAAGTTTTCATGCCTTGTTCAATGGAACAGTTCATGCTAGTCAAGAGACAAATTCATCTTGTGGAAGATTTCACTTTTGAAGTGCTTGGATGAGACATTTCAAATTCTGATATCTCTGTTAGCATTAAGGACTCAATGGGAATTATTACTTGTATTAATTGAACACAAGTAGAAATCTCTTGGATATTGGAAACCTTAGAAATCTCTCAATTTGGACAGCTATAGTCACATTCAAGTATTTGTCTCCTTTAATCCTAGGAGCTCAATGCTTAATATTATGTATTAATATTATGAATCAAAAATGCTCACTATGGGAGCACTCCAAATAATTCCCCCTCTAATATTACTCAAATGATACCAGCTTCTTGAAGGCATTAAGTACAACTGAAGAAACAAAGCCTCACTTACTTTACTATGTGAACCTAGCTTTCACATACAATCACTGCACACAAGCATGCATTAAGAAGCAACATGGGTTCTTTCCTACAGATGTTTATACTGAATGCATGGAAATATAGTACATATATATGGATAGTTTACCATTATCAGTGGTGGCCAAGTAGATGTCTGCACAAAGCTTACAAACAAAACATGAAGCCATATTCAACTCCCTTGCATTGGTTCTTAAAAGGGATAATTCGTTGTTCTTGGATGAATGATCCTAATTTACTTTTCCTAGGAATCTGTGGGCATTTTTGTCCCACTCCCAATTTTAGTTTTCATAATTTTAGCATTATATAATAGATGATTGAGGCACAGTACAAATTAATGACTGTTATAATATTTCCCCTGTGCCCCTCTAGTACCTAAGCAAAGCAGACATGTGGTTTGGAAAATCAAATGATCTTGATAGAAATTATATAGCCCAATGGCTAGTTTGTGCATGTTACTGAAAGGCAACAATAAGAAAATTCTTATGTGGTTTACTTAGGAAAGAAAAATGAAAGTTGCTTTACCCTGTGCAACAAAATTTCAGAGCCAGCTTTACTTTATCAGAATATTCTATTGGCCAGATAATATAAAAATATAGCCATATCAGATTTATTGTAATTACTGAGAAATTCCATATACAATTTTCTAACTAGTAAGAGAAGGACTAGTAAGTTTTGCCAAAAAAAAGTGGAATGGAAATTAATATCAATGTTTCTTTATAAGTTAAGCCAAATTCCTGTAATAGGGCTTTCCTTCATATCTCTCTGCAATGTCTTCTATTGGAAAAATTAGTGTGGAGAATAAATGTATGGGAGAAATATATGAACAACTAGAAACCTTAGTTTATAAATAGTTCAGGTCACTGATTCTGAACAGATCCAAATGTTGATGTAGCATTAATAAAATAGAGTTGGCAACGTTTTCATTGGCATTGTTGTATTTCATGAAATAGCTTGGCAGTTCTATCAAATTCTCACAAAAGTGTCAACTTTCTTGAAAATTTGGCACTGTCAACCTGAGGATTCATAAGTTTTTGCCCAAGAATGCTGAATTTTGAAAGATTTAGCAACCACAAAAATTCTGGCATTAAAAAGAAAACTGTTTATATTATATTATTATATTCTTTGGAATGCTGACAGCTTCCCTGGTTCCAAAGTCATCTGCATACAGCCAAGATTTTATCAAAAAAGAAATAAGTGCATTGTAGTTACAAAAAAGTACATTATACCATACATCTATAGATACTTCTCCCTTAATGATCACAATAAGGAATGGTAACCTTTAAGCAATGTGTTTAAAAAAATAAATGAAACATAATCTGCCTGCACCCAGCTTATCACATTAGTTCTAGTTGCAGTTGTTAAGCAAATCATCTGCAGTCATTAAGTGTGACATCATCTGACTTCAACTTGTAAGTTCCTGCCAACTTCTCCATGACTGCTTGGTGGAAGTTGGCTGTGAAGATCATAAATGGTAGTCATCTGATTGCAAAATGCTTCAACCTTTGTGAATGCACTCTGATTGCCAAGTTCCCTAATTGTGATCATGTGACCATGGGGCAGTTTTGAGGATCCATTGTAAATATCCTTTTTCAGCAGCACTATAACTTCAAATGGTCGCTGTACAAAAAGTTGGTAAATAACAGTTACTTGTTTGCTATGTTGCAATGTAATGATATTTATGCAGTGACATCACAATATTTATTTAGTGATCTTGAATCTTGACTGAATTTTGATTAAATACTCTGCTGGATTATAGCTAAGCACACAACAGCAGCAATAGTGCATTGTATGTATCACATGCAAATTCTGGACACAATGCTAGAGTTTACCCATTCAAATAAATAAAATTTGGTGTTGTGTGGGAAGGATTTTTGGAAAGATATAAATTATACCCACTGCCTGCTAAGTATAATAGTTAGAAGTATGGATTGTTTTGCTAGATTCTGTAAATCTTATTAAATAGATTGGTGCTTGTATATACAATATCAATCTTTCCATGTAAAATAAATTAAGATACATCTTATGGATATCTATTTTACTAGAAAAACTGTACAAATCAATAATCCAGTTTCCATTTTTTATATTATTTTATTCTTAAACATAGCATTAGATCAGAGTTGATTACAGTGATTATAATATTTTCTTCAGAAAATTCTACTAAATGAATAAATTAATAATTTTTCAACATTTCATTAAAAATACCAAAAGCTTTTTCTAGTTTTATATATGAAATATCTGGAAGATTACTAGCAGTCAGTGTAAAACTGTTTGATGAACTATAGTTTGAGGTTTTAGTAAGACAAATGTCATATCAAAGAGCAACTAAGTCAGCCCAGCAAAACTGAGTGGAATGGCTGAATAATAAATATGGTGATTATCTAGTGAAAATGCATATGTGAAACATTCTTCCATGTACTTCTAATATCCAGTTTTTTTCCTAGGTGCAAACAAGGTCATTGCATTAACTATTATGTTTTGACATAGTATAATAGAAAAGTAACTGAAATGCAGGATTAATATTATTAAGGTATCAGAAAAATAGAAGTTACAATTGCCAGGAAATGAGACCAGCATGAGCTTCTTGTTTTTCTTTTAAGTAGCTGTCCCTTTTGATGAATAACCACATTTATCCTGTCTGAATTCTTAGAAATCTCTTCAAAATTAACATGAAGGAAGGGATGGTTCTGCTGATCTTGAAGGAAGTGCTGATGTGACCCTCCTCAAGAAGCTATCATTCTGCACATTTTTTTTAACCCACTCTCCAACTGTTTTTTTTTAATGAAATGTTGCTGAGAGGATGGTTGAGTTGCAGCTTTCCACCTTTGATCTTGAATGGAATTGTACTTTCTCATTTACGTTGGTGTATGCTGAAAGATCAGATAAAAGGCCTTTGTACAGGTCCATCTTCTGTGTCAATTGCATCAACTCCTAGTCTAAGAAGACTTCCTTACTCATGGATTGGTCTCACCTTCGATGTAGATCAGTGGTTGCCAACCGGTGGTCCGTGGCCCACTGGTGGTCCATGAGAAAATTTTGGTGGGCTGCAGCGCACCCATATCTGCAACAGGGGTGATACTGGTAGCGGATGGACTGATGCGTGTGGGGAGGGAGGGTAGTGCATGGGAGATTGTGGCATTGGAGCCCGTCTTGGGTGTTCCCTGGCTTGTGAGGGGGGGGGGGTGGGGAGGAATAAACCTCTGGACTGGTGCTGGGTGGTGGGAATCTGATGCCCAGAGGCCGATGAAACACGTGCTAAAAACTAGATGACGGGCAGGGAGGTGGGACAATCCTGCAGTCTCCCTAGCAAACTCGTGTCATGGCTGCTGCCTCCTACCTCCGTGCATCCAGGAGGCCAAGCAGCAGCGGGAAGAGCACAGACCTCCTGAGCTGCAGGAAGCAGCTGCCAGCGATGCTGTCAGGTGAAGACGTTGTGAGGGGGAGGCTCAACCCCCTTCCCTCAGGAGCCGCAAAGCACTTGCTGCCTGTCTGGCACCTGCCAAGCCTCCTCCTTCATGCTGGCTATGTGAGCACTTCTAGCAAGGAGGAAGAGAAGCTAGCCAGAGGGGTGGTGAGCACTTTGCGGCTCCTGAGAGGAGGGGTCAAGCCTCCCCCTTGCAACATCTTCACCTGAGGGCTTCGTTGGCAGCCACTCAACCTTCTTGATGCATGGAGGGAGGAGGTAACACCAGTTCAGAGGATCCTTTCTCCCCACCCCTCACAGGCGAAGGAACACCTGGGAAGGGCCCCTATGCTGCAATCTTCTGCATGTATCTGTCCATCCACTGCCAGTATCACCCCTGTTGCTCCACCTCCCACCAGCCATATGGTCTTCAGCACGTAGCTCGTCAGCCTCCAGACATTAGATTCCCACCACCCAGCACCAGTTCAGAGGTTCCTTTCCCCCCACACCAGAGAGGGGACAGAAAGAAGGGAGGGGAAGAGAGAGAGAAAGAAGGAGAAAGGGATATATATAGAGAGAGAGGGAAAGAGAGAGAAAGAAAGAGAAAGAGGGAGAAAGGGAGAGAGGGAGAGAGGGAGGGAAAGAAAGAGAGAAAGAGGAGAAGGGGGAGAAAGAGATAGAGAGAGGGAGAGGGAGAAAAGGAGAAAGAGAGAGGGAGGAAAGAAAGAGAGAGAGAGATGAGAGAGAAAGAGAGAGAGGGAGAAAGAGAGAGACTGGGAAGGAGAGAGGGAGGGAGGGAGGGAAAGAGAGAGAGAGAGAGAGAAAGAGAGAGAGAGAGAGAGAGAGAGAGAGAGAGAGAGAGAGAGAGAACAAAAGAGATGAGAGATCCCAGTGTTTTATTTTCTGTGCAAAACTGATTCAAATGACACTTTGAGTATTTTAGGTTGCAGAAACAGGCAGCCAAGCGAAGTGCCTGAAGGACCCCATCCCGTCAGTGGGAGTTCAGGCGCTTCAGCGAGTGGCGCGCTGGATTCGTATTAGTGGTCCGCAGGATTTAAAATTATGAATTTGGTGGTCCCTGAGGTCCAAAAGGTTGGTGACCCCTAGTGTAGACAGTTGCAATGCAGGCTACATGACTGGAGACAAGGTCAAGCCTCTGAGCTGTATTGGTTACCAATGCGTTTCTGGGTGCATTTCAAGATGGTGATAATCATTTCAAATGGTCTATATGGCATAGAATCTAATTATCTGAGGAACCTTCTGTTTCCTTCTTCCTAACTTGTATGAAGAAAGAATTGGTATGCTTGGGTGTCCCATTAATTAAACAGTGTCATCTATCAGGATCCTTGCCTTCTGGCACAGCATCTCCTCAGAGATTAAAACGTCTTCTATTCTACTAAACTTTAAAAAACTGACTTTTCCTCCAGGCCTTGGGTTAAGATGGTTATTTACTCTTTTAGAATGGGAGTTGTATGAGAAACATGGATTTTGGTGTCCCCACCAGAGGGCCATCATCCTTTTTGTTGCTGTGATGTTTCATTCTGTTTAAAATTGTAAGCAATCCTTTTGGAATTAGGCAGCCCTATAAATTAATTTTATTAATATATAAATAACTCTTGACAAATAGCAATTTACAATCTTAATAAATTGAGATACGTTCTCTGCAGGGTAGTGGTGTTACTAATATTCAAATCCAAACCTGATCACAGATCTTCCTAGGCAACTCTGGACCAGTTAATTTTTCAGCCAACTTGTCTCTCATTTAATTAATTAAGTAAGTAAATAAATGCTTAGGCATTAATTAATTAATGCCTAAGCATTTATTTACTTATTAAATTTACTTTCTGCTTTCTCAGAGAAAATATGAATTTATTTATACAAACCACAGTTTTAGAATATTTGCATGGGTGGCAGCTTCTTACATAAATGAAAGCTTGTTTTCCAATGGCTTCCCAAAGCTCATTTTCTGCTGCACTCCACCTTCCTTCAGAGAGAATTCTATTTCTAATCCTATGTCAGCCCTTTAATCTAGACCAGGGCTATCAAACTCCTGTCCCACAGGCTGGATGCATCACATGCTGGCCACACCCATGCCCGGTTTAGAGAAGGGGAAAAAAGTCCCAATACGTCATGTGATGCCATGGTGATGATGTGAGTTTGATACCCCAATGTAGACCACATTAGGAAACAAATGCCACAAATATATAAACACTATATTTTATTGATATAAATTATATTAATTGAATCTTAAAAGCCTGACAATATTTCTTTTTTCCTCTGTCTTATACTATAGAGAACTCAGGTGGAACTATCTGGAATTTCTTTGACACATTTTTCTGTTTTCCTAGGGTACATTTACCTTATCCTAATGGATGTCACATATTCTCTTCAAGGACACCTCTCCATTCCTCTGCACCTGTTCTGTTTTGTATTCTTCTGCATACAGTTTAAATTGCTAACTGCCAGCTGTTCAGAGTTAGCCAAAGCCTCAGGCAAGAATATATTATGAAAGCAAAGTATAAATATTTGCAGAGGGCTCCTTTCTGGAGCTAGTGTAGTGTTGTTGCAATATTAAATTAGAATTTAAATGTATTTTTTTTTAAAAAAGAAAGTTAATTGTTTGAAGCAGCTACTAAACCACTACTACCTATTACCACAAATGTCAAATGAAACAAAGGCTCTAATTTTTGGGGTGGTTAGGAAGAGAAAGCTATACATGATGACATTCACTTTGCTACATTAGTATTGAAATTCAGGATATATGATCTGTTGTTCAATGTCATCCAACTTCACATTCTCAGATAATTTCCCAAGCAAAATACTATAAAGAGTAGTTAAAATATTTTGTTCACATATCAACAAAAGAGCAGAAAAGAGTTTTAGGGACAATTATTTTGGAACGTAAATCAAAAAATTTTTTAAAGGCTTTTTAATTCCCCTTTTAATATTTATAGAGTTTCAATTTAAACGTCTATTTTCTGTACTCCACATAAAAAAAAACCTCTGAGATTTAATTCTATGCATTTAATTTGCTTTCTTTCAGGTCTAAGTTAAGTTGAAAATATATTTTCATTGAATTACCTGCAGATTCCTTTCTGGCTCTTTCCAAGCTGTGCATGTATTTGCCCACTAGATTAAAATCATTTCATGGATAATGAAGGTCTTGTCCTAATGTTGATATTAAAGTGCAGAATTTAAAAATATATTACAAGAATAGATATTTACCTGAATTGTGAATTTTTGCGTCTGTAATATTTTTTAAAAAGACATTTAGAAGCTGAATCCATAGATTGTCAAGCAGATGACACTGAGCAAAGAATAAATAGCTGTTCCAAAAACCATTAATGATTCAGATTGAAATATTTTTTCTATTATTTCTAATATATTCATTTGTATCTCATCCTCATTTTATTAAGAATTAATGGGACTCTTATTATGATCCCTAATCTAGTAAACAAGTAAACTCATCATCTAATCCATCTGATGAAATTATCAAGCAGTTCTGATTGAAATATAAAATAATTAACTGATGTTTGAATATCTTTGTCTAGTTAATGCAAACTTATTTGTATTGAAAAAACAAGAGAGATCTTGACTGTTTTGATTGTCTTGTTGCCTCTACCTCAAGGGATAGGAAAATTGCAGATGTCATAATGTCAGCAGCAATACCAACGGCAAAAAAGAAAAAGAAAAACATCGTAACATATTATTAGTTCTATTAAATTACGGCTGAATAACTGTTAGCCCAAGGAGTTCACCTCACATTCTTAATATACATGCACCCAAGTCCACATTCCTCTTCAACTCTCCCAGCATTTTGTTACTTTTAAATTTTTTTAAAAATGTCAATTTAAAACTTTAATAATTAAAAGCAAAATACTAAAACAAAATAAAAAATAGAGGTAGGAATTTGAGGGGGAAAAGAGAGAACAAGGAGAAAGAGGTTGTAAAAAAGCATGCACACAAAGACATATATTTTGGGAAAATGTGTCTCTCATTAAGGAACTGAATCAAAGAATAGGTATTGCAGAGATTTACATCAATTATGTATTGATGTGGTTATGCAAAGATGGAAACTGCTGCACAAATTTCATTTGCTACATCTGATATCAGTATTTCTACACACCCACACTCACACATATGTATGCATTCATATATATAAATATAGTTATGATCTTCAGGACACTTATGAAGAAAGACAAACAGGTTCTTCTGTCCAGAGTAACATTTTACAAGAATAATTTGTTTAGGAAAATATTAATATAACTAAGAACAGATTTCAATACTTTTATCTTTCATTTAAGTAATTTTTAACTTTTAATAATAATTTTGAGCCTCTATTTACTGATCCAGTGAATTATGTACTATAACTTCATAGCATTTTGTTATTATGATTTGCATCTAACACTAGGACCTGAATCTCTTTTTATATTGCTCTTACTAATTTATGTGCTTTAAGAAACACCCAATACACCATGTGAAAGATTGCTATTGATTTTTTCCAGTTCAGAAACTTTTGACAAAAAAACTGACTAATTGGCACTAGCACTACAGTTGGTAATATATGTGAATTCGCTTACAGCTTCACCTAACAATACATAAAGGTTATAATTTATATACTGCAATGTATATTTAGAAGAGAGTGGTGCTCTCCATGGAGTATCGTTACAGTCAATTCTTTACTTATTGAAGTAGGTAGAAAAGGATTTCTATGCTACAAAGTTTTAGATATTGTAGTAATCAGATTCATTGAGCTCAGTGCCCAGGTGTTTGAAGGCATTCAGAATAACCTATTTTGTTTGTTTAACAAGAGAGCTTTATACCACTTTTGTACCATTTTTAAATGAGGTAGAAAAGCGTGCAAGCGGAAAAATAATGCTCCTTTTTCTCTCCTGCTTGGAGTTTTACTGAAAATTTCTGGTTCCTTAATAGTAAGGGAGAAAGTGATGTCCTATTGGCCGGCTGATTAGTAGGAGAAAAATTGGTAGGCTGCCCAGGTTGTTGTGGTCAAGGGCCATGTACAGTTTTGATTGCCATCTGATCAGGAATGCCTTTAAGAAGTAAATATGGCAACTGCCAAGGTTCTACACCTGCAAATCTGGACCTAATTGCAGGAAAAAACTGCTATTTTTTATCTCTTATCATACATATCATAACAACATTTCTTTCAATGTGTTTTTATTAGGTGACAAGAAAAACAGTTGGTTTTTCTAGTGGCTAAGACACCAAGTTAGAAATCAGTAAATTCTAGTCTTGACTTAATCACAATTCCTAATGTGATCAATGAATTAATACTTGGTTGACCTCAGAAAGGGGAACTTTGCACTTGTGAAAAAGCATTTGGAAGAAAAGTGAGGTGTTTTTTTAAAGGTAAACAATTATTAGATGTCCAAAGACATTCTCTTGCAGGGTTCCCAAAACTCTGAGGCCAACTCTGCATAGCATAGACTAATTGTTATGAAAGAGAAATATTTTTCTTTCTTGTCTAATGGCATAATGGCATGCATTTTCTGCTCTCTCTATGTACTTACCATTTATCATTTTGCTGAGATTGATTTAAATTTATGGCTGCTTAAATATTGTCCACTGAAACAATATTTAGAATGGGTGTTTTTGCTTTACTCCTTGTTGGATCAGTAGGAAACTTCCCTTTAGATGGTGATTTGTAATAAAATATAAATATTATTGTTAGATTGATGGAAGAAGGAGAAAGGGACTGCTCTGAGTAACTTTTTCAATAAAGTAGTATCTTTGATAAACGTTTCTAGATTCTTTGAAGAAGCAGGGGTGTGGATTCTGATAGCAAGAATCTGGATCCTGATAGGAACTGATTTAAACTGACCAAGAGGAAAACTGTCCAGAAAGTTGAACTTAGAGGATCTATCTATCTATCTATCTATCTATCTATCTATCTATCTATCTATCTATCTATCTATCTATCTAGTTATCTAGCTATCTAGCTAGCTATGTTTGCAGTCAGCCAGTTTTAGAACTCTGAGGGTTGGTCATTACATTCTAAGAGTCAATTAGGCCATTTGTATCCTTAGAGTCATCTGAATCAGAATGCACATGGATGTGGAATCTTCTTGGGACTGCTGAAAGGACTGTTGTAAACAGGAGATAAGTGATATTGTATACCCCGTCCTCTGTTGAGGGAAGGTTGTTCAGTTTTAACACTGATAGCTTTTTTCACTCCTCTTTTTAACCAGTGTTTTTCTCTTCCCAGAATGTGAGCTTTGCTGTCTTCTAGACTGTCTTCTAGACTGACTCTTGTCTTTCAGATGCAGATGGATTGCTGAATCCTGCCCTAACGAATTTGTTCTATGTTGTGCCATACATTTGTGAAGCAGTTGTTTTGTTTCCCCAATCTACAGATCTGCACATATCTCACTGCATTGCACTGCACATAAATATTGCTCTGTATCTGGGTGTTTGTTCTTGGGTGGACAAGCTTCTGTAGTAATGTGTTCCTGGGTTTAAAGTGTGCACCTATGTTGTATTTACTGAGCTTTTCTGATATTCATGCAATGTGTGGATTGACATCATTGTTCCGTTTGTTGTTCTCTTCTCTGCCTGTTGTGAATGTTTTGTGGATTTAATAAAAGTCCAGATAGGATAGCCTAGTTCTTGATATGTTTTTGTTATTTCTCTTTTCTCTCTTTGCTGGCAGGTAATGATTACTGATTACTCCCAGTTTGTGGCCAGTGGATGGTGAAAATGAAAAGGTAAAAACTAATCTCTATGTGTGAGTTTCCAGTATATTGAGGCTTCTGTTTTCCTTGATGTAAGCTGCATAGTACAAGAAGGCTAGACTATTTTCCTTAACATCTTCCAGTATGAATGTCTCATGTATATGGAGGAATGAATAAATAAAATGATGAAAACAAATGGATTTGAGAGTTCACACTTGAAAAAAAGTTCTTGCTGAATATTCCTCCATTAACAGCTGGCCATTTAATGACAATTTGAAAGTTCAATAGCCCCCCGCCCCCTCCAAGTTCAATAGGCTTTAAAGCTTCCAATAAGCTACCCCTATGTTACACAATCACATTTTGGTCACTCAGCAATTGTTGCACATCTATATTGCAATGTCGTGCAGTGATTTATGATGATTGTTGCCACAGACTGGTATTCATTTCCAGTTTCTGGCAAAAAATGTCGATAGAAAAACAATTAACAATTATGGCATTTGCTTAATGACTGCCAGGTTTGTTTTATGACCATCACAAAAAAAATTGTAAAATCAGGTTGTTGCCTGATGATCTGCTTAATGTCTGGCATGATTTTCAGCCATAATTCTGGGCTAATTTATGGTCATAAGCTAAGGACTATGTGTAGGAAGGAGGAACATTGTTGGTATCCAGTGATTTGATTGGTATCAAATGATAACTGAATGGGAAAAATTCCTCCAATGGACCATCTAGATTCTAGAATGATGTTTCTCAATCTCAGAATTTTTAAAATGTGTGGACCAACTCCCACACACTTTCTCTTCCAATGTCTAGGGAATTCTGAGAGTTGAAGTGCATACATCTTAAAGTTGGCAAGTTTGAAAATTCTTTTTTCCTGGTGCTTTGATCACAAGGAAATAATTTCTTAGAAGTTGCTATTGGCCCATCAATGATTTCTTCCCTTAACTGTGTGGTTTTCTTTTCAAATATGTCTTACCCAAGCTATATCATATTTTTAAAAACATCCATTTTAATATAAAACTCCAGGAAAAGGCATGTCTACTTTGGCCTTAGATAAATATAAATATGAGTTTGGAGAAAGCTTTCTGTGAATCTACATTTCTATGTAGTCAACTACATTTTGTATAGTAATCTCTACCAAATCTCATCTGCAAAATTTCCTTCTCTTTATTTTCATATCAAATTACTCAAGCTACTTGGATGCTACCTTAATCAGCTTTTATTTTAACAGAATATAATTTCTTCCCCTCTCAAGCCAAAGACAGAACAATTTCTCTTGATCAGGGTTTCCTCTGAAATAAAAGTTGTTGGAAAGTTCACTTCAGCATATTATCTCCTTTACTGAACCCAGCCATCAAAACAGAAACCCAAGCTCTTACTAACTTTAATTCCTCTTCTTTGTGAGCAAGCCATCTGGGCAGCAGATGATAATGAAACATCAGTGCTGATGATTAATGAAAGGTAAGCTTTTAACTTTTTGTTGGCAAGGTCTATCTTATCTTCATATACCGGCCATTTGTAATTGTCTATTGATATGATGTTTACAGAGTCACAAACAAATTGTACTTTGCAGGCTGATTGCAGTCTACCCACATAGAATATAGAATTGCATACCAATCAAAAAAGCCCAAAGGCAACCCATCTTTCCATTTTGCTTTTGATGTTCATATGCCTTATTGTGATCTTTACGGTAGGCGATAAATTGAATGACTTTATTGTTTTATTAATTCATCAAATTTATATAGCTACCCCTCACAAAAATGATTCTTGATGATGTATATAAAAACTATAAAAGAATTAATATACAAAAAGTTATTATTTTATAAAAATTAAGAAAAAACACAAGGCTAAGTGTTGTAGAGCAGCGGAGATACGAGGCTGAGCCAGAGCGTTCGTTTAAAGGGCTTTATTCGGCTGAATAAAGGGTTGCTGCATCTGCCAGGCTAACTCAGCAGATCAGCTGGCGGCAACAGCTGATGCCGTTTGACAGCTCCTTTTATAGCCGGCTGTGAAACGGCATCAGCCAATGGGAGCGGTCGGCGCTCCCGCTCGAACGGCGGACCTGGTTGGGGACTCCAGCCAGTTCTATAGACACAACACTCCTTTCCCATGGCCAGGAGCATGCGTAGTCCCGCAAATAGGCTGGTCGTCTACGATGGCGCCAGGACTGTCGGAGTCCAGGAAAGTCGTCAGCAGGAGCGAAGTCCTCGGCCCCGGGGAGCGTCTCGGAGGTTGTTGGAGAGCGGGTTCGGTCAGCGAGGCCCTTCGGTGGATCAGGTAGGCCCCTCCGTTCAGTTTATTTCTGGCGTGTCGTTCGGCCGGGGAGGTAGACCGGCTCGCTCGGTTGTGAGTTCAAAGTCCTTCGTTGGTAGACTGGGCCCGGTAGGGAGTGCTCGGTGTCTCTCGGGTAGATCGGACCCGGTGGTGAGCTTTTGGCGTCGTCTGAGTAGATCGGGTCTGGCAGGGAGCTGTCGGTGCTGGCCGGGTAGATCGGGCCCTGCAGGGAGCTTTCGGTGTTGGTTGGGTAGATCGGGCCCTGCAGGGAGCTCTCGTTGTCGGCGGGGTAGATCGGGCCCTGCAGGGAACTCTCGGCTGGGTAGATCGGTCCTGGCAAGGAGCCTTCGGTGCTGGCTGGCTGGGCTGAGTAGACCGGCCCCTTGGTGGTTGTTGGATAGGCTGGATCATTGGTGCTCGCTTGGTAGATCGGGTCGCTTGGCTAGTTGCAGGAGCCATCAGTTGTGCCTCTCCACCTTCTCCCCAACTGGTCCACGTGCCTGCGCCACAAGCGTCCGTCTTCTAGGAGGACTCTGTAGGATCTTGGCCCTGCAACTGACACAACCTGTCCAGGTACCCACAGAGGGTCCCCTGCATAATTCCTGGCATATACCAGGTCATGCAGGGCAAAGTCCCTGACCAAGCTGTCAGATCCTAGGGGGGTGTCTGGGCAGTAATGGGGATGTAGCCTGTCCAAGGTGGTCTTAAGGCGCCTCCCCATTAATAGTTCAGCAGGAGATTTATTTGTAGTGGTGCATGGGGTTGTATGTTGGCTCAGAAGATAACGTGACAGTTTGGAGTGCCAGTTTTCCTGGCCAAACCTAGCAAGTGCCTCTTTTACTGACCTGACTGCCCTTTCAGCCATCCCATTGCTAGCTGGGTGAAAAGGGGCTGTGAGGATGTATCTGATACCTAAGTTGGCAGCGTACATACTAAACTCACAAGATGTGAACTGGGGGCCATTGTCAGACACCAGTGTGTCAGGGAGGCCATGGGTAACAAACAAACGGGTTAGAGCCTTAACAATTGCTTGAGTGGTTGTTGAAGGTAGTAGGGCCAAGTCTATCCATTTGGAATACGAGTCTACTAAAACCGAGAAGGTCCTTCCATGTACTGGTCCAGCCAGGTCGATGTGCAGGCGAGACCAAGGTCCCCCAGCACTTTCCCACCTGGTAGGAGTGGCTGCTGGTGGGGCAGGCCTGGTAGTTTGGCAAGGTTGGCACGAGCTTACCCAGCTGGAGATTTGGGCATCCATGCCTGGCCACCAAACGTAGCTGCGGGCCAGGGCCTTCATCCTTACGATGCCCGGGTGGCCTTCGTGAAGGACCTTTAGGATGGGTACACGGAGAGTGGCTGGGATGACCACCCTTGTCCCCCACAACAGACAACCCTGTAGGCTTGATAATTCTTGCTTGCGAATTTTGAAAGGAGTGAAGTCAGAAGTGTATTGTGTTTCAGGCCACCCCCTTTCCACCCAGTCCAGAACCTGGGCAATTACCCTGTCTTTTTTTGAGTGCGTTGCAATGTCTTCAGCTGTAACAAGCAATTTAAGTTCATTTACTTCAAAAATGGCATGAATAGGTGCTGGGTCTTTGACTGGAACTGGCAGGGGGCAGCGACTAAGGGCATCTGCGTGACTCAAGTTTTTTCCAGGGCGATGCACTAATTTAAATGAGTATGCGGCCAGGAACAAGGTCCACCTGGTCATCCTAGGTGATAGTACCTGTGGGGTTTGCTTGTCCCCTGACAAAAGCCCCAGGAGTGGTTTATGGTCAGTTATGAGTTCAAAGTGGTGCCCAAATAGGAATTCATGAAACTTTTTAACTGCAGCTACTGCAGCCAAGGCTTCCTTATCTATTTGGCTGTAGTTTCTTTCTGCAGCAGAGAAAGTCCTAGAGAAGAAGGCAATTGGTGCCTCAGAACCATTTGGGAGCCTGTGGCTCAGAACTGCCCCAATACCAAAGGGGGATGCATCAGCAGCTAGGACTAGGGGGAGTTGTTGATTAAATTGGATTAAAACTGCATCAGATGTTAGTAAGGATTTGACTGATTTGAAAGCGTGGGCTTCCCTGGGTCCCCAACGCCAGGGGGATTCTTTGTCTAACAGTCTGTGTAAGGGCTCTGCAATGGATGCCTTATGAGGAAGAAATGAAGTGTAAAATTTCAGCAGCCCCAGAAAGGCTTGGAGCTCCGTCTTGTTGGTTGGTGTGGGTGCCTCATGGATAGCCCTGACTTTGGACTCAACTGGGTGAATGCCAGAGGCATCAATCCTGTACCCCAGAAAGTCCACTTGCTTAGTGGCGACGGTGCACTTCTCCCTTTTGAGTTTGAGGCCATGCTGCCTGAACCTGTCTAGGACTGCTCTAACCCTTTGTATGAGCTGAGGTTTGTTAACTGCTGAAACTAAAATGTCATCAAAGTAAGGGACTACCCCTGGGAGTCCTTGGAGAATCCTTTCCATGAGGGACTGGAAAATACCTGGGGCTACACTTACGCCAAATTGGAGGCGCTTGCATTTGAATGCTCCCCTATGAGTGACTATGGTTTGTAGCTCCGCTGTCTGATCATCAACAGGGAACTGTTGGTATGCCTGGGACATATCTAATTTGGCAAAGATGGTGCCAGGTTCGAAAGTGTGTAATAGGTGTTGGATAACAGGGACAGGGTATGCACTGACCTGCAGAAAGCGATTGAGGGTGGTCTTGTAATCAGCGCAGATTCTCACGCTGCCATCTTTTTTGAGTGGGGTGACTATGGGGGTCTCCCATTTGGCAAAATCAGTTGGCTCTAATACCCCTTGCTTTAGTAACTTATCTAATTCTAAATCTAATTTTGGACAGATGGCGAAGGGTACTCTGCGCGGCTTGAGGCGAAGGGGAATTGCCTGGGGGTCCACAGTGAAGGAGATGGGGGTGCCAGAATAGCAACCCAATTCATCGCTAAAGACATCAGAATAGTCTGTGAATAGGGTGTCCACTTCAGAGGTTGAGACAGCATGGATTCCAGTTATACTAAGGCCAAGGGAAGGGAACCAATCTAGTCCCAGCAGACTGGGAAGGGCACCATTAACAACCACCAAAGGCAAATGGCCTTTAAAACCTTGGAACTGAACCAAAAACTTGCCTTTCCCGAGGACAGGGATGTTCTTGCCCTGGTAGTCCCGTAGGGTCAGGTGGCATTTCTGCAGCTTCTTTTTTGAAATTCTGGGGTGAATCTTCTTCTGGGTCTCCCAGGAGATGATTGAAAGCGCAGATCCCATGTCCATCTCCATTCTGCAAGGCTTACCTTCTAAGAAAACAAAAATACTTATTTTGTTAGAGGTTTTAGAAGTGTGGTCTGCGTGGTAGCAAGTATAGCAGTCTTCCACTTGCCTTTGGAAATTAGCAGTAGGTTGAGGTCTCTGAGGGAAGGTACGCCCTGCTTGGCAGACTCTAGCTAGGTGGCCTTTCTTCTGACAGTTTAGACAAATGGCATTCCTGAACCTGCAGGATGCTCTAAGGTGGGAACCCCCACAGCTCAGGCAAATGGGAGGTTGCTTGGGGGTGCTCCTTCTTGTGAAGGCTTTTGTTGCCTAAGGCGGTTTATGTCTGTTGTGCCTATGGGGTCTTCAAGGGAAACTTCCTCTGAGTGAATAGTGGAGCTGCTAGGTCTGATAGGAGTTCCTTGAATCTCAGCTGCTGATTGAGCAGAGAGCTCAGCAGCTTGGGCTTCTTCTATAGCTAAGGCTAGGGTTAAGTCTTTTTTGGCTAGCAAGCGTCTTTTAAGCCTAAGGTCCCTGACCCCACAGACAATCTGATCCAAAAGCATGTCTTCTAGGTAGTCTCTGAACCCACACTGTAAGGCAGCTGACCTCAGAGCTGCCATATACTCACTAATTGACTCCCCCTCAGCCTGCCTTCTGGTTCTGAAGGCATGTCTCCTAGCTATCTGGGAGGGTTTAGGTGAGTAGTGATTGGAAAGAATCTCTTGGAGCTCTTCCCAAGGGATGTTTCTTACAGAGTGAGGGGCAACTAGTGCTGTAGCAGTGTCAAAAACCGCAGCCCCACAGTAACTGAGGAAGAAAGATTTTTTCCTGTGCTCAGCAGCGTCTGTTAGGTCGATAGCATCCAGGAAGTAGATAAACCGGTTTTTGTATGACTCCCACGTTTCCTCGGCTGGCTTGAAAGGTGGGAATGTCGGGTTGGTATTCATCTTGAGGCGGCAGTGCCTGTCACCTCAGCTGCTGCGGCTTCGAAAATCGCACTCTTAGAAGAGCGTTTTGCGGCTGCGCCTGTCAGGCGGCGTCTGTCTCCTCGGCTGAGGAAGCTTTAAATTTCGCGCTCTTGGTGAGCGTCGGCGGCTGTGGCTTCAGTGCCTGGTGGCTTCTCTCTTTTTTCAGTGACCAGCTCTGCGATCGGACGTCTGGTAGCCTCTTATTGTATCCCGCCCTCGTCGCCAGTGTTGTAGAGCGGCGGAGATATGAGGCTGAGCCAGAGCGTTCGTTTAAAGGGCTTTATTCGGCTGAATAAAGGGTTGCCGCGTCTGCCAGGCTAACTCGGCAGATCAGCTGGTGGCAACAGCTGATGCCGTTTGACAGCTCCTTTTATAGCCGGCTGTCAAATGGCATCAGCCAATGGGAGCAGTCGGCGCTCCCGCTCGGACGGCGGACCTGGTTGGGGACTCCAGCCAGTTCTATAGACACAACACTAAGAGATAAAAACAGAGGTTTATAATAATGGTGACATCTCAGGATCTCAGCAGTCCCTTGGGCTCCCAGAGTCTATTAGCAAAATTAGGTTTTGAGGGACTTCAAGAAAATCAACAGGGATGAAGCCAGCCTCACTTTAGTGGGGAGGGTGGTCCACAAAATAGGTGCCACAGTAGACAAGACCTTCCTTCTAAATCTGCTAAATGTAGTTCCTTAGGCAATGGCATCCATTTTCTACTGGATCTGATCTGATTATAGCAGATATAATCATGGAGAGGATGTACCTCAAATAATCCAGCCTCATGCCAGATGGGGTTTTAAAGCTCAAACCCAGTACCTTGAAATGGGCATGTAAACAGACTTGTAAACAATACAGCTAGTGCAACAGAGGTGTGATGTGTTTTGTTCCAGAAACATCTGGTGAGCCAAGTGATGCTTTGGCTGCTCTTTCTCAGTGCCTGGAGGTTGTAAGGAGATTGATGGAGGGACAACAGGCTTTAGCTGAAGCCAGGCAAGATAGAGTGATTGTGGATACAAGGGACCTTAGGATCTGGTTGTTTATTGGCATTGCACTACCCCAGACAAACTTGGGGTGCAACTTGGGAGTCCTCCCGAACCCACAACTCCTGCTCAAAGAAAAGGTAGCAGTTGAGACTTGGAGGATCTTTGTGCAACTTTGTATTATACACCAGTTGCACTTTTACCTGAGTCAGGTAATGTCAGTTAGTCATGCTTCTGAGCTGGATTACTGCAATACACTCTACATGTAGCTATCCTTGAAGAATATTTGGAAGCTATAGCTGGTGCAGAATACAACAGTGTGAACAGTTCTAGGAGCCACATATAACACTTCTAGTGCATAAACTGCATTGGTTACCGATTTGCTTCCATCCAATTCAACATATTGACTGTTACCTTTAAAACCTTATACGGCACGGGTCCAGAATAACTGAGGAGCAGTCTCATTTTGTTCTGCTCTACTTGTTGGGTGTGAGAATTTGGAAAATTTTACATCATACTCTGACTGCTTCAGTTGTTCAAGTGGTGCCCATGTTTGATCACATACAGGTAATTCTTGGCTTTGGCTCTCATGAAGCTGATATTCCACAGGTTCAGATGGAGCAGCTTGTCATAGTCAGAGTCTGTATCCTTAGCCATGATAGATCCTCATGTCTTCTAGGTACCAAGATAAGAATACAGGTATGGCAAACATGGCCGGCATAGCCTGCATGGAAGGATAGTAAGTATGGCCGTTCTTCTGGTCTGCTGCTTTAGGAACAGAGCTAGAACAGGTCTAAATCTTTATGTAAGAATAAATTAAATTTTAAATTCTACCTTGATCTATGACTTTTTTGATGACTTTTATCCCCCACTTTCTCTAGAAGAAAGCCAGACCTTATTACTGGAATGTGCAATTAAGCAATGTTTGCAAAAGAGCAGCAAGATTTTCCATTGTACTACATTGTATGTTGGATCATTTCAAGGAAATGTAAAGTGCAAATACAGAAGCTAATGCCAACAAAATGAAAATCAATTATTTTTTGACATTTGTAAAGGGTAAACCTGATGAAGTGCTTTAACAAAACTGTACACAGATTCAGCAAGTGGTGAATGCATTCACATGACATGGGTGATAGCAAGTTTCTTTGATAATGAGTCAGTGTAGATACCTGTTTAACTTTTTTTAGAAGATCTTTTAAGTCACAGGATTTAAGTCACAGGATTTTCAACAGCTTTGAAAAGATTATAACACATTCTCACATGCGGTTATAATAATAAAAACAATCAAATGTAAACTTTTTTGTGAGTTAAGTATTTTGATTAGTATCTACAAGAAATATGATTTAGAGAATCATTATCCATAACCATTATCAGTGTATAGTTACAATAAATATTAGGTTTATTTATTATAAAGTGCTTATTCATAGACTTTTGTCAACTGTTTTACTGCAGTCTTTTAAAGGTTTGCTTGAGTTTTAATTTTGCCTGCTTTTAAAAAAAAGTGATCACATCATTAGAAAAATAATATAGAGGTATTGTTGTCGCAGGCTATTGTTAATTTAGAAATATTAAATGTAATCCTAAAGTCAGGGCTTGCTAACATTACTGTTTCATGGGGGGGGGGGGGGGGAATGTCTAGATACTAGTTTACATAGTCAGCCTATTGCCCCCAACAATCTGGGTCCTCATTTTAGCCAACCTCGGAAGGATGGAAAGATAGTCAACCTTGAGCCAGTGAGACTCATACTACCAAACTGCAGGGAGCCAGCAGTCAGCAGAATTACCCTGCAGTACTATATTCTAACCACTGTGCCACCACAACTCATGGATGGATGGATGGCAACAATATTTTCTTCATGATTTAATAAATCTTATTAGCTCTATTCAATAAGATTGGAAATTATGTTTTAACTTCTGAGGGAAAATATATTGGCATTTTAGTGTATTTTTTTCTAGAGGAATTTAATTTAGTATTAAAATTTTGATCCAAAACCTTATTGTACATCTATTGATGTTAAGGCCATGTTTGTTCTGAAAAATTTGTTATCTTGCCAAGGACATGTCTGACAGGTGTATATCTTTTAAACAAGATTTGTTTTTACTTTTAGATGCATTACACATCCAGCAGTTTTCTTCCAAAAAATACATTTGCATTATCAGCAGAGAAGACAGAAAATGGCACAATTTTAGTTGATTGCAGGCAAACGAGTCCTTCAGCGGTGCTGTAATTTTGATTCCTTCTTGTTGCCTGGCTTTCTTCAACAAAGTCTCGCAACCAATTTATGCAACTGCATTCATCTGTGTCAAGCTGTAGATCAGCCACAGGCTGCAACAATTTCCTGCTTCCTTTGTCTGAAGCATCTGTTATGATAAACTAGTAAACAATTCATGAGTTTCTGAAAGATTCTCAGAAATTTTAATTCTGTGCAATTCATTTGAAGGAAATATTAGATAATACGTAGATCATTCTTTTGTTTGACATGCTCAAAAATCATTTTCTTTATTGTGTGCAAAGCCTAATGTGTTTATTAGCCATCAGATGAATGCATTTGACAATTGTGTTGTCCCATAGTTGAGTTTTACAGTGATTCTATAAACATAAAAGGGACAGCCCCATCAGAGACATACAGAGAGAAAATGAAAAAATACTGGTTTTCAGCCCTCTTTCCTCAAAATAGATGTATAACTTCAAAGTCTCATCACTAATATAGCAAAAATGGTAGCCCTTTCTTGACATAAAAGTGCCTCTTTGTCTTTTTAAACATTTGGAGAACTTTTTAGAGTTGCAAGTGAGATCTCATGTAGTATCTTCTAGTGATTAAGGGCATCAATTTCTCTTTGTGAAAACAAAGAGAAGACAAAAAACAGAAAGAGATGAAACAAAGGTAACAACAACAAAGATTTAGCTAAAGATGGAAGGATATGGATCAACATAAAACTGTCATATGCAACAACATCTTGGCAACATACGTTTTTCTTTTCCACTGGTATTGGCACAAGATAAGACTCTGACACTGAGTAACTACTTTGGAAAAGTAGTTCTTTCAAAACATTTGCTATTTGATTTTTCTAACTGGAGAAAGCAGGGGTTTTGGTTACAGAGTAATTTATTCATGTGAGCATATGCTCTATTATTGAGTTACAACTTCTAATTTTTCTACAGTCTTTATGAATTAAGTTGATTAATTCATGACTGATAAACACATATTTTGTGATTCTGTCGACATATAATCCATCCATCCATCCATCTATCTATCAATCAATCATCTTCTATCATCTATGTATTTCATCTCTATCATAGTTTTGTGGACTAAACTTTGTCTTGAATTCTTATCAGCTATTGAATACAAGGTCTATGTTGCTTATGAATTCCAATCCATGAATTCACTAGTTCTTTTTTACTGCAAAGTCAATAAAATCGTAGTGTGTTTTATGTTGATTACTCAACTCCTGAAATGTTGGTTAGAATAAACAGTAACATTGATTAAACTACCAGTACCAGGGAATCTTATAGGAGAGGATTGAAGTCAATATGTTTATGCTAAATATCAAAGTGTTGCATATCAAACATTTATAATAATAGGAAAATAAATTATTATCCATAACTCAGAAAGCTATAACAATTAATATAGTTAGAACTTAAAAAATTGAAAAAAGCCTTTGGTTAAAAAAAATCACAATTTTAGAAAGCTAATGTATATCTGGAAATCTCTGATAGCCTGACAAAAGCCAGGCTTTTAAAAATCAAGACAATTGGTCTGTTCAAGATATTTTCCCCCTTAGCCAATTTGTTCCAAGAAAAGGTTAAACTGAATGTCATCATTACAGGAGATGCTATATCTATCCTGTCTCCTTTCTAATAAAGATTTGGTTCTAATGACCCTTTATTAATGTTTTGTGGGGCCTGAATTGTAGTGCCCTAGGAAACTCACTGTTCTCCTGCTGTCACATTGTGGCTTCATAAACTTGAAGTAAGTGCTTTTAATGTTCGGTTTGAGTTTGAAATGTCAACCTGTCAAAATTGAGGTCCTCCCCCTCACATATTTCCCATATGTCACTGGGACAACTTGGAGGCAATTCTTCTTTAGAGTCACATCTGATTAGTCACTGATTATGTAGATACTATTGTCGAGGGACTTAATGTAAAATGAAATGTTAAAATAGGAAACACTTCATATTAATTCAGTGCCAACAATAAAAAACAAAGATAGCTGATGATTTTCTTGGTTTAATGGGGTGCTATTCAGAGTGGACCCACATGAAACTGAGGCTAGGTCTTTTCACAATTTTAAATCCTCATAAGTTGTCCAGACTTTGCATTTTCTGCAATTTCTTTCCCAGAAAATGAAAGTGCAGTCAATGTAGTTTTGAGAAAATGCTTATCAGAAAATAAGTCCTTCCTTTATCTATGATTCTGAATGTTTGTTTTGGTTTGTGCTTATATTCATTTTAGATGCTGAAAATCTGAAAATGTCTTCATAGTATGTATTAGAGATAGGCACTTTCACATATTTTGGATCACAACTCATACAAACTTTGGTCATTGACTGTGCTAAAACGTGCTTTATGATGTTTGGAATCCAAAATTTCTGGTGGCTGCCTACATTATGATTATGTAGATTTTCACATCTGCTAATTATTTTAAGATCATGTCTACAGTAGAGGCAAAAAAGAAGGAATTTGGGCTCAGACCGGAAGTATCAATTCATCTTGGCAAGGGTTGCTGTCATATACAGATATCACTTCATGGACTTTTAGTTCTGGTTAAAAGGACTGTGGATAACAAAGAATTAAATTTTACTGATGTGAAGGAATACAGGCATTAGATTTCTAGGAAAAAGGGAACACATTTCAGAGAAGTAAAAGGCAACTCAGTTCAGAGACTTTGTGTGAGAAAAAGAGGGTGAAGACAGCCCCTTCTTAATAGTTCCCAGAGTACAAATTTCATACAGATTACTTCAATTTGGCAAATTTTGTCTATAGGTGTGGAATAATAAAGAATTTGTTTGAAAGAATTACTATATGACTTTCTTGATTTATGGATCCTGGCAGTTAAGGCACTTGAGTCTCAAACAAAACACCAAATTCAATTCTTAATTTATAGGGTATATTGATACAGTAACAAATTAGTCTTATAATATAGCTTGGAATACTTGAAGTGGCTCTCTCTGTACAGGTGCCAAAACTTTCCTTCACTTTAGAAGCTTAACTATTTTGTTGTCTTATGTGGCATTAGGCTTCTATAAGGCAGGATCACCAAAGGAGACAAATACAACCAGTTAAAAATTTCTGTACTTCCTTTTCTTCTTTAGCCTGAAAGAAGCTATAGAACCAAATTCGAGTGTTAAAGCAAGCTGTACTTTAAATATGAGTGATAGCTTGGCAGCTAATTCCCATCATCGTCCCAACTTTTAAGCAACAAAAGTAATTCCCAGCTAAGTGATAAATTGCTTGAACATGATGATAGTGCATTACAAATGTTAGTTCTTTATTTCCATTGCTTATTACCTAATCATATTAGTATTAGGGTACAGAAATATACAGTGTGTTTTCACCAAAAGTCATGTGTTGCTTTTGTCACATTTTTTATGACATGAACTGTTTCTAAAAGGATGATATGTCTCATTCAAACCATAACAATCTAGCTACAGCAATCCATGCTTTAGCAATCATAAAACCACAGCAATATATTGTACATGAAATTGCCTTTAAAGAGTATGGATGGAGTATGGATGGAAACTGATCAAGGAGAGATTCAAGAAAATGAGGAGAATTTTCTGACAGTGAGAACAATCAACCAGTGGAACAGCTAGCCTTCAGAAGTTGTGGGTGCTTCATCACCAGAGGCTTTCAAGAAGAGACCGGACAGCCACTTGTTAGAAAGAGTCTGTATCACTACACGTTAGTCTTGTGCAGCTTGACATGCAGTTAAACCCACCTATCCTCCAATAAAACAGACCTTGTGCATAGATCTGAATTCTTTATTGAAAGAACAGAATATGGTGAACTTGGGGAAAATAGGGATACATACTATGAGAACCAAATGCAAGATAGGTTGTATTCAGTTACTGCTGAACATAACAATTAATAAATACAAGTAATTTAAATCTCACCAGCAATGGTCTGTGTGGGGGATGTGGGTTTGTCCTTGGATATTCCACAAATTAAGATGGATTCTTCTTTGTGCTTCTGCCTTCTCCAAATGCTAAAGGAAATGGAATCTGGCTTCCAAGTGTGCCCTTGTTTGCGAATGTGGGATGATGAGTAAAATGGGTTGGATCAGCTTCAAACAATATAATTGGTATTTGTCCCTCTGGCCACAAGATGGGGCTAGAGAGCAACAACAGTATATAAAAGTTATATGCTGGGGCATGACAAAGCAATTAATCCAGATTGCACAGGAACACAAGGCTGAGCTGCTCACATGGCCCGTGGGAACCCTCTCCGCCCACTCACTCCTTATCCTGCAAACTTGCCTCCTAAATTGCTATTTTTCCTTTTTTGTTTCCTGACCATCAGCTGTTCTGCTGTGCTGGGAGATTTAGATTAGCTAGAAAGCAGGAAATAGCTGGATTTCTTGCTTTCTAGATAGTCTTTAGATCTTCTGCTCTGCTTTTAAGCACAGCTGAACCTCCCTTAGGACTGAAGGTTCTATTATTCAGTGCAGACTCACAGCAAGCAAATTTTATGTGACAGACTGAACTAGCCAATGGCAGATAGATAGATCGCTGAATGATTCGGTGTAAGCAACTCAATCTGCCTGACTGCTTTGCCTGATTTTGGGTAAAAGTTGTTCTTTTTTATAAAAAAATCAATATTGATATAAATATTTATAATATTTACCTACAAGCCATACCCAGCCAGTCACATGACCACCAAGCCACACCCATAAATTAGGCCATGCTCACAGAACCAGTTAGTGTTCTCTGGGATTTAAAATTATCAGCTTGGTGGTCCCTGAGGTCCCAAAGGTTGGTGACCCCTGGACTAAATGATCTACAAGGTCCCTTCCAATCTGTTACTCTGTATTCTATTCTGTATTTTGACTATCCCTAAACTATGACACCCACTTCAAATTTAGCTGATGATGTAGTCATCATCATCAATGTAGTGCAATAGGTTTTAGGATCACTAATGCATCAATAATTGAAATTCGTTTGCTCTGTCTTTCTGGGCAAGAGTTAAGGTGCGTATGTTTATTCCTGTCCGACATATATCAAGCCAAGACTGTAGTAAAATAGAGAGCTAGCATGGACCAAGCAGACACAGCATCAAAAATGAAAGTTGCATAGACATTAGAGGCTTTGCTATTTGTATATAAATAGCAGGTTGACAGATTGGATATTGAAATCAAAGAGGAAATGTATAACAAATGAACAGAAATTATTCAAATATACATATATTGTGTGCATTATATATTTAAAAACAATTAAACTTATCACTATGGGGAAAGTTATAAGCTATGTCCCTATTCATATGCTGATTGCTTTGATGCATAAAGATAAGGATTCTATTTTGTATCTTATGATTCTTTATATTTAAAGTACAACAGAATGAGATCTGAAAATGTGCCTCTTTTCCTATATTTTCAATATTTCAATTTCATCTTCTCTCAAGCTATAAAATTCTGACATTTATATAAAATTGGTTTTGAAGCTGCTTCAGACATGCAGCAATTTTCTTTTCAGGCATCTGTATTTATTTCTATAATCCTTGTCTTTTGTTTCTGAAATACTTTTATGACACCCAATAATATTTGAAGAATCCAGTGAGCTATTTCTTTTCACTAGCTCCATATTGCATTTCTCTCATGAATAAATGAATGCTTAGCTGTCTGAGCAGATAAGGAGCAGACAACATGGAAGCACATGGATAGACACATATATACAATCTCTGCTGTTTTTAACCACATCTCACTGGATACCAATTGTTTAAATTAACTGGGTTTACTTTGCAAAAGACAGGACTAATCTGCAGCATACTTTATGACCTTATCTGGGATGAACTACCATACAGTCTGATAAAAATAAGTACTGAAAATCATTTGAAAAGATATTCAATATGGGAAAAAATTAAATAATATTGTTTTAGCAATAAGTATCAATGTCTGACATGGTGTTTTCTTTCTTCCAAAAGTTTTATAGAAGTGTAGTTGCTTCCATAAATTTCACTATTATTTAGCTTTCTCAGCGTGTGACTCCACATGTATTAAGTCAGTAATTCTTAAAATTCCTGACCGGTTATTCTCACGCCACATTTAGAAGGCAGCAGGTTGCAGAAATCTTATTTAGATGGTTATCCCTTCCTTCTCCCAAGTAATGCTGCAGTAGATAGATTTATATATTTATTGATAAGGTTTATATCCAACTTACTTCAAGATGACATATGTAAGTACAGTTCACGGTCTAGTTTTTATCATTACAGCAACCCTTTAAAATGAACCAGATAAGGAATAGGAACTGGCTGAAAAAAAGTGGCAGAGTTTGAAGTCGACCTGGATTTTTCTGATATAAGCATCTTCTCTCTACCACTTGTGGGTAGAGTTTATTATGATTAGAAATATAGGGGGATACATACATACACACATACATACATACATACGTATGTATATGTATGTGTGCATATATATATATTTCTAATCGTGCCTGGCATAGATCTTCCCCCTTACCTGTATATGTAGTCCTTGATTTATTATCACAATTGGGAACAGAACGTCTGTCATCAAGCGAGGCAGGCATTACATGAGTTGGTCCCAATTGTATTGCCAGAATTCTTAAACAAATCAACATAGTCATTAAATGAATCCAGCTTCCCACACTGATTTTGCTCATTGGAAGCTGGTTAGGAAGGTCACAAATGGTCATAACCCATGAATATTCAATATGTAAATATATGTAGTCTTCCTATAATGGCTTTTTCAATGCCATTATAACTTTGAATCATTGTTAAATGTATGGTTCTAAGTCAAGGACTATCTGTAAGTCCCGTTGATTTCAACCAATAAGTCAGTTTTTACAGCCTAGGATTCCAAGTTTTCCATTGACCTAAATAGCTCTTTTGTGATCAGATTGATAACTATGTGTGATGCGTTGCTAAAATAGCAATCTAAAAGCTAACTTTGTGAAACCAATGCAGAAATGGACTACTTGGAACAGCTAACAATTCAGGATTTCAATCATATCTCCATTTGAAAGGTTTGAGTCATGAGTCAAAACATCGACAATCTATATTCAGCCTATAGCAAAAATGACACATCTTGTCACCTGTAAAGTCTATACCTTGCAGAACTAGTGACAGCTTCAGCTGGAATTTCAAAGAAATAATAAAAATTCATAACCATTCAAATCCAGGTGGAGGTGTGGAGAGAGAAAGGAATAACTCCTGATTTAAATATCTATGTTTTCATCATTTACATTGCTGTAGCTTTCATTTTGTGAAGCAGATTGTTAATGTTTCATCAGAAGCATAATTATTACCAAAAAGAGATGTCCCATTTCGCAGTTTCCTGACCAGGTGCAAGCTTACAGATTCTTGCTCTGTGTGTTGGTTAGTGTTACGAACAATCCAGCAACACAAGTGATTGATTTCTTGATATAAAATCCAAATAGAAGTTGTCAGCAGTTTGTATTTTCTCCATCATGGAATTTGATGTTTTAAGACTTAGCAAAAATAAGTATTTGACTAGATATGTAATGTAATAATTTTAGGCAAAATATTAATCCAAATTGTGAATATAATTATGTCTCTGTGAAGATATCCAGTTCACTAGAAGTAGAAAGATCCAGGACAAAGAAATAGGTAGGGCCTATAGTTATTTTATTTTACTGAAGCATAAATGCCTTTAACATTTACCATAATTACTGAAATATATGGGGTCACATAGTGTCTTTTTCTGTCACACAAGTAATTACTATTCAGTTACAATTTTTGAATGAGTAAACAGTCAAGTATAGATGTGGCTCCAAAAACTCAAATTCTTCACCATTCCAATAAATAATCTGTATATTTTTTGTCTTTCTGCACAGTTCCTTGTTCTGACTTTCCACAAAGTTATTAAAAGTCACCTAATATATTTAGTTATTTATCAAACTTATAGGTCACCCATCTAACTAAAGTTGGGAGAAAAGGGAATATAGTAAATCATTTTTAATGATAAAGCAAGCTGATTTAATTATTCCTGTAGTCTAGTTAGAAGAAAGAGGTTTTGATTTGGAGCTACAATCATTTTCACTAACACAGTAGGTTAAATGCACTAATTTTTTTATAATATTTTGCAAGTAGAATATTTTCACTCCAATGGCCATTTTCTGTGTAATTTTCCCAAAAAGTTTTTTTTTTTCTCAGCCAGTTAATGATTATGTTTGGAAGTCCAGATCCATGCTTGCCTTGACCAAGTAGAGCATTTCTTTGGAAGAAGCAACTTGGGAGGGAAATCTCTTGTTGATGATTGGAAAAGTAAGACGTCTGCAATTTGGGTTGTGATAACTATTTTTTTCAAGTATTGATTTAAAAAGAGATTTGTGGTGGTCTATGTGGCATAATCTAGATGGGTGTGTCAAACTTGTGACCCACAGTCTAGATGAGTTACACACTGGCCATGCCCACACCCAGTTTAGAGAAGGGAGTTTGATACTCCTGATCTAGATGACTTTTTGTAACCGCCTGCTGGCAGCAATAAAATAGTTGAGGCATATGTAATTCAATTACATGCAGCTCTACTTATTAATTTGAAATTAATATTTCAAATACAGGCCAAAGCAACACTGTATTTCAGGGGGTGTTTGATCCTTAGATTGACTGATGCCATTGATATACATGTTTTTTTCCTAAAATTCTTGTTGTTTATTTATATATGTATTTTAAATGTATTTTTGGGGTCTTGATTGCACTTGAAGAGTCCATTTGTGTTAGAGTAACCTATAAACATTGTAAAATAAAGAAATAAATTAGAGTTATTTGCTCTTCTAGTATATCCATATTTTTTTTAAATTGACCTTATAATTCTAACTTGTGGTATAGCAGTTAAAACCCTCAATAATAAGTGTATTATAATTAATACACTTCAGTATAATTTAATCTATATTGAATAGTATAATTTAATCAATATATAAATAACATTTTACCAATCAAACAATTTCAAAGAATTAGAAGTTTTGGGCCTTTCATTCATGTTTTATTTGTTACAGAGTGTTTATTTCTTTGGGGGTCCTGTTTTGCCTTCTTTGTAAAATGCTGATATCTGCAGAGACACAACATATATTCTGAGCTAACACACAGTGTGATAATGAGGTAAAGCAAAATAAGAACTAAATTGCCAATAAGGGGAACAAAAACCTGCCCCTGAATTCACACATACATGCACACGTTTCTCTTTTCATATCAGGAACTTTGACTCACTTGCCCCCCTGTCTCCCCTCCCTCTCTTTTTCCTTTCCTCTCTCTCTCCCTCCCTCCCTCCCCCCCCACAAAAAATTCATTTGTATGATTTATTTATTTCTTAATACAAATATTTGTATACTTTCCAGTCCACCCTTAAGCTTTATGTACTGAGTTATTTTTCCTGTTCACAACTTGATCTGATTGGCATCTTAAGGGATAAAAGGAAGAGAAATCTGTAGTCTTATCCATCTTGCTCATTAGGAAAACCTTGAATTAATTTATAAAGGCCTATATTATGGATTCATACTTGCAAGCCCTAACTCACATCTCCCTCCAACTGAATATGGCTAGTTTGAGAGAAGATTGTTTTTCCATGGTGGTAGTTGGGTTAAGAATGGCTCTCTGTTGCCTTTTCATAGCTATATGAGGAACTCTGCCTTAGTATATAAAGCTGAATTTACATGATTTAGTTTAATTTTTTATAAATTTTCTGTTTTCAGCTTCCAAGTAAACTATAGTGTTTAAAATATGTTATTGAAAGATATCCTGGTCTAAGAATCAACTAAAAATGGAGAAACTGTCACAGTCATTCTTGATTGGACAGCAGTGTATCTGTTGTGATTATTTCTGGAGATTACCTGCATCCTCTTTAGTGTGATCAATCAAAAAGTGTTTTGCAGAGATTCCTTCTTACCTCCTTAACAAATTGTGGGTTTCTTTGTGATGTGATAAAAGTAAAAAAGTGTTTGGCAACTTGAGAGGGACACAAATGGAAAACAAATCTAGACCCCTCACCAAAATTTTCATTATTTACATTTCCTCCTAAACATTCTTCATGTACCAAGTTATATTGACTACAAAGATCCATGATCTCTTGATTATGGCCACAAATATCCCCAAAACATGCCGATTAAATGTCATTGATCCAATAGCTGACCTTTAGCATTATGCTTTTGAGCTATTTTTACAAAAAAATAAAGCTGAAAATGGATAGTTTATGATTTGCAAGACTGATGTCAGCCTCCTGGGTAAGCCAGATGGAAACATGACTAGATAAGCTTCATTACTTTATTGTACGGCTATTTTAAGAAAATCTTGCAAGTCTGAAGATACAAACCACTTTTAACAATCAATTAGGGCAGGTCCTTCCTAAATTTCTTTTTTTGACTGATAAAGCACTGGGGGCTCCTCCCGCACTTGACTGATTGTTTTCTAGGAAGCATTTCATTGCCTCACCTCAACCCCAACGATATCCAAACGATCCATTACATGCATCTTGATTTCTAACCCCATTTTTTTTGTTTTGCTAAAGATAACAATTTCACCACTGAAAATAGGCAACTTTTGCTAATTTGGGTGTGTAGTCAAAGATATCTCAGGAGACTATAACCTAGCGACTATACATTATCAGTCCTTTTTATTTTGTTTTTCTCTCAAGGTCAAAACAGATCCACAGCTGCATCTACAACTTTTTTTGACCCATTCCCCTGCTGATCCCCTTGTGTTCAGACAAGACAAATGACTTGCTTTACTTTGCTTTATTTCTGAAAGGAATGTGTCATGTACCTTAAAATATTTCATGACTGCATGGTAATTTTCTAAAATGTGTTTAGTTTAAAGCAGTTTAAATAAAAAATATTCCAGCTGATAGTGCTACTTCAATATTTAGTTCAATAAATATGCACAGATCTCATTTATATATATTAGAACTTTCTTAAATTGCAAGCATGCGTTTATTTTTTCTGTACTGCCACTCTCCCTCAAAAAAGTTATCTTCTGTTCGCAGAAAAGGAGAGAAATTAAATTCCATCAAATCTATCTGCACAATCGCCACAACAAAGTATAACAGTGAATTGGTTGGTCTGTAATTTCCCCTTCAAAGGGCATGGCCTGGTTTGAAATTAATGACTTCTGACCAACCAATTTGGATGAAATTGCTGCTAGCTAATGCACAGCTGAAGATCTGCCACACTATTCATCAGTTCTCTGTGCTCTGCCAGGCACAACAAGGAGTACACTGATTCACCATAGCACGTGTTTCCTTTGAGGCTCTGGGAACTTGGTAAAAGTTGACCTAAAACACCAGAAGTTTATCAGTTTAGTTTGCTTAGAAGTTTGCTTTCAGTTTAGAGGAAATGTGATGAGACTGGGTTTTCGTGGCTATAAAACATTCTGACTAAGCCCTTTTTCCACTGATTAATTGAAGGAAGGCTGACTACCTTAAGCAAGCAGGATATAAGCATTTTCCTTATTTGAATTTGCTTCCTAATGGATTAGGGCCCAATAATTGACCGTCATTGGGATTCTGGAGGCAGGTAATTAAAATTTCCCATTGGAAAAATAAAGCATGCCATGTGGCAGTCACTGTGTACTCTTTAGCTGAGATTCTGACTTTCATACAATGTGCACAAAGATATAAAAGAGTTGAATTAATATGCAAGTGTGTGTCCAGTATTAGTTTTAGGGTATATACTGTTGAGAGCATCCAAATCTCCTTCAGCTAAGGTCCTCCCCATTTGTTGGGCTACAATATAGGTGCAGAACTCATAGCTCATTTTCAGCACTCCAAGAGTGGTACCTCATGGTGGAACCTTCAGCTATTTTTCATTTTGGGAAGTTTGGGGGAAGTTTTATGGGTAAATGGCTTAAAAACCATGTAAATGCCTAAGGGGCCAGTTTTCCCATTTTTGGACAGGTTCTTTTCATCATCGCATAAACTCTGGTAAAAATGCTGGTACCTCAGATACTGTGTTACATTAAGTGCTTTTATGTGTGATCAAAACCAAATCAAAATAGTTTATAAGGTGATATACAACAGGAAAAATATGATTGCACATAATATTAATAAATACATTTCCTAATAAAAATCAAAGGAGCACTATCAACAATACTCACATGAACTTTCTCCATCAGTGGTCGCCAACCAGTGGGCTATGGTCCACTGGTGGTCCACAAGAAAAATTTGGTGGTCCACAGAGAAATGTCACCCCCAGAGCACCCTCAAATCAGTTGATCCAGGCTGCGGAGGAACACAAGGCTATGCCGCCCACATGGCCCGTGGCAGAATACCCTCTCCCTCCTTCTCTCCCTCCCTCTCTCCCTCCCCTCCTCTATCTGAGAATGGAGCTCAAAAAGCAGGTTAGGAATGTGGCTGCCTTGGAGACTGTGTGTGTGTGTGTGTGTGTGTGTGTGAGAGAGAGAGAGAGAGAGAGAGAGAGAGAGAGAGAGAGAGAGTGAGAGAGAGAGAGAACATCACCACCAGCCCTTCGAGGTTTGATCAGATACCTCCATCTCTCTCTCTCTCTCCCCCTGTCCCCCTCCCTCTCCCACGAATGTCAGCAAGCCACCATCAGTCAAAATTCATATTAATGGTCTGCGGGATTTAAAATTATGAGTTTGGTGGTCCCTGAGGTCCAAAAAGTTGACGACCCTGTTCTGTATTTCAGGCTCCATATGCTTGCTTAAATTTCACTACTTTCCTAGACATTAACAAGAATGCTGCTTGCTGCAGCTGCTTTTATTTTGGAAAAACTTGCATAGGAGTGAACTCTAAAGACAATGATTCTGAGACCCAAAGGGAAAGCTTTAAAATATCTGATTATTTTCATGGTAGAAGAATGTTTGTTGGTGAAATGGGAAAACAAGTGGAATCTTACTAAGTATCTCTGAATCCTTGAGTGTAGCTCTTTATCTCATTGAAGGAATAGAAGTTATTTAGATTCCAGTTCTCCAAACCCATAATCCATGTTAATCCCTCTTCGTTTTCAGAAAGCAATAGCATTATGTGAAACTTGCTAACATGATTTGTATTCTGTATGTAAATAAAACTCTATCACAAAACTGCCCTTAAATGAACATTGGTTGAGGCAACAATAATGAGATGGCTATAGCATGTTGAGTTTTGATGCACTGGCCTTTTTTTAAAGAGCACATTATTGATAGCCACAGTCCTATCACGAGGCCCTAGAGACACTTTAACAATAAAGAGATTGATTTTCAACCGCATTAAAAGACTTGAATTAAAACTTGTGGGCCAATCAGGATGTATCTCAAACCATGAAACAGTGTGCAAAACAGTAAGTAGAAACTAAATGGTTCTCTCAGTTTATTAGTTAATTGAGAAAGAATCTCCTATTGTTTTATAAAACAGAATATGTACTTAAATTAGTTCTTGGATTATACATCCAATCCTACAGCTCTCAGTATCTGCTTTTCATTTTTTAGTTCACAATTGAATTGATAGTTAGGAATTATTCATTTCACCTATCATATTAAATTCCTCCTTAGGAGATTTAGGTATTTGTAAACCTGCAAAAGTGACTCTCATTTTTTGTCAATAATCTGTTTATTTATGGAGGAGAAAAGCAGAGGGAGGCTTCTTAATATAACCATAATCATTGTATTAAAACAAGTGTGTTTTATTAATTGTAGATTTCAATTGTGAGAGACTTTTAAAGGACCCCCTGGCTATGTGCAAGTGTTGCACAGAGATGGAGAACATTTTACTTATTAAAATGTTTGTAATTTAAAAGCTTAGTCACAAGTACAGCTGCTAAAATTCAGTAAAAATCATTGCCTTTTATCCCAGGACACTGTATGCATGATTACAATAAAAGTTAAATTTGAACATTCAAATGCTACAGGCATGTTATTATATACAAATAGAATAGCATTAAAACAATATAACTTTATTATTATAAATAAAAACTATATACATAAAGAAACATCACTTTGTTTGATATTAACTTATGTCTGTTCTAAACCAGGATGGTGATAGTATGTCAACCTCAAAGATATAGATCAGGGGTGACTTGAAATTAGCTATATCCTAGATACAGAAGAGACTTGAGTGACAAAGAGATAACACAAAGTAATCCTTGAGTCTATTATTCTCTATCCACACCCTACTGTCTCCCTGTGGCCAGCGGACCATAAAATTAAAGTGCCACAAATTTCACATTTTGACAGTGTGTTCTTTAGATTCTTCATTCTATGGCCCAAATTGAATTCCTTCTGAATAAATGCTTCTGCCTTTTTAACATGTATTCTACACTTCATACATGTCCATTTATAGAAGTACATGGCATAAAATTATATGTCCTTATATCATGGCATTATATTATGACTGACACAATAAAACATTGACAATATATTGACATTGGCATTCTGATGATTGATTAATTGACAAGGTTATACATGTTAAGTTTTTGAACAACTTTTCTTTATAGTGTATAAATTCATAGCTGACAGCTGGCGACAATGAACAAATTATATTTCATTAAGTGAATGTACCATTTTAGACAATTCTAGATGTAGAAAGAAAGTTATTGAAGTAATTTTGAACATTAACTCATGGACTGAAATCAAAACATATATCAAATTTAATTCATGGACTATTGCAAACTGTTCTGAGAGCCTTAAAACATAACCATGATGTGGTTTTTGCATTCTCAAAACAAGTTATATGAAATATAAATAATATGCACATGGTGTTGTCTAGCAGGCAAAAGTGCACTAAAAAAAATATAAAGTGGCAATTTAAAAGTTTCTAAAATCGCCAAAATGATACTCTGCTGAGAGAAGGAGTCCACACCCAACACTGAGAATTTATGTGCTAATATTTCCTAGTTAATTCATTTATTACTCATTATATTTATTTCATTTTTGTCCCACTTTGCAAGACATAACAAAGATAAGTAATTTTATGGTCTTAAAAATTAAATGCTAGAAGGGGCTAAAGGTTCTAGGCAGAGAGAAAAACACACAAACCTATCTTTTGTGTTAATTAACTGACTTACAAAATGATGTAAAACATGGAAAATATTAAAGGAAACTTTTGAAGAATAAAGCCAGAAATGAGTAACTGCAATATCAGCAATATCCCTCATGATGTCTGCCTCTGTGGATAGATCATGTTCAAAATATGTTATTCAAAACTGACAGATTTGGAACCATTTTTTATCTGACAACATAAGTACAAAGTGTTTTGATTTACAAATGACAGCCAACAGTATGACATGAAAAACAATGTGTTACTGGGTATACCAAAGAAAGTGGGTGATGTTTTAAAAATCAAAAGAGAAATACAAATGACATTGGTAATCTTTTTCTTATTAGATTTACAAAAGAGATATGTTAAAGACCTGAAGAAATTTCTGCAATGGGATAAAGAAGAAATGAAAAGAAATCAAATCCTTCCATAATATTTGAATGACCTAAAGATTAAGACTGTTAGGAATAAAGGAAGAAATATAAAGCTGGTTTAGTTAATCAAAATTAAAACAAGATATGTTATAACTTTTGGCAATCCTTTGTGGATTATCAGCTGATACCAGAACTGAAAAGATGATCTTTTGTGTTTTTTCCGATAGATAAGATGTGGGATATAGGATGAAAAAAAAAATGTTTGTAACATTAGAGGTGGTAAAGGGTCACTAAATTTGCTTATATTTGTTTATTTTAGAAACATCACATATACTTGTGATGAAAGTTGGAAATAACTTTCTTTACATATTTCTTTTTCTTACATTCTCTTTTTTTTCCCTTGTACTTTTCAAACCATCTTCTTTCTTTAGTTTCTTAAGTTTGTATTAGATTTTACTATTGTAATAAAAATTCTTAATAAGCATTAAAAATTATTTTTATATATAGGAATATATGTCTATGTGCATAATAATAATATATATAATAACATATTTTGAGTAAATTAATGATAAAAGTAAATTCCACATTCCCTGAAAACTTTATTTTGTTATAAATAGCAATCCTGTACAAGTAAATTGAGAAATGTTTTAGGCTGCCATGCAATATAATTTCTTTAGCTACACTCTATCTGTTCTGTTCTTGATATTATTGTTATTCTGCAAGTTACTTGCACTCTTTCTGTTCTATTTTTGTTTCCCTTATTGTTACTATTGATTAAACAGTAAAATATTATTTTTAGAATTTGACATTTGCTAAATGTTCTGTGGTTTTATTTTATTTTTGGATAGAGGTGAGGAAAGGAAAAAAGAAGCCTTGCCCTTTAAGGAATAGGCAAAGTTCTTTTTTTGTGTGGATTCAAATTTCCTGGCTGGGAGAAATGCAAAATGATTTGGTCACCTGCATTGAAAGTCAGAATCAGTTTATTAATAGGAAGGCAGGTAAAAAGAAATCTCACAGCATTCCTAGGATTAATCTAATAAGTGAGTAGGAAAACCTCTCTCTTATACACTTCAGGTTCTTTGATTTGTAAATGAAGTCTTTGATTTGTGTGTGTTGAATTCCTATCTCTGAGATTGGGTTCTTGGTTTTATGGCCCTGATCCTAGTTGCTTGTTTGCTATCATGGTTCCTTCCTGCCATGCCTTTTGGTTTACTTTTCACAAGTTTTTTTTATAGCTTGCCATCTATTTGATTTCTATGGGAAAGGATCCTAGCTAGTTTCTAGGGGAGTTTTTTTTTGTATCTCATGCCTGTAATTTTCTCCTTCCTTTGTTGTGAAAAGTAAGCTGGCTCCAGCTATTTTAATAGCTATTTTATAGCTATTTTAATAGACAAAGGGTGGGGGCTGTTTTCCTAGAAGAGAGGGGAATCGTAACTTCCAACAGAGGTATGGATAGATTTGACTGCTTACATTATTTTACTTAAGTGATATAAAAATATTCACCCCAGAACATCACAAGGTGTACATCACTACTTTGACACTTCTGAATCTAAGTTCTTGTACTTGAGAAGAAACAGGTAGCTAACTGATGTGGGCTTCCCAAAATCTTTTTCAGGAATTCCATGTCTACTACTTTAAACTGATTTAAACCAATAACGAAGATTAAACAAGGAATTTGCTGGATGCGATATCTCTGTGTGGGAAGGAATAAAAGCTTCCTTAACATTCAATCTTCCCTTATTCCTCACTTACCAACCTCACAGCCATTTCCAGGACAAAACATGAGACACTAAACATAAACAAGGGATAAGAAACTTGACACAAAGAATGAAATTGACAAAAGGCAGCAGCCTATTCAGGTAAATATTCTTTTCAGGATGTTCCTTCATAAACAAAAGATCATTTCTTCCAGGAGGCTCCCATTTGTACCTACTGTATAATGCTAATTGAGCATGAAATAAGCAAAAACTACAGCTCAGTAGGGTGCCTAAACTAAAATATGCCCCTTTTAGAGGCCTGTCAATTATATTTCCTAAGAATTCTTAGAGGAAGATTCCTGCTTGCACACTTTTGAGAAACAAAGGAAAGATTTTCCTACAAAAGAAACATTTCTAGGAAATTCATAGTTGTAATCTTCAATCAGCTGATCATTTTGTTTTCACTTGCATCATGTTTTATTTTGGGGGGGTGGGGGGAACTCCTTTGTTTCAAGGAACTGCCTACATTCTGCATTTTTTAAAGACCAGTTCAGAAACAGACCTTATTTTTCTTCTAATATATGTTCTGTCAAAATCTAACTTTCTCTAATTCTCCCATCCATGTCAACCGACTTACTTAGTTCCTTAAAATGCATTTTTTTAAAAAACAAAATCCTTATTTTGCTTTTTAACACAAATCTTAACATAATGTTTAAGTTATTTAAAAATACTACCTCGAAATACAAATCAATGAATCAATACTGCAGGTAAGGTAGATATTCTTCTTTAAAAATTAAGACTTGGAAGTGTAAAAGCTTTATATTGATGTACTAAGTGTTTGGAATTGGCTGCTTCCATTTGATCAGAAATACATCAACCAAAGGTCTTGAAAAACCCTGAGATAACTATCAAAATTAACTATGATGACCAAGTAGCTTAATGTTTTCTTTAAAAATGAAGACATCTTAGCTAGAAGTAGAAGAACTGAACAGAGATGTACACAAGGAAGATTTGCCTAGCTGGAAGATTATGGTGCCCCACATCAGGTAAGCATAGACAAAACCATCCATAGATGGTAATGAATAAATCCCCAGATACCAAGATATCCCTCTAAAATAACCAGTGCAACTCTGTAGGCACAAACATATTAGAATGGCTTTGAAAGAGAAAACTAGCTTTCGCAGCTTGATTTAGTAATAGCAATCGGCTTATATATAGCCCCATAATGCTTTACAGCACTCTAGGTGGTTTACAATGTAAGCATTATTTGCAAATGTCCCCCTACAATCTGGGTCCTCATTTTGACTCAGCTTAGAAGGATGGAAATCAACCTAGAGTTCCATCAGGATAGAACTCCAAGCTGTGGGAAGAATCTGCCTGCAATACTGCACTTTAGCCACTGTGCTACCAAGGGTCATATCTCTATGTAGTCATGGTGCCTGAGAATCTGGGGTAACTTAAAATGGGTGATGGTTTCTGTAAATTAACATGGCACTAGAAGCCTGGTTTCTATAACTGGAAGCCAGTGGGCAAACTTTTCAATCTAATATCTTAGAACTAAACTTCCCTTGGCAGTGGCAGATTTTTGCATTTAAGCAAACACCTGCTCTCATCACTTAAAAGGAAATTGGTGGGAAAAAATTCATCTTAAAAAGTTCACAATCTTCCCTTCTATACATGTACAGAGCCCTGTTTTTCAAGTGTTTTTCTTTAAGTGTATTGATTTGCCATACCTGTAATGCAATAGAAGTTCTGAATTAAAATACTCAGCTCCCACTAAAGCAGGTCTCAACAATCTTGCAAATTCTTACATACTTCCTCTAATTAAGGTTGCTGAACATCAGTGCAATGTTTTAATAATGCCTAAGCAGGCCTTCTCCCTCTTTTGTTTCTTTCTCTATTTCTGCTTCAATTTTGTTGCCTCCTTTTTCTTTCCACAGAATCAAAAAATTCTACTGGATCAGATCAGAGTCCAGTTTAGTCTTTTTGTTTCCACCATCACTAAATGCCTCTGGGCTGCCTGCAAATGAGACTGGAGACCATCCCTCTCCTGCTAATAATGTTCCCCTGCAAATATTCCTCAGTAGATCGGTACTACTGGCTCATAATAAACATGCCCTTCACAAATTCACGCAATTCCATTTTAAAGCTATTCAAGGAAATGGCCATTAGCACATCTTGTGATAATGAGTTTCACGGGTTAATTTTCTTTCTTCCCAGTGCATTAAATCCTTTCTCTTATCCCATCTCGAGCCTGTGGAAGAAGAAAAGGCAGTGTTATATATGTTTGTGTGTTTCTATATGCGGAACAAAATGGCTGATATATGCACCTGGGGACCAATTAATGGGGGTACTTTATTTTACAGGCAATTAATTTTAATCAGTAGTTATTACTTCAATTATTTTGAAGTATTTTTTTTTGTCCTGTGCTTTTTTGGAAGATACACACAGATCCATGAGACATTTACTAGGGAAAGGGAAATCTCCAGGACTGGTTTTTGCTGGAGTTGGGAATTTTGGAATAAAAGATGAGGAAGCTGAACTCTCAGTAAGGCTTTCCTACAACTTACTTACTTGGTTCCTCCCTCCCTCCCTCCCCCCCACTTTCTTTCTTTCTTTCTTTCTTTCTTTCTTTCTTTCTTTCTGATATCTTGCCCAAAGGCAATTCTTATGACATTTCATCCTTTTAACAACTCTTTTTGCTATAAATTAATCCATCTAAGGTCATTGTAATGTAGCATAATGTTCCATTAAGTTTTTAAAAATGGGAAAAATATATTGATCTTTTTGGTGTGTCCTAAATTTGGGATTTAAGCATGGATAACAGGAAGTTGGATGATAGGATAATCAACATAAATAACTATAAATTGGCTTTAAAAAAATGTCACTTTCATTCTAAACAGTTTCTCCCTTTCCACATCTATTATCACAAATCACCTTAATCATGTACACCCTTTGATATATTTTACCAAATAAGCACAATCCTTACCTCTGCCAAAAATATTCTGTAGATCATACCAGTTGGCTCAAGCTACCATGTTTTGGAAACTACAAACATACCTCAGTACTCAAGTACTCAGTGCTTTGAAATTTATTGAATTTGGTACTTAACACATTTTGATATGAAAATTTTGTTCCAGTTTGTTTGGTACTTGACATGCAAGCTAGAGCTTGTCAGTGTTGGCTGCCTGGTGATGCACTACCATTTTCAACTGAAACAAAGGGTGATGCATTAGCCACATGGTTTGTTTGGTACTTGTTTTTAGTATTCGTCATTTCTCCCAGAACAAATTTATGATTACCGAGGTAGAACTGTATCATTCTGAACACATTATATGAAGACCCAGGTCCATTGAAAAGTCCAAATCTCTGGGAAAGGTAGGATGGTAGAAAAGGAGATAATGTGGATGAATTCAATTAGTGCGCCAATGAAAGGTTTGACTGAGGACAGATTTTCATAGAAAAAAATTGATCTACAGTATATGATCACTAAGAGTTGATACTAACATTGATGGTACATGTTAGATCTGGGAGGATGGGTCCAAGAACGGAGACAAGACTCAGATAACAATAACAGCTCTTTATTAGTGACTTCAGATCTGAGCGAAATATCCCAGCCGCAGCAGGCCCTTATATAGGGCTGGCTGCGGCCAGGCAGCCAATGAAGGCGATTTGAGTTTGCCACGCTTGGCTGGGCCAATTGCGGCAGCCCATTTACTAGCCAATCAGATCAGCCTGTAGTGACCAATCACGATGCTACCTCCGAGGGACCAGACAGAATGCAAGTTCTTACTGCACTCCTGCAGAAACTACCCCTTTGAAGTGTACAGCCTATGGGAGCCTGATCCCCTGTCAAATGTCATCTCTCCTGACTTTGGGGGATCTATTCCAGACCTTCATGTATCCCACTGTGTTGCACAATAGAACCCAGCCATATCACACTGGGACCTTTCAATAATGTTGGGTTCCCCGAAGGGCAGGGTTGAGAATGTAGTTACACACAGTCAAAACAGATGAAAGCAGGGAGGCCGGTGGAAAGATGAATTCAAGACCTATCCTGCCTCAAAAGTTTGGATTCAATAGTTAAACGTCTATGGAGATTCTCAGCCATCCAGGTTATAGTTGCCTCAAAGGCGTTTTTTTCTTGATTTTTTATTTATTTTTAATTTCTTTTATTTTGTCAAGCGATTATGAATATACGAAATGGATACAAATACGGAAAAAAAAAAACACGGTATGACAGGGACGGTAGGCACATTGGTGTGCTTATGCACGCCCCCTACAGACCTCTTAGGAAAGGGGTGAGGTCAATGGTAGACAGTCTAAGGTTAAAGTTTTTGGGGTTTGGGGAAGAAACCAAAGAGTCAGGTAAAGTATTCCAGACATTGACCACTCTGTTGCTGAAGTCGTATTTCCTGCAATCAAGTTTGGTGCAGTTTACCTTGAGTTTGTATCTATTGTGTGCTCTTGTATTGTTGTGGCTGAAGTATTCATTGACAGGTAGGAAATTGCAATATATAATTTTATGTACTATACTTAGATTGAACCGAAGGCGGTGTAGTTCTAGGTTGTCTAGGTCTAAAATTTCAAGTCTGGTGGCATAAGATATTCTGCAACGATTAGAGGAGTGGACAACTCTTCTTGTGAAATATTTCTGGACTTTCTCAATTGTATTAATATCAGATATGTAATTCAGGTTCCAGACTGATGATCTGTATTCAAGTATTGGTCTAGCAAATGTTTTATATGCTCTAGATAGTAGAGTGATATTATCGGAGAAAAAGCTACACAGGATTAGGTTTACAACTCTTAATGCCTTTTTGGCTATGTAGTTACAATGGGCTCTAGCACTTAGATCATTTGAGATGAGTACTCCAAGGTCCTTGACAAAGTTTTGGTCATCAACAAGGTCTTGACTATTCAGCTTGTATAATATTTTCTGATTTTTTTTGCCAACATGTAAGACAGAGCATTTATTTGTTGAGATTTGAAGTTGTCATTTGTTTGACCATTCTGATGCACAGTTGAGGTCTTTTTGAAGGCTAGCAGTATTGTCAGTGGTGTTGAATAGCTTTACATCATCAGCGAAAAGAACGCATTTGCTCTTAATATGATCACAGAGGTCATTTATGTAGAGTATGAAGAGAGTTGGTCCTAGAACGCTGCCTGGGGGACACCACTGTTGACAGGTACAGAATTTGATAGGACACTCCCAATTTTGACCATTTGTTGCCTGTTTGACAGGAATGCTTTTATCCAGTTATGCAGGTGTCCAGAGATACCATAAGATTTTAATTTTAGGGGTAGTTTGTCATGTACCACTGAATCAAAGGCTTTACAGAAGAAATCTATGTAGATTGCATCAATTGCTTTGCCCTGGTCAAGTTCTGTAGTCCATATGTTTTTGCAGTGTAAGAGTTGCAGATTACAGGATAGTTTTTTTCTGAAACCAAATTGTTTATTAGAAAGTAGGTTGTTTGTCTCTAAATGGAGGATAATGGATTGGTTAATAATTGATTGCATGACTTTACAGGTGATACAACATAAAGAGATTGGTCTGTAATTTTCAACTAGGCTGGGGTCTCCCTTTTTGAAGATGGGGATGACCGTGGCCAGTGACCATAGGTTAGGCAAGGAGCTGGTCCTGAAAGATTTTTCAAAGATTATGCTTCGAGGTTCAGCTATGGCAGTCAATAGACTTTTAAAGAAATAGGCAGATATTCCATCCGGTCCAATAGATAGGGATGGTTTTAGATTGAGTAATGCTTTTTCAACATTGTCTTCTGTAAAATCGAGATGTATTAGATCATTGTAGTCTGTGGTTCGACTAGGAAATATTGGGCATGATCCATTGCTGTTTACAAATACTGAGCCAAAGAATGTGTTAAAGAGGTTGACTTTAATGATGTCATCATTGCAGTCTTTACCATTAGGTCCTTTCAGGGGTGGGATGGACCTTGAGTCTTTTGTTATTTACAAAGTCGTAGAAAGCGCGGGTGGAATTGGCGCGTAGGTTTTCCTCTTGTTTAATGTGATAATTGGTGCATTCAGTCTTTATCTGGAGGCATAAATTTTTGTATTGGCTTTTAAAGTTGGCAACATGACCAGATTTGTTTTTCCGCCAAAGGGATTTCTTTTTGGATTGGAGCTTCCTTATTGTTATGGGTAATTGGTTTTTTCTGGTTTTGGGAGTTGTTATTGGTACATATGATTTGATGACTCTTTTGACTTCAAGTAAAAATATGTTGTAATGGTCTTCAACAGTATTTCATCCAGTGAATAGAATTTGCCAATCAAGAGATGAGAGATCATTGTCTAAGATCAAAGTTGCCTTTTTTGAAGTTATAATTGGGGAACCTGTTGTTATGGTGATTTTTGTGAGGATATATGCTGAGACAAAAGTCAACCATACTGTGGAAAAGGGTTCATTAATTTGTAGTCTGTAAATTGAATTCAAACTGTTGCAGAAGATGAGATCAAGGCAGTTGTTAAGTCTAGTGTTGTTGGCTACTAGTTGTTCCAGTCCCAGATTTGTTACAGCATTGTAGAAGTTTGCATATATGGGTTCGGTTGTACATTCGTTTAGGATCCAGTTAATACTACTAATAAAGTCGAGTTAATACAGTTAATAATTTCTTTGAAGACATTTCGCTTCTCACCTAAGAAGGTTCTTCGGCTCAACTGTTGGATTCAATAGTTCCCCAGAGAGAGCAGTGGATCTGCCGAAGCCTTAAGAAAATGTATCGCTCGGCAGAAAATCGGAGAAAAATATTTTTTTAGATTTGTTCGTTTCACTTAAAATTGTCCAATAGCGGCCGGGAGGAGAAGAGCCTCTGACTCAACAGCTTTGCGCCCCCTCCCAAGACAGCACCAAGAGCTGAAGCAGCCTCCAACGCCAAACGCGGGACAGAAGAAAACCGCGGGCGAGGAGGGGGGCGGATTTGAAGTCACCCATGCGCGATCGCCCGAGGCCCCTCCTGCCTTCCGGAGGAGACATAAAATACCCTCGCCGAGGCGCGCAGCCCCACATTGGGAAAACTGAGCCATTGGTGAGGAAAAGCGGCCAATACCGATCCAGGAGAGGCAGAACAAGCGAGAGTCTCACACAACACAAAAGGTGAGCAGGCGCCTGTCCCGAATCTCACCGCTTTCTTTTCGCTCCTTTCTTCTCCTTTATAGGAAGAGTCGCGTCTACTCGCGGGAAATTCGATCGGATTGAGTTTCCCCGATGCCTACTACCTTTTCTGTCCCCTTTGGGTTCCTTCAGACCGAGGGCTCCTCCTTTTCTTCGGCAACCAGTTCCTTCTGAAGAAAGCTGCTTTCCATCCAGCGCCCCTTTATTGCGCTTTGAAAGTTCGCCACTTTTTCCCGCGCAATGCTGCGGTGGAAGAGTGCGGCTAAGTTCCTTTTGAACTTTTATCCCTGTCACTTCGCTTCACAGGACCCGGGTATTTAAGAAAGACGCGCCGCCTGCTCCTAATATACATTTATTTCCCCTAGTCTGAGAGCTTAGTCATAGCAACGCAACTGGATTTCTTTTCTTTGGGTTTGAAACATTTCGCTGCTTATCCAAGGAGCTTCTTCTAACTGATTAGTTGGTTAAGCAGCGAAATGTTTCAAACCCAAAGAAAAGAAATCCTGAGAATCTTCATCGATTTATTTCTACTTCTTTCCAGAGAAATATTCCCCTCCTCTTTTTCCTTTTCAGGAAATTTCAATTCCTTTGTTATCAGTAGTTCATGTGGAAAAGTTAAAATAATTTGAAAACAAGCCAACAAGTCCCAATAAAATAAACAAGACTTTCAAAAGAATGTAACATCTGGATTATATAATAATTTTGGATTATATTGGTTTCTGTGTGGTTGGGGGAGGATTTGTTGGGCAGTAAGTGGTAAACCCACATCTGTTTTTCATCACAGGACCCCAGTGTTAATTTTTCCATTTTCACAGAGGAAGGAAAGGTATGTGTGTTGTGTGTGGAGAGTATTCAGACACAAATCCTAAAGCTCAGTTTTAAGCATTCCTGAATTAGGGGTGATTTGAGATTTTCAGTGCCTCATTGTTATGCATCTAATTTGGCACCAAGCTGCAAATTTAGCAAGTTTTCAGCTGAATTTTATAAACGACATGTAAAAATTGGGCATCTTTTTAAAAAATGAAACTTATCCATAAGAAGATCTAGACAAATTCACACAATATTTTTATTCTGTAATCCTGTGCCATATGGATAGAACATGGTAGGAAAGGTGATTCCATGATAGCAATACATTTAAACTTATATACCACTTCACAGTGCTTTACAGCCCTCTATAATGATGTTTTGTTTGTAAACCTATTGTTTCTTCTATCCTATTTTTCTTTTTAGGGCAAATCCATTAATGAAGAAAAAGATGGAATAGCTGTACTTTGCCTTTTTGAGTGATATAATAGGGTGTAGACCTCCCAGTTTCCACAAAGGAAAAGGTTTTGAATATTTTAAAATAACCGCCATTACAAAAGGAATCAGGAAAGGAATTTCATACAAGTGCCTTCCTAAATTTCTCCTCAGAACATAATTTCATCCCTGCAGTTCAGAGGAATGATATTTTTTCTTCTTTTTACTTAAAAGAGATCTATACTGCTCATGAACCAAAATAACCTCATAGCAATTTGCAAAGCACTAAAGCCAAGCCACAAACAGGTTCCCTCTCCACATTAAATGATTACGGGGGGGCTAGCATGCAAGCTAATAAGGTTACAGAAGCATTTCTCCAAGCAACAGAGGCAAATTTCCATCCATCCATCTTCTAGTTTTAGAAAGAGGCCTCTGGACAAATAATTTTATTTCTTTATTTATCTACTTATGTGAACTTATAAGCCAATCACAGATGGTGACTTGATAGAGCTGAATGAACTTCTTCTTCTTCTAAAAATCTTTGTGAGGGCAAGGAATTTGTAACCACACATCTTCCATTCCTTTCTGAAGGAAAAAGAATAGAGAAATATTGAAATAATCCTTTGGTTGCCTCCTCCCTGCAATTTCCTGTTTTCCTACAGATGCAGGGGACCATGCGGTTGTGGCTTTCCATGATGACACTTGCCCTGTGCTTGCTGATCTGTCTGGGAACATTGGCAGAAGCTTATCCCTCTAAACCAGACAGCCCTGGTGAGGATGCACCTGCGGAAGATATGGCCAGGTACTACTCAGCATTGAGGCATTACATTAACCTCATAACACGGCAAAGGTAAGGGTAACATTCAGCGTAAAAAGGGGGCAGGCTATGATAGGATTATTTATTGTATTTTTTAAATCTTGCATTGTCTTCATAAAGATTTTTTTTTACCAATTTCCTCCATATAAGAAAATGAAAGAATTTGAACATAGTGCCATTTAGATCTTATATAACTTGTATTTCCTATTCAATTATGCAGAAAAAATGGAGAATTGTTCCAAATGTATGTTTCTCAAATGAAACTAGATTAGTTGTTCCTGGTGAAATTTCCTTCCTATGAAACTATTAAGCACACTGTTTTTGTCTGAAAACACTATTTACAAACCATGAGACTTCCCTGTTAACTTTGTCCTTTATTTTAAGGAATCTAGAGATTGCCAATCCTAACTGATTGTATTCTTGAATTTTCTTTTCAGGTAAACTGTAATAAAAAGTAACAAAGTTCAATACTATTGCAAGCCAATATTCAAAACGTGTGGCATTGATTTTATCTCAATGGTGGTGGAAATATATTAAGTGAGGCCCATTGTGGTCCATTGTTTTTTTTTTAAAAATAGGCATGGATCCATTTTTCTCTCCAACAGCAGTGAGATAGAGCTGTAAATTTCACTATTCCTTCCCTCTCTCTTTCTTAATAACTTTGACTGTCCAATAATCAAAGCTGGGCTAGCATATGGAATAAAGAAAATATCTTTGTATTGGGGGTCAAACTTGTGATGGATCTATGTATTTTCATTTACTTTTTTTGTAACAGCCCCCAACCTCTGCAGCCTCCCTGATTTATACTGGAATTAGATTCTTCCAATGGGACTTTTTTCAGATTAGGAAGTATGAATAGCCAGGTAGCTTCTGAATGTGGAAAGATACACTGTACAACAATAAAAAGCATCACCTAAAATCAGTCACCTTGCAATTATTAAAGACTTAAATTACCCTTTAATAATTTTCAAAGCAACGAAGTATAAGTTAGAAAATAGAGGATATTTCAAGGAAAAAAGAATTATATAAACCCTGTAATAGTTCTATTATTACTTTACGTTAATCTATCTGATTTTGTTAATCTTGCTCAAATCATGGTGCATAGCTGTTTGACTCTAAGCATGCACTATCAGAAGGAAGAAAATCAATCTTATATCATGATGAAATGCAATCCCTTTTTATATGCTTTTGCCAGTTGGAGTTCATTCTATCAGCTTTCTAGACCATAAACATGTATGCAATAATAAATGTGTTATTCTTTATGGTGTTGTAAGACTGTTGTCTTTACTGCAACAGGCTAACAGAGTGCCCATTCTTAAGAATGTAGAAAAAGATCAGATTTTTTATTTGTTCTTGCTTGACCTCACTTTGCCATCATCAGCCCAATGTGGAGCTGTCACTATAAATGGAGTTTGAACTTTTGAAAATAAAAGTTAATGGCATTTGAGCCTATCAATCCTAAGCAAACTCTTACGAGAAAAAAGCAAAGAGAGCAAGAAGAATTTTATGTGTTCATATTGTGGAAGTAAAGAATAAGATCTATCCCCTGCTTTATCTAAAATTTTCAGATGCAAGTATGTTGTAGATGAGGAACTATGACCCTAATACTGAACATTGGTTGGAGAGATTATTTTAATGAATGTATCAGTGCTGAGGTACATTGCTTAAATTTTTTTCAATAAAGTTGAATACTGGCACTCAGGAGACCATATGAATAAAGGCAGCTCATGAACTGTATACACCCATCTCTGTTCTCTAAGTTGATCCTGCTCCCACACTTTTATCTATGAATTTCTGTGTATCACTTTCTTTTTTTTTAGGAAGTAAATATGAAGATAAAAATTAAACAAATAAAAATTATTATCCAACTTCTCCACAACTTTGGTTTGATCAGCAGATCCCCACCCAATTTTTTTTACTAGGTAACAGGAGAAAAACCTCAAATAATTCTAACAGTTATGATAAAAGTGGCAGAAATAAATGGGAACTATGTCAGATCTTAGCATTGTAAGAATCTTAAGGAATTTTATATGTGAATGATGATTCTTACGGCTTGCATTTTAAGACCGGGCAGAAAGTTTTTCTTGCTCATTTTGGGCACCGAGTCTTTATATAATTTTCTGGGAATGTTCCAGTAGACACAATGTGTAAATAGACTTTTTAGTACATATATTCACACTTGTATCATTAATAGTGAATCTCTGTATGCCAAAATGTTATTTAACTATTTATATTTATAACATAGAAATTAGTCAACTGAAAACATATTCCTATAAAATAATTTTATATCTTTTTATAATACTTGACTTGTGTCTGTGTTTGTGCATAAAAAGACTATATAAAATGGACCCAACAGATCCTATGGACTGAATGATTCAAATGGAATACTATCTTTGTTTAAATAACTGCTTAAGGGTATTTTTATCTTAAAAGTGTCTGGATTTCCTCTTACATATTTGCTGGATAGTGTGGATTCTTCAGTGCAAAAAGAAAAATATAGGTAGTCCTTGACTTACAACCATTTGTTGAGTCTCTGTTAATGTTACAATGGCACCAAAACAGCGATTTATGATCATTTTTCATATTTACGACTGTTGCAGAATTCCCATGGTCATGTGATCAAAATTCAGCACTTGGAAACTGGTGTTATTTATGATGATTTCAGTGCTTGGGGTCATGCGATCTCCTTTTGCAAACTTCTGACAAGGAAAATCAATGGGGAAGCCAGATTCACTTAACAACTGGGTTATTTAACAACTGTAATGATTCACATAACTGTGGCAAGGAGGTTGTAAAATTGGCAAAATTAGTATCCTGCCTAGCAACAGGAATTCTTGTTTCAATTTTGGTCGTAAGTTGAAGGTTACCTATTCAATGTCAAAAATGTGATGTTATTTGCATATAAATTTTACATGCTGTTTACACATAAAATATACCTATAATTTATTAGAATTGAAATTTAAATACAATACTTTGTGATGGAGATTAATCAGTTGATTTATACACTATCCCTTTCAATTGATTGTAGAGGTGCAACTTCCATCCCCATTTTCTCCCTTATGATTCTATTTCCTTAAAATAAACATGGATTGGACAGCCTGTCAAATAAAAGTTAGAATTCAAAGGATGCTACAAGGAAGGGCATACATGCTGCATGTATTTATTAGTGAATAAATGTCACTTTAAAGGATTGAGATTAAGTCATAACAAGAGTAGACCCATTAAAACCAGAGATTTCTGAACAGTTCACTCTAGAGAGATCAATCAAGATTTAAACTGTTGGATGTATTTTTTAAAATGGCTGTCATGTTTTATATATTGTTCTGAGATTTCCAAGTTTTAATTAAAAAGTAGACTGCATATTGTAAAAGAATTAGTTCAGAAGAAGATCTTTAGATGCATATATATTGGAATTAACTTTTGAAGAAAAGTCTTAAGAAAAGAGGGAAACATACTAGTTCTATGGATTATTTTAATATTTCAATGTTATAAATTAAATAATAGAAGTGAAATTCAGAAGTAAAATCTCTCCCTTTTAATGGTTTAATATTATAATTCAACTGGATATGAGATATCCCATTTAGATCCAAGAATTGATTATAATATAGTCCAGTTGGACTCAACCACTAATTGATTTACAGTTCAGAACAAATAAGATTTTATTAGATTTTTTTTTACTTACTCTGGACTCTTAGACTAGAAAGAATTGAATTAGAAGCTTGGAGGATAATATTACTCATTGAAGTTGTTTTAGCAAACACATAAATGATTGTACAGTAAAATGGCTAAAAAGATTTCAGAAATTGAATTGAATTTTTTTTTCTTTCAGCATTTTGGTCTATTTTTTATTAAAAGTTTTCTAAAGAGAAAGTAAAAAATAAATACAAATTAATATAAAGTTCAAAAAATAAATTGGACAGAAAGCTTTAATTGAAAAAGAAAAAAGATACTGAGAAATACTTTTGATCTTCTTTAAAGCAGCTGTATGTACAATTATAAATTTACTTCTTACCCTACAGTTACAACATAGTTCTCTTCTTTCTGTTATTCTAATCATTGAAATCTTAAATCATGTTCCCTTTTTTTGGTTTCACAATGTATAAAGGATTTCAAGTCAAAAATAAATGTAGATACTGTCTTGTCTCAGATCCAAGAAGTCAGAACGCAGCAAGTTCTGTCATCTTGACCAACCATTCCTCCATTGTGCTAATGCTGAATCTTTCCATCTTTGTGCATACAATAATCTTGCTGAAGTTATATTTTGCAAAAACAAAGTTCCGTTACATTTTTCCAAAGCATTTTTAATTGCCCAGAATTGAAGCAAGGCTATTCTATAGACCAATATATCATGCATGAAACAGCAAACAATTCCTATAAAGTATTGTCATTTTCCAATCAGCAGTTATTGCTCTCTGTAGCCTTACTCTGATTCTTGTATTATGTTGTTGTACATGAATATAAAACAAATCAGAATTGTTTCTTGGATAGGATAGTTCTACACAAATGCAAACATAAGAAATTGATTGTGATGTTTCAAAATGTTAAAGTATACATGTAAGAAGATCCCTTTTATCACTATGATGGCCTTCGCTGGTGCTGAACCTTGATTATTTAATAAGCCACTGTGCAAGGTTTGCACAGAACTACAATACAAAGCAGCATACCGTGCAATGACTTGCTTGAAGTATTTGAATTCTGCTTGATTACACTTAAAATTATATCTAGAACAAGTATTGAAATAAAATTCTTAATTGTGGGTTTCTGCTTCTTACAATGAAGTTATCAATATATGTTGCAGTTGGGGTTTTTGTTTTTCATACGGCTTGTCACAACTTGATCACAATTTGGGCTGATACAGAGTGACTGATTCCAGATCATGCAGCTGGTTTTAAATTATACTTCAGGTTTACTTCTGTTGTTGCTTGGTCAATGACAACAGAGGTGGAAGAGATCAGAAGTAGGATGCCATGAAGTGATCTTTGAATAGTTTCCCCCATCACAGTCTTGATCTAAGGATATAAAGGCAGTCTTTCAAACTGATGATCCATCAGTTTGTAATGAAATGTCCAAAAGTATTCAAGGGTAATTTTTCAACATCACCAGCTCTTCTGTATGAGAGGACATTCCTAATATTTTCTGAAATATTCTCTACAATTTATATCATTTGAGTTTAATAAGATACATCATTATTATTACTTTTGATAAAATGTTAAGTACCATGAGTAAGATGCGCAGCCAATAAAATTTACAAATAAATAAATGGAAAAAGAAGAGAAAGAAGAAAAAAGTATAATTGATCATAGACCAGTGCCTGCCTTGTTCTATTTTTGGATGGACTGAGAGTTTTAAGACATGAACAGGCCTATTAGGTAGAGAGTAATATTGCATCACGGTTCTTCCAAAAGTGGCTGGAAAGTTGAAAGTAAGCTTTTGTCATTATTCTATTTTAAAAAATATAAATTCCAGCTGCTAAAATTATTTTTGTTTATCAGAGTTATACAGATCTGTACGTAGAGATTTCTAGAAAACAAAATTAATATGTTATAACAAAAATGTTATTCTAGATGTAGAAGTTAGAAATAAAACCAAGCAAAGCCAAAGTAGCTGGCATAGAAGTATCTAATGGCATGTGTAATGAATCCTCAAATAAAAATCCTAGCAAAGTGTTCTGATGTTCCTGTACAGGAAACTTCTACAGAACAACTAAATCTGGTATATTCCAGTTCACATATGAAGCAATAGTACCCTTGTAATATGTGTGTGTGTGTGTGTGTATGTATGGCAGGAACTTTTTATCAGGCTAGATAAAATTAAATTATTGTAAACTTTAAGAATGCTGCAGTCAAGTCAGTTAAGAAAAATAACTGAATTAATGAAAAAATCACTGTTACACTGAACACTCACTTTGAAAAAATCCTTGAAATTGAACTAATTTATATTCAGTAGCATGAAATACTTTGTTTACGTTTTGATGAGAAAAAATAAAATCTGTAAAAAATGCAACAATGTGCATTCCAACCACTACTGATAATGAAGAACACATTTACAGGAAAGCATCCTGTGTGCAATAAGCAATTTCCATGTGTTAAGATTTATATGTAGAAATTCTCTGAGAAAAGAAGGAATGTACAATTTCTTAAATAAATAAACAATAAAGTAGCAAATATAGAGCAAAATGGGTACAAAAATCTGAAAGAAAATTATTATCTAAACTTTTAATCAGTATGTTACCCGGCTCTGTAGAAATGGAGGTGGGGGAGAATTTCTGCTAAGTTTCAAACAGTCTATTCTTTTCTGTTCTTTTGAAAAAAAAACAAAAAAGCCCATTATTTGCTGACTTGAGATTGGCAGATTCTAAGTGTTTCTCACTGTGGGAAAGAATTTTGGGGGGAAGATTCATCCCCAGGATTGTTTGACCCTCTGACACACTCTTATGCATCTGTAGGATTCAGAACATTCTTCCTGATCTGTGTCTAACTGATCAGTTTGGAAACTAACTTAATACTAATAAGAAACATCTGGCAAATCATGTCAGGCTAGAGTCTGTATTCTATCACCCTCACCACAAATATTAGCAAGGATTTTGACAGATGAGTTTAAAAGCCAACTTTGTGATTAAACAATGAGAAATGAAATTACTGTTATGTTCCATATCTTTTTGCAATGGCACATTAGCTCTTCCATTATTTTTTTTTTTGGGGGGGGAATGACTTTTCATATTGTTTTCCAAAAGGCATAATGTTGAAAAACACAATTATAGTGGGTAAAATGTTAGCAATTCAATGTAATTACTTTCTATGCCCATAGTCTTTTTCTTTAATAGCTCTAAAGCTTCCAAAAAGCAGCTTCGACAGATGAGAGACTCTGGACTCTTAAGACTAATATGAGATTCTTGAGAAAGAAAAATTCAGAACTAATTTTTACTTAGTAGCAGGAGCTACAAAGCTGGTCAGCATTCATTATTAACTTCTCTTTACCAAGACACTCCCCTCGCATTTGCTAACTGAACAGGATGAGCTTCACATATTTTGAGGCTATTGCATCTAATTCTCAACCTGGTATTTCTAAAATGATCCAAGTTGACATGGAACAGTGGAAATAAATGTCTACCACATGCAAAAGGTACCAGATTAGGTGAAGCCTGCCTAATTAGTAGATTGAATATTAAGCACATTTTTGTCATGTGGGATACAGATGTTTTAGTGCCAGCTCCTATCAGTCACCAACTATATTTACAAAAATGTTGTCCTGATTTCTTGATAATATACAGCTGAGATGGTATATTTTACAAATATATTTATCTGATTTCTTGATAATGAGCAGACACATGAGCATTTTTAAATTTTGAGTGAGTAAATTATCCCTATGCATTGTGAGTTTATATGCAAAGAAGTCTTTAAACCATCAAGTCATCATGCTGTACTAGTAATCATTGCATAAATATATCTCCATTAAAATCTATCAATATAGTAAAAATATTTTACCATGTTCTAGTTTTTCCTCTTCCAAATATAAACAATGGATTTAACTCTTGAAGGATACATAATAAAAATGACACCCTTAAGGAATCTATTTTTATTTTGCTTTGTTGCTTTGGATGAAGAAGAAATGTTGTCTTAAAACTGCAAGAGTAGAGCTGCTTAAATAAAATGATGTGAGCTCAGTTTCAGGCATGTGAGAATGCCAGTTTTGCTCAAACTATTTAGTTATAGAAAATAAATCTTTTTAAACACATCTTATTAACTGAATCCAATAAATCCTTTGTTATAGTTACATTTCTTTAAAACAAATAGAATCCCTGGACATTATTATTAAATTTCTCTGCTGCTTATGGTAGGTGCACTGGTCCATATTTTGGGAAAGACATGCAGAAACAAGCCACAGACCATTCTAGATTAATATTTGAATCAGCTGTATAATGAAATAAAATACCGTGTTTGCAATTTAATAATGCAGCTGGTTCTCTTCACGTTCTTTATGAAAGACATGCTTTGGCTTTTGAAGTTTTAGAGAAACACTGAAAAATATCTTTGACTATACAAGTATGCATACAATTGCAACAAAAACAATATTTCTAAATCTAGATCTGCTGATATTTTGTACGCTTTACTAGAACTTTCTTCTGCAGCAACTGAATAGTTTTTATTGCATATATTTTTCCCTTTTTCTATCTCCTAACTTATAAAACTTCTTTTTAAAAGTCTGTCTTTAAATTTTAATTCACTGTCCATAAAATGAGGTTCTGTAGGTTGCTTGGTCAAATGATATGCTGCAACTTCAGGGATAGATAGCAGCAGAAATATGCTATCGTCTTTTTTTTAAGGTAGCACAATTATTTAGAAAAATTAGCTTGATTCCTTCTCAGTTGTGTTTTATGGACACGATGATGATCGTTCTGTATCATTAAGCTTTTAATCATCATTTAATGTTTCATATCATTCCTAATTTTATCTTCTCATACTTAACTTTTACTGTATTGTATTATATATTTTGTATAATTATTTTCTGCCATACTGGCTGAAGTTGAAGAAGTTGTATTCCAGCATATCAGAAGATGCAACAGTTCTGACCAGCAGTGTGTCTTCAAAGAGTTTTTTGAGTCCAGTATTCTTGGATTTTTTTTATGTGCAGATGGCAGGATTAAATACAGATCCTTTGTTTAGAAATCTTATGTATTGTACCTTTGTAGATTACGTGTGGGGGAGGAACAATGTTTAGATTGTGTTTTAATTTTCATTTAGTAGTTAAGCTGAATTGTTATTAATACTAGATCTTATATATTATATATTTTTCTTCAATTGATCTGTAAAACAGTATATATTATAATGGTTGGAATAATAAATATGCAATGGAATGTTGGGTGACAATTGTGCATATTCATACTTGTTTGGTGCTTTAAAAAAAATCTAACAAATTTAATTTTTAAACTCATTTAACAGATATGGGAAACGATCCAGCCCAGAGACACTGATCACCGATTTTTTGTTGAGAGAAAGTACAGAAAACATTCCTAGATCTAGGTAATAGAAAAGTAACTTTCTGTAGTTTTTCTTGTAAGTTGCTTATAACTTCATTTGCACTGTAGACTACACTATATTTAATTTAAAGCCCAAGTTTTACATGGACAAATCTGGGATTTTACCAATTTTGGAATGTTCAGTTCTGTATCAAACATTGAAGAGTAACAAATCTTACTTGGTCTTTGAAAAGAAAAGAAAGGAAAAGAAAAGAAAAAGAAGGAACCCATCTCACTCCATTGGTCCTATAAAGCACTTGGTGCAAACATGTCATTGAAAATTCAATTCTTACATTCGCATTTAGATTATTTTCCTTTGAACTGTGAAGGTGTGAGTGATGAGCATGGGGAGAGATTTCACCAGGATATTGCAGGCATGGAGAAAAGATATCAAGGAAATGGAGTCTATCCATGCTTGCCGATTATTGCTGGAATCTCCCTAGGGACGATCCTACTGCAGTTCACAAGAGAAAAGCCAAAAAGTGCAGTTTAGATACCGAATAAAAATGGAAGCTTGTTGTTTAATCTGATGTTAAAGCTTGTCAATTTTTCATGCAAAAAGCATTAAAATGTTACGTGAAAAACCAATAAATGAATGGAAAGCTTATTATTATTGGTATCAATAAAAAGACAAATGTATAATGATTTGTCATTCTCATTGCTATATCACATTTTGCAGAAAAGTTATGGAGCATAATTGCACATCTGCTTCGTAATTTTGAATTATTTTGATGCAATTTTGATCTGAAGGTTATCTTGGAAACTGGAACCAATTAGTACTCAGAACTTAATTTTTCTTTATTAGTGACCCAATTCTGACAAAATTAAGCTACTTTCATTTCTGAGGCTTTCTCCTTGTAGATCAGTGTTATCTGAAAAGAGTTTTTTTCCATTACTAAGAAGAGAGAGATATCATCTCTTATTCAGAAATGCTTTAATTCCCAACCATCTTAGATTCAAATGAAGTTGCAGAAATGAACAACTTGCCTTCTTCAAATGCAAAATTTTAAAATTATTTCTAAATGGATATAGGCACAACAGATAAATGTCAGTGGTTTGGGGTAAAACTATAAATGTCAGACTATAGTAAATATTGGCAGCTATCATTCTGCAGTTATTCTCTCTGAATACTCCCCCAATTTCTTTCTTTTATCTGCATGGGAAGAGATTCATGTTCTGGGATATATCCATTTCCTGTTCCCCCCCTTGCCCTTCTGTTTCCCCCCTTTCTTCCACACAAAGGCCATATCCCATAATAAATATGCATTCTTCATCCCTGTATATAAATGGGTATAAATTGATAAGGGTGGGACAAAGAATTCCTATTTTGTAGAGGCAAGGAGAAAAAAAAAACAGAAAATGGATGTATACCAGAAGAAAAGCCTCCTTTGCTCATTATGTGTTTTTATAGGCAGTAAGGCAAATGGTTGTTTTCAATAATCCCTCCATATCAGTTGCTGGCCAACGTAATCCCAAACATGAAAAAAAAGCCCCTGTCTCCATTCTATCTGATAGGATGGGATAGATTTGTATAAAGGTTATAACTCAGATCTGAGAAATGTGGCAGTAAGATTATGCTCAGTCACAGTCACAAAGTTTTCCCACTGCATTATTCATTTGGTGAAACCTTATTCAGTTGAACAGAGCAATTACCTATCTTTGGATTTTCAACATCAGCACAAAAAAGTAAGAGCTAGACTATGTGTTATATACTTCCTATGTTTATAAAGTGAAATAATAGGAGGATCTTGATTGCAATTGATCCTTTGAATTGTACTTTCTTATTACTTTGCATATTGTTGAGCCCCTTGATGTGGTCCTTGGAGCTATTCTGATCACAATCCCTTATTGGTTTGAAATAAAAGTTGATAACACACATACATACAAGCTGCTAAATGCTTTGCCTTGTTCTTCTTTTGTCAACTGAGTGTCCTTCATAAAATTTGAGACTTTAACTTGCAAATATTGAGAATATTTAATTATTCTGGCTCAGAATCCTGATAACTTGATTTGCAGTATACTCGGAAGGCCAAAAATTGAGGACTTATGTTATGTAATAGAATCCAAAAATTTAGCATCTATCTCAGAGAAGATGTTCAAACTGTCACGTAATTTCTTTGTACGTGTTTGCACAATCTATCATGATGTGGACATAATTTATAGGCTGTTGGACACTTGCTTTCTCTCATATGATGAATCAGGAATAAGGAATCCATGTTCTCCATTTCCCTGGCTATTACAAATGCTGGCTGAAGCTGGTAGAACTGCAATCCAGCAACATTTATCAGTCGAAAATATCTCCATTTTTAATTTATTCACTGAGTCTAAATATAAAGTAACTTGCGTGACTAAATTCTCTTAAACTTACTAATACTTATTCCAGAGTAAGGAGCAGTAGGAAAATATAAAATAATATGTCTGAAATAATTCAATAGTTTTTACAGAATCATTATGCAAGGTATGTATTACTAAATAATACATTTTAAATATAAAAATGATTCATTATATTGTTAGGATAATGATCCCGCATGCAAAAAAGAAAAACAGATAAGTTCTACTTATTCACACATGGCTAACAATTCAATTGCTTAATGAGTTTAAACTTAGCTATTTTCTTTAGTGGTTATAAAGCTTTTAAATTTTCTTGCAGGGACATCTGAATCTTTTCCTTTTTTGTTGTAGGTATGAAGATCCTGCAATGTGGTGATGGGTGTCACACCTCATAATTCTTTCCTGGTTTCCATTCCATATGCCATTGGTAGAAGATCATTTGGAAGTCCACCCACCAGTGCATGCAGTCATTGTCCTGAATTCTGTAGGTTTTTTCTCCCTATTTGGTCCAGGGGCTCACTTTTAAGAATTGATTCCTATAACATTATTTATTTCATAACTCTTGCTGCCTATGACACAACTGAAAAAAAATAAAATTATGTGGAAAGTGCATATTTCTCTAATCTGTGTACAGAATATTATTTATTGTTTTGACAACTCTATATATTGTATCACTTTTATGAGAAGGAAAGAATCTATTAATATTCCAGTGGAATATTCCAACTAATTAAGAAATGCATGCTAATATCCTATTTTAAGATTATCTACAGGAAGGAGGGGTGGAAGAAATAAGAAAACAGAAATAATTTTTTAAGAAATCAGATATAATTAATTTGCAAAGATTAAACATTACTGCAGAATCTGTTATTTCTTAGTAGAATATAGCCTGTCACCAATAGGTCCAAACTTTGTGGGTCCACATGGAAGAACATCTCTCCAGTGCTACTGAGAACTGAGAATAGCCTATCAGCTTTCTTGCCAGCCAAGTTGTCCCTGCCATAGTCAGAATCATGGCATAGTGGCTGATAGTGCTACTTTGCTGTATTCACACCAGAGGTGGTATTCAGCCAGTTCTGAGAGGTTCTGGAGAACCGGTAGCAGAAATTTTGAGTAGTTCAGAGAACCAGTCAATACCACCTCTGGTTGGCCCTGCCCCCATCTATTCTCTGTCTCCCGAGTCCCCGCTGATTGGAGTCCCAGCTGATTGGCTGAGTCTTCTTTTGTTGCCCTGCACAAGACAACGGAGCTGGAAAGCAGGTTTGTGGGGTGGGGAGGGAAAGGGGATTTTACAGTATACTTCCACTGGAGTGGGGTGGAAATGGGGATTTTACAGTATCCTTCCCCATTACACCCACCAAGCCATGCCCACAGAACCTATAGTAAAAAAAAATTGAATACCACCACTGATTCACATATAATGCCGTATTCTGGCTTTTAAAATTATAATTTAGTGGGTAAACCATTACTAGCTAACATCACATAACTGATTGAGCCAAAACCAAATAAACTATTATTTACATGTTCTAAATAAGGCCAATGATTTTCATCTTAGCCCTATTCTCCCAGATATATTTATCTCCCTGTTTCCCCCAGATGTATTAATGTCTGCCTGCCCACCTCTCAAATTATGCCCTCATAATAATTATGGGGGCAGAGTCAATATACCTGGTCTCTGTTCTATAATGCATCACTGTGATATTCTTTCTTCAAAGATAATTTCTGGTACTTTCACTGGGACTCTTATCCTGAGGAATTTCTCTGTTTCCATAATTTGTTTGTGTGTATTTTAATCAGTCCTGATTCCTGGTGACTGCTTGGACTAGTCCTTGCAGTTTTCTTGGCAAGATTTCAGAAGAAAAACCACTCACTAACTGACAATTCCCATATTTATTATGTAGTGTTAAATTATATAAAATACCTAAATTTGCCCGCCACCACGTATAGAAAACTGACACATTCATGGTAAGGTTACTTGTTTTGGAGCAGAGTTGCATCTAGAAGGTCCTTGGACAGAAGATCATCAAGAAATCCTACAGCTATAGACTAGCCTGAAGAGTAAAAAAAACATCCCAGAAGAAGGAAATGGTGATTGCCTTTGGCATGAAAGAAGTCCTAATATAACAGCAGTGTTTATTTGGACAAGTTAGCCAGTTACATTATTTAGTTATGATGGAATGTATGCTTTTCATGTGGAAAATTTAGAAAATAAGATCTGTATTTGAAAGGCTGGAATGACAGATATTTAATAATGGAGTCCTGGTGAGAATAATTTAATTTGCCCTGCTCTATTTCTTCCTTGTAAGAAGATTGGGAACTAATCTTCAAGATGGCTGCACCACTGCTGGCAAGGCCCATAGAGATTGATGCTTAAGTCCAGGCTTAATTAGGCAGAATGCTAGAAATGTCTCAAACTTTGCAGTGGAAGCTTCATTTTTTAAAAAAATGGGCATGATTTTTTACTTTTCTCATTATGATACAAAGATCCTAATAGTAGAAAAGGAAAAAAATCGTTTTCCCTATGAATTAAATTTTACAACTATAATTTGTTTAATAATTATTTTTAAATAATCCATGTCCTCTGGGATAATACATCTTTAATTGATAAAAACCATAGTTTGTAAATTATTGGGTCTGTATTCATATAATACGCTCACCCAATAACAATAAACTACCTTATTATAATATGTGAACATACACTTTCTGCCTCTAACAATGTGCAAATGGAAATAGAAAGGGGTAAACTCATTTCATGGATTTGTGGCAAACCATGGAACTGCTAGTATAGTCCAGCAAAAATGTGATTGCTTAAATGATCCCATATATCAACTCCTTCAAGTTATAAAAAATGCTTGAGCAGCAAATGGAAAATAATGAGCCTGTGCTCAATACTTATTATTAGTGTCATTAGGACAACCTAGCAACACCAATTTTGCTTCCTGGAGCAAAGATTGTCCATCTCTCAGTTGTCTTTTATGCATCTCCTCTCTTCCTGCAAAATTCCAAAGTTGCAAAACATACAGATGACCAAAAGAATCCGAACAATGCAATAGAGTAGTGATAGTCCTTGTTTAATGATAACTCATTTAGCATTGACCACAATTTGGGTATTTGGATACCGGCACACATAATGATCAAGCATTGTCTGGTCACATGATCACCATTTGAAACCTTTCCTGTCAGCTTCTGACAAGCAAATTCAAAGGGGAAGCCAGCAGGAAGTCGCAAATGGCAATCATTGGCATTGCGCCTATTGACCATACAGCATTTGCTTCATGATGGCAACTGGAACTGATGTTGTTAGTTTGTGTGTTTATGAGATGTTACACTTTGGGACTACATATTCTAGAAATGGAGTTGCTGGTCCCAATTGCCATAATTAAACAAGGATTACCTGTATGTAGACATAATAGACATATTTTGCTGATGCCCAGTGATGCAAATTTATATGTTTTAGCCTGGAGTCTAAAACATACAAAGAATGGTTGCTGGAACTGTATATGTCTAGTTTGATGAAAAGGACTAGGGGTGGAATGATAGCAGTCTTCCAATATCTCAGGTGCTGCCACAAAGAAGAGGGAGTCAAGCTATTCTCCAAAGCATCTGAGGATAGGACAAAAAGCAATGGGTGGAAACTAATTAAGGAGAAAACTAAGGATTTCCTGACAGTTAGAACAATTAATCAGTGGAACAACTTGCCTCCAGAAGTTGTAAATGCTCCAACACTGGAAGTTTTTAAGAAGAGATTGGATAATCATTTGTCTGAAGTGATGTAGGGTTTCCTGCCTAAGCAGGGAATTGGACTAGAAGACCTCCAAGGTCCCTTCTAACTCTATTATTCTGTTCTGTTCTGTTCTAAATTACTCTGCTTTGAATGGCTAAATTAATTGACATTGAACATACAGCTTACAAATGTCATTATGCTTAATGTCTGGAAATGCAAATGTAAACAACATTACCATAGGAGGTCATGAATGCATGACCAATTTCGAACTCACATGTTTCTTCCTTAATCAAACAGATCTTATGAACCTAATATTTCAAAACGGCATACGTTCAGACAACTTTAATCTTAATTTAATGGGTGTGTGTTATCGCTGTAACCATATGCTAAAATTTAGTTAAAAATTAATGTTAGGAAATAGTTCCAAGCAGGCCACCTGGAATAATAAAGGCACAGTTATTGCTTCTATCATTCTTCAATAAGAGTTATTAATTTTGTCATGAGTTAGTACATCAGGGTTTTTCCATTATCACACTGCTTCTCATAATTCCTCAAGGCTTTAGGCAGGATCCCAAATTAACACAATTTCCTATTATTCACAGTATATTAATTGTCTGGTAGGCCACAGCTCTTCTTTTCAGACTGAGAACATCTGTTAAGTCAAGGGGTGACATCAGTCAGAAACGAGTCATCCTTCTGGATTTACACTTGGCTGGATGTTCTCATCTTTTATTTGCTCTCTTGCCTGGACTCCAAACCAAATGTGGGAAACTAGCGAAACTTATGATTAAGGTTCTTGCACAAACTATGTGTTTGCTGCAGTGTGAATTTAATATAACTCTGCATTGAAATGAAGAATTGTATTTAAAATGGCATAAAACTCCAGCTGAGATAGTACTGCCTTATCTAGCTAGTCCAGAAGTACCATTTACATTTCTTTCCCATGTCAGTGAAGGCTTATTTTGCCATAGCACTTCTGTTCTCAAAATGGTGCTTCCTTTTTCAGAACCTTTGCAACATCATATGAATGTTTTTTAAGTATCAGATGGGGAGAGTTATTAACTAACGGCTACTTCTAAAAGTACTGAGATGATTGACTTTTTATATAGATAATTCTTTTAACATATTTTCTTCTTCCAGTGGCCCTCTTCACATTCCCCAGGCAATTCAGCTATTCTATTGGGATAGTCTGTGGCTCCCAGCCTCCATAATAGAAGAGAACCTTTTTTTCATTAAGATTCTTGATTATGGAGCCTCTCCATACTTAGTTCTGACTGGGTGCTTCCTCCAACATCTGTCTCTGTCCCAGGAAGCAGAAATCTTCTGTGTTGTGTTTTATTGTATTGATAACCAGCAATAACTAGGATAGCATCAGCCCCATAGCATTTTTCTTGTGGATGTCCATCTTCCTCAGGTTTCATGGGGCCAGGTCCAGTTTAGTCTCCACTCTGATTTCTCTCTCCCAACACCTTAATCCCTACTACTATGTCACCCTCTCCTTTCCTCTCTTCTGGCTTCCTGATCTCCAAAGATGACTACTTGGCTGGTGACTCTCACTATCCATCAGTGAACTACCCAGTCTCCTTGTTTCATATTTAATTGGTTACTCAACCTCTCCTGAAAATTAATTTATTATAAAGATTATGGACTGTATCTGTACAGCTTAAGGAGGGGAAATAGCAAGCAGAGCCAGAAAGCAAACAAACACCAAAGCCATCTAGATAATGTGGCCTTTAATATATGAAGACCAGTAAGTTTGGAACTAGAGTAGCCCTGAAGAAACTACTAGGTGAAAATTGCACTTAAACAACAACAACAACAATCAATGAGACTGCTGAAATAGAAAGCAAAGGAGCTGCTATAAAAAGGAGAACCACACTCAAAGCTTGCTGAAGTTGCAACTTCTTTCCTCCTCCATTATCAGTAGGTATGCAAGAGTAAAAGATGTGCAGATCTGTGATAGTGCTTAAGCAAAATGCGGCTGTCAATAAAGTTAACAAGGAATTAAAATACTTTGTGACTGTCTTGCTATTTTTACTGAATTTCTTGCTCTCTTTGATCTCTTGGATCTTGTTGCTTTGCTGAAAAATATGTGTGTTCTCATATAATATCTTGACCACTGATCAAGAGAAAAGTGGAAAATCGGCTAAGCACCACATCTATATCCAATCTTTAGACTATTCAATTTCAGCAGCATGTGAAATTATGCCCTAAAATTACTATTTTGCAACAAAAATAATTCATATTTTTATGGATTATAATTACTTTTTTAGAATTTGTACTGGTCCAACCTTTTTTGTCTTCAGTTCTACCCTTAAATGGAGTGTAGCACTGGACATGATAAATACAAAGAAGAGAAAATCTCAGCCTGTAAATTGTACTAAAATATGAACTTCAGTTACAAAGTAGATGTCAAAATGGGGATGGATTAATGAGGAAAAGGTTAGAATGGGATAAGGAGAAGTGATGCTCCTTTCTTTTAGCAATTAGGATAACCTCTGACTCCTGTCATGACAGATAGTAGTTAATTTCAATGAAATCCTGTTTTAGGCATTATGTTTTGCATAAATCGTGCACACATTTTGCTTTCTGACATGAATCTTATCTCACCATCACTGCCAATAATCCAATAATAAGCTAAGGAAGTGTTCCTGCACTGAAATTTTCTTTTAATATTTTCTGACTAAATTAAAATTCCTGAAAAATTATGTATAATCATTATTTTCTTCTGTTTTTAAAGCATTTCTGGCTTGAAATTATAATAGGTTCCCTCCATCCCAGTCTTTCCTCCTCTATTACTAGAGTATAAAATTCATTTTCAGTCACAGATAATTTAATTTAAAATCTAGCCTGAAGCTTCAGAGTGTTTTAGAAGTGAATGGAAGAAATATGGCAAGAGAGCTTCATTTTTAAATGCAAAAATAAAAGTAATTGCTCATAGAGAAATACCTCAAAACTATATTTAATTGGGAAGACTAAGGGCTATCCAGTAGCTAGTTTATCCAAGAAACAACAAATAGACTGATCTTGCCTCTGATGTCAAATATGCCAGCTAGCATTCCTTTTCCTTTTATATCTCAGTGTGCAGTATAAATATTGATAAACATAGTGGTATCTCACTAGTCATCCTTAATTGTTTGTGGCAGTGAAGAGTATAAACAATGATGAGTACCAAAGACATTTTCCCATTAAGAATAATGTAGTGAGTCACAAGGCAGCTGACACCAACAAGCTCAAGCTTGTGCATTAAGTACCAAATTAATGATGAGTACCGGGACAACATTTTCATATCAAAATGTATTGAGTACCAAATTCAGTTAATTTCAAAGCAGTTGAATAACAAGGTACCACTGTATACATACATACATACATACATACAGACAGACAGACAAGATGGTTCCACCAATGGCTGCCTCAGTAAATTGCTCTCTAATAATTTCTTTTTTATTGTTCAAATTTTTGTATATATTAACACCAATCATTTGTGCTACATACAAATGTCAACAAAAAATGCTATGCTCTAGCATGTTGTTTCAGTGCAACACTTTCCTATAATGAATAAAAATAGTTGAACAGTTGAACAGAACTCAAGAACACTAAAAATGAGGCTTAGGGGCCTATGCAAACTTTTGATGGCTAAGAAGTGCACTAGAAAGATTTTGTGTGGCTAGATGCCATAGGAGTTTCCTATCCTTCCCTTAGGTATTTTTTTAAGAAGAAGCCTTGATTTTTAAAAATGTGTTAAACTTGTATAATGATTATATCAAAAGTTTTGAATGCCTGCCATTTCAAAATGGCATAAAAAACCAAGTTTTATTCAAAGAAATAATATATAAAAATCCTCATGATGTCGGTGCATCAAAGGAGGTTGGTCTTTTTCAAATTCTTTAGTGAGGGTGAATGAAGCATTCTTTGCATTCTTTTTTGTAATTGTATTTTGGGTTAAAAGGTTTTTTACTTATGAGCAACTCAGAATTATTGAGAGTTGAGTGTCATACAAAATGAATGAATGAATGAATGAATGAATGAATGAATGAATGAATAATAGATTTGTGCTCTGGAGTGAGTGATATGAACAATAAAATTGTTCTGGATTTTAAAGGTGTGAGATTTTTTCTAGACAGATTCTTTATGTAGCTCTTCAGTTCACTTAAAAAGATGACAAATATAACTTCTTGTTACACTTTGTTTTATACTTCATGGGGTTTTTTTTAAAGATTTTTTTTCCTGGAATTCTATCTGGTTAAAATAGCGAAGTATTTAAAAGCCACTTTGCAAAATGTGTTGTTGGAGTGATGCATCCTTGTGCAAAGTATTAAGATAATTGTACCTGTCTGAACGCTCCACTTAGCTATTTTAAGAGCTGGCTACATAAGAGGTATCCGTGTTGTTCTCTCTTGGGCAGGAATGGATCACTCTTCAAGATGCCAGTTTTTAAATCATAGCAACCAATAAATTATGGTTGGGCCTTAGCAATACAGGCTACGCTATTTTAATTTGGAGAAAATAATGGCATAATTGTATTGATGATAAAATGCTGTTATATTGAATGTATGGGACCCCTAAGATCATAAATTGTGGAAAATGAAAATATATATAGTATAATATATCATAACCCATTTATTTATTCTCTTTAATCACTAATGATAATGGTAACTTTCTGGGAAGATTTGTGGACTTGTTTTCCAAAGTTCACATAGAACTTCCTGTATATGTTACCATATCTAAGTGCTGAACTTATAATATTCTTGTATAGTGTTTATTGTAACATATTCCCTTGCTCTTAATTATTATAATTAGGATGATCATAATGTTAATGTGTTTGTGGTCTTCCCTAAAAGATTACAATTTAAAATTCAAGTGACAATAGAGGAAAATGAGAAACCTGGAAACCTGGAAATATTAAAATAATATACTACACTATTTTTAATGACTTAAATATTTGTGCAATTTATATACAGTAAATGATAGATTTACAACAATGTTAAAAAAAAGTTACTGTAGTTATACTAAGATTGCTTTGCTTATTGGCAGATAATTTATGCCAGAAGCTGGATTTGGAGAAAGAATATAGTCCTACTAGTTCTCTTGAACCTCTGGTGGCTTTAGATATTATGTTTCTAGGGCTCTTTAGGCAGTGTTCTGAAGGCTGTGTGGAGGAAATATTTTTTGACATTTATGCCACTAAAAGTATTGTTCCATAATGTTGATCTTGTCTCTGATCCTTCAACATCTATCTAAAACAGCTAGGAAAAACAAAAGTAAAGAAAAAGAATATGAGTGTCATTGTTATAGTAGCAATCTATTTCAACTTCCCGTGACATACAGATTCATTGTTCTTTATCTTTCAACCTCAAGGAAGTAATTAATATTGTAGAATATTAAGTTGTTAATGAGTTATAAGAAAGAAAACTTGTTAAAATAAGTTCCAGATAATTTGGAAATGCTGATATTTATTAGGATATTGGATTGAGGGACTGAGATTTAGAGTGTTTTTGATGGGTTGCCAATACCAAAATATCCTTCTTGATTGTCAGCTGCCAATCAAATCACAAATATATGTGTGTAGAATGAGGCAACTAGGTGCTAGCTTTAACCATTCCTTAATTAATTATGTTCATTGGTGCAACATGCTATAGCTAGGACTGCCAGAATCACACAAAGCCTCATTTTCACAAATAAGGCAGGGAACAAACCAACATACTTTTTTCTATTTCACAAAACAAAAAACCCTATGAGATCTGAGGATGATTGGCCCAAGGACACCCAATTGGCTTTCCTGGCTAAATTGGGACCAGAACTCATGGCCTCTTGTTTTGTAGCCTGATGCCTTAACCACTGAACCAAACTGACTCTCAAAATTTGTCCAAAAGACAAAACTATTGTAATATTAACCTTCAATGCTCTAAATGTTTACAACCTGATTTGCTAAGGATATGCCTTGCATAGAAAGAACCTGGCAAAATCTGTAAGAGATCTTGTTAAGTGAGACAGAGGAGAGAACTTCAGAGTTATACCAATGTTATGCAATACACAAATCTAATTATTTGATCTAGTTGCCTTATTCAGACAGTCACACAGATCGGCAAGGTTGTTTGACTTAATAGCAGCATAGATGGTAGAAAAAAATAATTTAAAACTGCCCTTGCAATCTCCAAAATAAAAGATTACATACAAAATAGGACTGAATGGTTGGGAGATAAATAGTCAATTTATAGGCAAAATTAATTGTGCAAGGCATTGTAAATGGAAAACAACCTTGTAATATTTACTTACATACAAAAATCACTCTGTTTCCAGATAGAATATTCTTGCAGCAAAGCTTATCTGGAAACAGTGTGAGCAATGCCTTAGACATTGTTTAAATATCTGATATATGATATTGCCTGATGCACTATTGTAATACTATTTCTTTCAGCTTGTAGAAGACAAGAGTTCTCTTTATTACACAATTGAATGTTTACTGGCATCTGTATTTTCTGGCAGGAGAAAAGAGAACAAATTAATCTATATTTGACTACAACATTAAAACTTCTCATAGTGGAACATCTATCGGACACAGTTATATCTGACATCTAAAAATATGGATTGCATAAGTGCAAGATACTGCCTGTAACACAAAGGGCATAATTATTTCCTGATTGCTATCAAAACTAGATCTTGATAGGAACTGGGAATTAGGAAGACAACTTATTTTGAATGAGAAGGTTGTAAGCAGGTCAGAGTCTTCCTTGAAGCAATATTGTGTCATAAGAGGCAAAATAACAGGTTGTGGAATTATGAGTGGAGTTGTAATAATTGTATATTTGTGCAACATCAGTACAAAAAAGGCAACTTTCCTTGCAATTCCTTTGTCTGCTTTAGACAGCCAGGTTATCTCAATGACTTTACTACAGAAAAAGTGCTATCCTTGAATAGTATATGGTCATAATACTGCAGTTTAAGAATGTTAATGCAACTGTTTTCCTGAAAATAAGACCTACCCTGAAAATAAGTCCTTCCCTGATTTTTAAGTGATACCTAATGTAAGCCCTATCCCAAAAATAAGCCCTAGTGAAGGAGGGTGGGCATGGCCAGCACAGTAGGTGCTGAGCACAAGCAGGCTGATGGTGTCCAATAGCAGCTGCAGCCCATGCAGCACAGATGAATACTTGTCCAAGCAGCAGTTGGAGGCAGAGGCGGAGGAAAGCATGTAATCTGAATGACCGCATGGGCCATGGGAAAGCCACGAGTCAGTGGGCCAGAGTGGTTGGCAGACACAGAAGGCTCATCTTCACAAAGTGGCAGCAGACAGAGGCAGAGGTGTGGGGTGAAGGTAGGTGATCCAGACATGCTGCATGGGCTGCTGGAAAGCCCAAAGTCAATAGACTGAAGTGGATGGGCAGCCCTGGGAGGCTCATTTTTATGTCTTTCAGCTTGCCTGCAACCCCCATGCAGTGCATCCAGATTACCTGCCTCCTCCCCACACCTCTGCCTCCATCTCCTACTTGGACAGAGAAACACTTCACCTGCGCTATGAGGGCTATACAGGTCCAGTGTGCGCTGACAAAGGGCTGGTGGGCTACAGCTGCTGCCAGATACTGTTGGTCCCCACATGCTTGTCACCTCTTGTGCATGTGCATGTGCCAAAGAGACAGGAGCCCCAGCCAGGTTGATCAGTTTGAAATCATGTTTCCCTAAAAATAAGCCATAGTGCTTATTTTGGAGCCCCCCAAAATATAATATTTTTGGGGAAACATCATAAATTGAACCATTAAATAAGTTTACAAACAACAGTGCTTCCTGTAATGTAAAAGATTCATTATGAGATCATTGAATTACTATTTAAAGCCCTAAAAGATTTAGACCCAAGTATTTAAATCAATGTTTTGCTTGGTATATTGGCCTAGAAGCTACTGGTGTTAGCGATTCTTTCCGTGTTTCCTGCTATGGGAAGTGCTCCAAATGTGATGACTACAACATCATATTTACACTGTATCCACTGATACAAATATATAACTAAATTAGTAGATGGTACATAATTATTTTTGAAAGAACTGGATCTAACAAAGGCCATGGTTAGTGGATTGCCACAGGTGTTTGCATCATCAATCAGTGTCTGTTGTTCAGTATCTGTTGTTATACTTTGTGGAAATGACAATTTTTGTCTATTTCAAAAATTCCACTTTCGAAATGCAATGCATTTAATGAAAACTTTTTTAAAAAATTACAAATGTTTGGTGCAATTATGGAGTTTTACTGTTAAATATTTGTAAAATAAACATGAATTTAAAGTAGTGTTTCCTCCAGTTGACTAATAGTGGAAGTAATATTGTTCAATTCATGTTCTGCTCTTTGAACCACTGAAGGTTCAAAACAAGTAAACATCTTTACTGCTATATGACTCCAAGCTATCATCCTTCCACAACCTTTAAAAGCCCCTGCAAATTATGATGATGAAAAGAGGGATAGAACATCCACAGTAAGCACCCCCACGCTATACCCTTGGTGGCTGTAGTAGTTTTTGGAAGGGCTGGCTCTGAAAAGGGACCATCCAATAATTCTCAGGGCTGAAATTCCATAAACTCGTCTAACAAAACCAAGATCATCAGATGAATCGCCAAAGACTTTGTAAGTTGGAATGATGGGAGAAAAGACCTTGAAAGTTAAATCTTATATAAACCTTGCAACTTATATAAGCTTGGAACTCGTTCCACTGCAAATCACCTAGGTGTATACCATTTCATTATTGTCAGAAATGAAGAGTATAATCTAGCCAAGTTGTTCTGGGAGCCTTCAGCCAAATGAGACCATTCTGGAAAAGGGTTAAAGTGTCTGGAGGACTGAGGTTTATAGGAAAGCTCCAGAGTGTGTCTCAAAGTCTGGATGAGAAGCAGATATGTTCCCAGCAAAGCTGAAAGGTGGGATGGAACAGATTCAACAGAGAAAACAAACCAGACATTCCCCACAGAAATTTTGAATGGTTGCATCCTCCAGCTCAGCTCTCAAAACCTGCCTAAGCTACTGCTAGTCCTTGACTTACAGCCATTTGTTTAGTCATCATTTGAATGGCACTGAAATGTGACTTATGACTGTTTTTCACATTTATGACCATTGCAGCATCCCTATAGTCATATGACCAAAATTTGAATGCTTGGTAACTTATTTGTATTTATGATGGTTGCAGTGTTCCAGGTCATGTGATTCCCTTTTGCGAACTTCAGACAAGCAAAGTCAATGGGGAAGCCAGATTCGTTTAACAACCATGTGACTCACTTAACAGCTGCAGTGATTCACTTAACCATTGTAGCAAGAAAAGTCATAAAATGGGTCAAAGTTCACTTAACAGCTGTCTCATTGAACAATGGAAATGTAGAGCTCTATTGTGGTCGTAAGCCAAGGACTACCTATATAGGCTCAGATAAATCTAAAATATATTCTATACTGGAACAATATATTTATAGGTAGCTCTTGACTTAAAACTGGTCACTAAGCAACCGTTCTAAGTTCCAGTGAGGGTTACTTATGACTGGTTGCCCTTCCCCCACAGTCACATGACTGTATTTTAGGAACTTGGCAGTTGAACCACATTTAACCACATTTTAGGACAGTTTTGTTGAAAACTGGCATTTGCTTCTGGTTTTCAGCAAAACTACACCTAGATGAGCTATTGTTTTGTTAATGACTGTGATGTTCACTTGACCATGGATTTGCTTTGCAGCCACTTAATGACTGCCACAAAAAAGACTGTGCAGTTGGGTTGGTCACATGATTGACCTCCTTTATAACTGAGTTACGATCTTGATGGGTTGGCTGCATTATGGTCATAACTTAGATTTGGATATGCTTTTAATGTAACAACATTCAAGCAATTGGTTTTAGAGGATTTACCTCAATGGCATCCTGAAAATCTTTTTGCTTGTGCTTGGTAGAGATACATAATCATATACAGAAAATATTTCCCTTCATATTTTGCCTGTCTATTAAGCTATTCTTTGTAAATAAGCTTTCAAAATGACTGTATTCATCAGGTTCCTGTTTTTTGGGACTCTCAGCCAATGTAGTTTGATGATTGCACTGAGCTAACTCATTTATGTATTATGAGGAGTTTGGTCACAGACTTCCAATGCACTGATCAGTGAAATCAGTTTGAAACTCTTTTTCAAAATATCTAATCAATATCAGTTTAGTCTATACAGGCAGTCTTTGTTTCTGGCGGGGTCTGTAATATGCAATTATGTTTGTAACTTTGTAAAGTGGGTGAATGGGCATTGCCTAGCTATTTAAGTTTTTAATAACATAATTTTTCAAAAGTATTGGTGCTCATATTAACAAAAATGTGGAACCGTACCAAGGTTTTCAAGAGATAATATATCCTTAACCAATGTCTAATTCCATAACAGAGCTATCTTAAGTGCCAGAGGCTATCAAATACAAGCCAATAATATTTTTCTGATGATGGCATTCTGGTGAAGTTATTTAAATTTTTAAATTTTTATTCTGCTGCTAAAATCAGTTCTAAGGCTGTCATGGTTGCAGTTGCAAATTTTAATTTAGGATGTGTTAAACAAATATTATTATGGTTTAAAAGATGAGTATTATTAGTATCATTGTAGTATTGTTACCCCCCCCCCAATATTTTTTTCTTTTCCATTTTAGTAGACTCATAAGTAATAAAAATAAAATAATAAAGAGATGATGGGAAGAATAAAAGTTACAGACTTCAAGAGGGAAACTAAAACAACCACCCAAGTGCTTTTGACCAAAAATAATTCCCCAAAGTTCCAAAGTCACCAAACAGTCCAAAAAAACTATTTCTTTTAGCACTTTTTTCTTTCTTCCATTTCTTTTTCTGGGGTTGCTGTTAAATCACAAAGTTCCAATTAAAACATATCTTTTTGAAGTCTTATTAATGTTCAAATAGCTCTTTAAAATTCTAGGCAGTCTCCTCCTTGTTTTCAAATTCTACTCCAATTTTTTTCCTCTCCCTTCCCACTTACAGCAAAAAAGATTTTTCTTTAAATGTTCAGAAATCCATATCCCCTTAGCATTAGCATAGCCTTTAGCATTTAGCATACCTCCAATGCGGGTTTTCCGATTTCTCATAAAGTTCTATCGCTGTTACGTTTGGAAGGAGAGTGAAAAGAAAAAAAGTTTTCCCTTTAATTTCCATTTGCCGCTTAGCACAATCTGGGAACAATGTATCTTTAGTAAATTTTGAATTCCAGGATACTTTCACTGTTGCTTGTCCCGGTCAGGAAAGATCACTTTCATTTCTTCACAGCTCCTCCTGCACTTTCTTTTTCCGGCTGAGCTCTTCTATGTGGCGACCATTGCTGACCACCGCTCAGCTGCCTTTGGAAAAGGGGGTTTAGCCGGCTAGGGAAGAGAGATGCGATGTCTCTCATCCCTGACAGATCCCCCCTGTCTTCACCACCTTCTACGAAGGTGGCTTAGCCCCAAAGCCGGATGGCTCGGGGCACTCGGGCAGTGAACACAGGCAGAAACCGCACACAGTCGCGGATTCCTGCCTGGTCCGAAGTGCTGCAGACCGGAAGAGAAAAGAAATAAATGAAAAGCTGCATGATAAAATTGATTAAGAAATTTGGATACAATATACTTATGGAACAGTAGGAAAATATGTGGTTAAAAGGATTGAAATTTACATCATGAAAGGCAATTTTTATGAAATGATGTAATCACTGATATATGACTGCAGAAAAATTGTCTAGAATGTATCAAGGTACTTCAAATTTGTGTTGAAAATGTGGTCAACATAAAGAGTCCGTTTATCTTTAAGGACTTATAAAGAAAACCAGAAATTTCTGGATGCAAATAATATAACAATTTAAAGAATTTTAAAGATGAACTTTCGACTTAAGCCAGAACTTTTCTTGCTGGGATTAATGGATGGATACTCAATTAGAAAAGAACAATGGAATATTATGTTTATATACAATGACTGCTATGAGACTATTATAAGCAGCAGTTTTTGCATATAAATGGAAAGACTAAACTGCAGTGGGGAAATGGTTGATGAAGCTGATAGAACTAGCAGAGATGTCAAAATTAACATATTTAATTAGAGAAACATCAACAACTTCTTTATCTGTGACTGGAAACCCCTGATGGACTTTTTGTTGAAAAGGAAGAAAAATGAACCTATGATTTATGGATTTGAAGATGAGAAAGAATAGCTTATAGAAAGAAGAAAATTATTACATAGCCTTAAATAAAGAGGATAAAATATATATTTTATAATCATTGTCAAAAAAGGTTGGAAATCATTTCTTTATAATCTTTTCTAATTTCTTTTCCTTCTTATTTAATCACTATCCTTTCTTATTTTCTTTGTTTCTTTTCTAACATTGGTATTGTTTTTATTTTTAAAAAATCCTTCCACAAATATTATATTTCAAAAAAGAGCGAGACTAAAATTGCTAAGGAAAGCTTTCCATACCAGCTGCCCTCTAGAAATTTTGAACTGCAGCAATCATGATCTGGTCGAAAGTGATAGGAGTTAATGCATCAGGTTAGAGGAGGCATGCAAAAAACATATATGGCTCAGATGTTGAAAGCTGAGCAGAAATGAGAAAACACTGACTGGAGACAACCAGCATAATAACAGAATAACAGATTTGGAAGTGACCTTGGAAGTCTTCTAATGCAGGAGATCTTATACCATTTCAAACAAATTAGCTTCAGTGCCCTAATCTTATTTGTTGTTCTTCTCTACACTCTTTCTGGAATGTCAAAACTTTATTCATGTCATGATGACCAAAACTGGATGCAATATTCCAAGTGTGGTCTTACCAAGGCATTATAAAGTGGTATTAACTTTCATATGATCTTGATTCTCTGTTAATGCCAACTAGCACTGCATTGGGTTTTTTGGGGAGTTACAGCATACTGCCAGCTCATATTTAAGTGGTTGCCCAATAGATTTCTCTCACAGATACTGCAAAATAGACAGGGATGGGATTCAAATTTCTTAACAACCTGTTCTGTGGGCATAGTATAATTTGTGGGTGTGGCTTGGTGGTCATGTGATTGGTGGTCATGGCTAGGTGACCATGTGACTAGATGGCCATGTGACTAGCTGTGATTAACCGGACTGTGGCACAAAAATAACACAGTCACAAAAGTAGAATAAATTCCCTTTAATGCCTCCAAATTGGGCCCCAATGTCCAATTATCCTTGACTTATCAAACTCTGCCAAAAACAGTCTAAGAAGAGAGTAAATGCAGTCCGAACCAAAAGTAAAAATGATTAGGAAAAAAAAAACCAACACAAACCACACTGGAGTTATTAACACAGCAGGCCAGGATAATAAATTGCAACTTCCACAAGATAATGCAGCAACCACAGTTGGGAAGACGCCAAAACCCAGATAAGCCTTGACCAAGATAAAGCATGCTTTGCTTCCAGCAAAAAGCTATTCAAAATGCCCCACTTATATCCTGTTCTCTCAGCTGCAACTAAGGAAAGGGATCAGGGCCTTTTCCTTTCCTGTAAGACATGTTGCTCCCTTCCCTTTTCCTCCCTGCATGTCCTAGGTTGAAGAGGGGATGGTCCTGGGTCTTCCTCTGAATGCCCAACTAGATTGTACTCTTCCCCCATTTCTTTCACAGCCACCGAAGCCACAGTTCCACTCCCTGTCAGTTCCTCAATCTCCCCCTCAGAATCAGACTCCAACAAGGGCATGACACTAGCAAACCAAATATAAGTGTCCTTGCTTAATGGGCAGTTGCTTAGCAAGTGTTCTAATATACGACTGACTTCCCTAGAGCTACTTGACCTGTTTTGGGTGTTTTGATAGCAAAACACACACATGACCAGTTACAACATCCCACACATGACACGCACACAGATGACCAATTACAACACCCCACACAGTCTATGGTTTTTCTTTGTTTTTTGGCAGTTTCCAACAATTCCTTTTGGTTTCCGGTTAAAAATGTCAATTGGGGAAAATGGACTTGTTTAACAACCAGTGCTTGCTTAATGACTGCAAGGTTCACTTAATGACCATGGTGTTTGCCTAACCCAGGGGTCTGCAACCTTAAACACTCAAAGAGCCATTTTCTATTTTCTTTTAAACAGGTATCTCTCTCCATGTATCTCTTTCTTTCTCCCTCTCTCTTTCTCATCTCTCTTTTTCTTTCTTCCTCTCTCTGTTTCTCAATTCCCTCCTGCCCAACATCCTGCATTTGAGTTTGAACATTGTCCCTTAACAGTGTCCATATCTAAAATGACATACCTAGCACACTGCTCCATGGATCTGGAGAATATGACTCCATATATCTTCCTCGGGAATTAAGCGTGGTTTTGATAACTGCAGTCTATGTCCCACCTGATGCCTATACTACCATAGCTTTTTGATTCTTGTATAATATTGTTAGTAATCAGCAGAATAAGTATTCTGATGCTGTGCATATCATAGCGGGGGATTTTAATCAAGCTGATTTAAAAGCAGTGCTCCCTAAATTTTATTAGCATGTTAAGTGTGCTACTAGAGGAGCAAACATATTGCACAAAGTATATACCAACATCAAACATGGCTATAAGGTTATACAATTACCACATTTGGAACAATCAGACCATATGTTACTGCTTTTAGCACCAGCGTACATCCCTCTTAGGAGACAGGCTCTGCCTATAATAAAGACAGTGAAATCTTTGCCAGAAGATGCTTCCCAACAACTTCAGGATTGTTTTGAGAACACAAATTTGGACATCTTTTACACCCTGACCTAGAGGTGCACACTGCAACTGTTCTGTGCTATATCAAACACTGCACAGATTCTATCACTGTGGATGAACGTATTAGGATCTATACCAATCAGAAACCCTGGATGACCAAAGAAGTCCAGCGCCTCTTGTATGACAGGACCAAGGCCTTTAGGTCTGGTGATGGGGCAAGATACAGTGTTGCCAGAGCTAATTTGAAGAAAGGTATTCAGAAGGACAAGACTGATTATAAGAGGAAGATTGAGGATAATTTTTATAACAATAACGTGAGGCAGGTGTGGCGAGGAATTCAACAAATTACCAACCATCAACTGACCAATATCATCCCTGCTGAGGGGGATGCTTCATTGGCAGAGGAACTGAATCATTTCTTTGCTCGCTTTGAAGTGGAGACATCAGAGACAGATAAAACACAACTACCAGCCAATTGTGGCCCCCACTTCATTGTGGAGGAACAGGCAGTGAGGAGCATTCTGAGGGCTGTGGACCCTAGAAAGGCTGCTATTTCTGATGGTATCTCTGACCGAGTGCTTAAAGACTGTGCTGATCAATTGGCTGGAGTCTTTATCAGGATCTTCAATCGGTCTTTATCCTAGTTCACTATTCCATCTTGTTTGAAGGCTTCCACTTTTGTTCTGCTGCCAAAGAGGTTCTGTATCAATAACCTCAACTATTACAGACCAGTGGCATTCATTCCTATCATCATGAAGTGCTTTGAGAAATTGGTCTGCCGGCACATCATTTCTGGTCTTCCGCATACATTTGATAAATACCAGTTTGCATACAGAAGAAATAGATCTACAGAGGACGCTATAGCCATCAGTCTTCACACTGCTCTGACTCCACTAGAATAGCAGAGGAGAGGGCTATGTGAGGATGCTTTTTGTGGATTTTAGTTCTGCGTTTAACACAATTCTTCCACATAGACTAGTGTCTAAACTTCTGGACCTTTCTAATTCAATCTGCCTTTGGATTATGGATTTCCTGTCTGGCTGCTCACAGAGGGTCAGATTAGGTAATCATACCACTTCAGCCCTTATTCTTAACACTGGTACATCACAGGGTTGTACGTTGAGTCCCTTACTCTATACTCTTTATGTGCACGACTGTATTCCCACTCACGCTAGTAATGCTACAGCTAAATTTGCAGATGATACAACAGTGGTGGGACTTATCTCTGGGGGGATGAGTCTGCCTACCGGGATGAGATGGACTGTTTGCTTTCGTGGTGTGGAGACAATAACTTGGTCCTCAACACCAATAAGACCAAGGAGCTTATAGTGTACTATAGAAGGAACAGATCAGACATCCAGCCCTTGCTTATCAATGGAGACCAAGTGAAGCAAGTGGCCAGTTTTAAGTTTCTGGGTGTTACCCTAAAAGAGGACCTGACCTGCAGTGCCCACATTGCAGCCCTGGTCAAAAGGGCCCAGCAGAGATTATACTACCTGAGACTTTTCAGAAAACAACCACTGAATGAAAAACTGCTGGTGACCTTCTACTGCTGCACCATAGAGAGTATTTTAACTTACTGCACCTCTGTATGGTTTGGCAATTGCACAGTGGCAGATAGGAAAGCACTCCAGAGGGTTAATGTCATTGCCCAGAAGATCATTGGTTGCCCTCTCCCCTCTTTGGAAGAGCTTTATAGTTCCCGCTGCCTTAAGAAAGCTCAAAACATTCTCAAAAATCCATCTCATCCTGGGCACCCTTTTTTTGAATTATTACCATCTGGCAAGATAATAAAAACAAGGACAAATAGGCTGAAAAACAGCTTCTATCCCAGGCAATAACTCTATTGAATTCTACTGTATACTGCAATATTAATGCAATATCAGGGGTTTTCAATTCAATGTACAGAATGTGAAATATATGTGTTTGTGTTTATTTGCATAGTCATAATGTATAAAGATGGTATTTAATTTTGAATTCTGCTGTATAGTGCAGTGTTAGTGCGGTGTCAGGGATTTTCAGTTCTATGTGTGGAGGCTGAAGGATGTATGTGTGTTTATTTTTATGGTCATGATGTGCACTGAAGATGGTGTTTGATGGTGTTTGATTTTGTTGTACGAGGTGCAATGACAATAAACTAAACTAAACGTGTATGTGTGCTGTATACAAATGCCTAGCTTTTTTTTCTTTTTACAATCCTGCAATCCCTTAATTTGTTATAGAGTTGGGGCGACTGAGTAATTGTGTCAACTATATGTACATGAAATGACATGCCTAGCATATGTATATGCCTAGTTCACATATCACTTCATTTCTGATATACCTTGGAGAGAGGGAGGGGGAGGAGAGAGAGGGGGGAGAGAGGGAGAGAGAACATGGAAGTGGGGACATGTCTGTTTTGAGTAGAAACAAATTGATGGCTGATTGCAGAAGGAAGGGATCCCTTTGGGGAATGGCATAGCAACATTTTTTGCGATGTGCTGGAAAACAAAAGAAACATTAGGAGGCATGAAGCCTTGGATGCAAATTAGTCCACCCACTATATGCTTAAGAGCAGTCCTCCAACAGCCACAACCTCAGCTGTAGGTGGAGATGACAAACAGATAATTACTACCTCTCAAGCTGCCAGCTAAAAGCTATACGGAAAAAAGGGTCACTTGGTTAAGCACATGTTCTTTAGCAGTTTCTTAAATAGTGAGAAAATTGCTCTAAGATCCAACATAATTGTCTTACCTGCAATTAGACTTAATCACTGTCCTGAAGGGACAGTGACATTTGTTACTGAGCAGTGACATTTGTTACTGAGCAGAAAAGTATCTGTATTTTAGCTTTGAGCTAAGATTCTTTGCTGGGGGGAAAGTTTCTCTTTAGCATAAAAAGTAGTATCTTGTGTTTAAACCACATCCTGATTGCATTTAAGCAACTGGTGGCACCCAAATCCTGAAAAAAGAATGTCAACCTCAGCCTAGGCCTTTGGCAACTCCTTGTCTGGGGTCAAAAGGCATATACATAAAGTAAAGTAATACTCCTGCTCTTAAAAATGCGCCTATATTCATGAGCAATAAATGCACCAAAAGAATGCACATAGTTATGATAACAGCAAAAGCTGAATTTGGAAGATCAATCAAGTTGAAAGGAATCCTGAGCAAGTTATTGCTCCTTCCCCAATTCCTATGATGTCACCCAAATCTGTTCTTCCTCTTCCAGTTATAGTCTCACTTTCCCTCTTCCACTATATATGTTGACATTTCTGTACATATAATATAAATATGCATCTTTTAAAAACACAGTGGACCCAAATACCTTACTGCCTTAACAGTACAAAGAATAAAATGGACTGGTACTAAGGCATATTCCTATTTGGTGCTGCCCTTTGTGGAGAACCAATGGATGTCTGATTGAAGGTTGACTAATCATCCTGTTATTCTCTAGTGCAGCGTAGAAGCATTGCTAAGTAGCCTTTCTTTCCATTTTAAGTGAAATACTCTTTAGTGCAGGGGTCTCCAACCTTAGCAACTTCAAGCTTGGAGGACTTCAACTCCCAGAATCCCAGAAGCTTTGCTGGCTTGGGAATTCCGGGAGTTGAAGTCCTCCAGGCTTAAAGTTGCCAAGGTTGGAGACTCTTGCTTTAGCATACTTTTATAAGCTAAGAATGGTCTTTCACCTTTGGACATGTTTATTGATGGCTGTGGTTCAACATCAGAAGTGTGCTGGAACTGGCTTGTATCATTTCACAAAAGCCTATTGTTAATGTTTTGGGAATTTTGCAAGCCAGCTGAGAAAAGATGCTTAGAGCACGATGCTTAGAGCACTGATGGCAATCAAACTGACAGAATTAGTGTTTAAACACTTACTGGCCACTACTGTTCAACACTATTCAACACTATTCAAAAGGCCCATGGTTGATTACATCAGACATATGTCTCTAAACTATGAATGGTAATAATCCATAGTTCAAATTTGCCTTTTTGAGATTCTCTTCATTCTTTCCAGGTTTACATTGGTATTATGTGTAATTGAGCTATCTCTATGGCAAGTTTTTGTTCTTCAAGCAGATAGGGTAATTTAGCACATTCTTTTCAATTCTTTTCATTCTTTTCATTTTCTTTTCAGAACTTTGCATTGTCAGCAGCAACTTTGTAAATGCAGACAAGGAGAAAGCTAGGTAAATGAGGTGAAAAGCTGCACAATTGCATTTGGATAACTGCCTCCATTAAATTACGGTATTCCTTTCTTCCTTCCATTCAAAGAACTTCAGTCATTAAGTGCTGAGAGAACAATTCTGGGCAATATGATGGGTATGGAGCTGACCAGAGTTCACTTCACTTCCATTTATTCAGATATATGCATACAGATGCATCTCAGTTTCTCCCTAGAGCTCTAAATTACCTGCCCTCTATTTCTGAAGTGGAACCAATGCATTAGAAATTCTCTATTCTTCCATCTTAAAAATAGTTTATAGCATTTCAAACACACACACACAAAATTCTGATTAAAGTGTATGAAGATCCATTTTGCTTGGTGTTTTACCAATGCTTGGGAATGCATTGCACCTTGGCAAGCTAAATGCCATGCAAAAATAATATTGAAGCAATCATACCTGAAGTTGTCCCAAGGTTGCTTTTTCTATTTTCATGGTTTTATTGAAATGCATTAATAACTCAAAAATGGAGGGAAGAAACAGAAATGGGAATGAGCAATTTTTAAAAAGAACCTATAGCAAATTATACATTATACAGTTCTGAAGTTTAATATTTGAGAGGCTTCCACTTCAGTTGGCTTCAATATGGAAGTCTATTATTCCAGCTTTTTCTATAGTGTTCTGTAGGTTTTTCCCCCCCTTAATGATCGCCCCTTTAGTCCATTCCACTGATGCTATTTCCTGAATGGATGGTTTTCCCAATATGTGAGTGATCCTTGGTGGTCTCTGAAGTTGGTTGTTTTCTTGCAGACATTTCATTACCTAAACTAAGTAACATCCTCAGAGCTAATAATGAGTCAGGTTTGCTCTCAGTTTATATTCTAGTGCGGGAGTGCCAAACTCAATTTCATTGAGGGTCACATCAGGGTTGTGTTTGACCTGGGGTGGGGGGCATGGCCAGGGAGCATGGCCAGCTCAACATCACTCATGTGATCAATGGCACTTTTGCTAGTAGTTCGTTTTGCTAACACTCTGTTAGCAAAAACGGAGCTTGTGTGGACCACAAGCACCATTTTTGCTGGCAGAGTGCTGCAAGAAGCCATTGCAGCAAAAAATGGAGCCCAGGAGGGCCACATGTGACCCTCTCAATCTCTTTTTTGCTGGCAGAGGCACCGAGAGCCAGTTCTTCATTTACAGGATGGCCCATCAGGCCAGATCTAAGCACCCCACTCTGTCCTGCAGGCCTTGAGTTTGACACTCCTGTTCTAGTGGCTTGCTCTGTCAGTGTTGGCGGGAGTAGTCTAGAGGTTCTTTTGTTGGTATGTTTATTGTTAGTTTGTTTGGCAGTTCCTTGTTTGGGATATCGTGCACGTCTTGATTGTTGGTGTGATATTAAACTTGAAATTAATCTATGCTCATCACGGTTTTGATTGCTGATGTGGAAAGTCTTTTTGTTCCTTTTTTAATATTTTTGTTTTATCTTTGTTTATTTTCAAACCTGCTACTTTTCCACATTCTTCTATTTTTTCTATTAATTTAGGTGCTGTTTCCAATAGATCTTCCAATATAAATACCAGGTCATCTGCAAAGGCTTGCAATTTATACCTTTTTTATTCCTTTTTTATTTTCATTCCTTTTATTTCTTTGTTTTCTCTAAGATTCCTATTCAACACTTCCAATGTTAACACAAACAGCAGGGGCGACAGTGGACAACCTTGCCTTGTCCCTTTTCTTATATCTATAGATTCTGTTAGTTCCCCATTTACCATCACCTTTACAGTTTGTTCATAGTATATCGTTTCAATGGCTTGAGTGAATTTTTTTACCAAAGCCTATTTCTTCCAATTGCAATAACATAAATCACCAACTCACATTGTCAAAGGCTTTTTGTGCACCTAAAAACATCAAAGCTATTTGCTTCTCAGGATGTGCCTCATAGTATTCCAGCGTATCCAAAATAATTCTCACATTGTCTTTGATTTGTCTCTTTGGCAGGAATCCATTTTGATCAATATGGATAAAGTTATTTAAATATCTTTTTAGTCTTTCTGCCAAAATTGAAGCAAAAATTTTATAGTCTGAATTTAATAGGGATATAGGTCTGTAATTTTTAACTTGCTGCAGGTCTGTATCCTCCTTTGGTATAAGTGTAATATATGCTGCTCTCTGGGTACACCACCTACTGCACCTTCTTCTTTCTCTTTTTCAATTACTGCTATACACTCCTCTTGGAATTCAATTAGTGACTCTTCCTTTCTAGCTTCTTCCTCCTTTCCTCTGAAATATTCTAAGTAGAATAGCTCAGCTTTTTCAACTGTGCTTTTTGTTCCATTTTTGGCTTGTTGATTTTCTCTTTTGCACAGTATGTAAGTATTGTTTATGTCTGTATGCTATTGATGGATAATTTTTCAGAGTGTCAGACTTCTACAAATTCTCTAGCATTTTAAAGCTTGACTTGGTCTAGGATGATCACAGTTTCCCAGTTGAAACTATGGTTACATCTATCCATATGTTGTGAAAATAAAAAGTTTTCAGCATGTCTTCTGACTGCTGGTTGGTATTCCTAGATTCGTTCTGCCAGTTTTCTGCCTGTTTAACTCTTGTAATGGCTGATGCAGTCATTACACTGTATATTGTAGATGAGTCCTGTTTTTCCTTCTGGGGCCTGCTGGGTCTTTTATTTTACTTAGGATGTTTTGAAGGGCTTTAGTTGACTTGTGTGCTACACTGATTCTCTGTGGATGTAATAGTTTGTTGGTGGTTTCTGAAATGTTTTTGATGTTTGGCAATGTTATTCTTTTTAAGGTTTCTGTTGGTTGTGCTATATTGGGTTGAGTGGTCAGGCACTTTTTGATGAAGATGTGTGGATATCCATTTTGTTAGAAAATGTTGTATTATGCTGTTTCCTTTTTCTGTAGTTCAGTGTTGCTGCAGTTTGTGTTCATTTAAATGAAGGGTTGTTGCATTGGTAGTGGAGTCCTTGATTGGTATAGGTAGTTTTTCAGTACACTTGGGTTCTCATTTACCATTGTGGACTCTGCTGATCAGAATATCCAGGAAGGATAGTGAGTTGTTGTTTTCATATTCTCTAGTTAGCTGCATTCCTTTTAAGATTTGATGGTTGATAGTTTTGTAGCTGTTTTCTAATTGGTCCTTTTTATTATGGTGAAGGTGTTATCTACATATCTGATCCATATTTGGGACTGTATTTGTAGGTGCTATCACTTCAAACATTGCATTACAACCTCTGCTGTAACTTCTGAAAGCAATGAACCCATAGATCTAGCTTTAAGTTGCTGATAAATTTGTCCATTGAATTGTATATGGTTGGGCAGAGGTTTATAAGATCCATAATCCTGGGTGTTTCAATTTTCATATATTTTGTTAAGTAGTCACAGATTCTTTGGCTAATTCTGGGTCTGTGGACATGAAAAGGGCTGTAACATCAAATAAGGCCATGATTTCATTCTTATCAATAGTCACACCTGATGATCCAAGATGGCACTGACAATGGCTGCCTTGGTGAAATGCTCTCTAATGGTTTCTTATTCTTTATTACATTGGAATATTTGAAGGCATTGTAGTGGGGAATTGATGGACTGTTTGCTACACTTGGTGAGGTGCCCAAGATTTTTTGTTAATTCTTTTGGTATGTTGTAGGTTGAGGTTCTGGTAATGATGCAATTGGATGGAGAGAGATATTAGAGATATATTAGGTATTTTGGGGAATCCATAGAAGCATGGGAAGATGGGTCCACTGCTTTTCATCTACCATTGTTCCTCTTTGGTAACTTGGCCTTTCTTGGTGATGTCACAGAAAGTTGTCTTTATTCACTTGTCTAGTTTCTATGTATGTTTTGTAAATTCACATATGTATTGATTGGATAGCATTATCACTTACACGTAATTTCATATATATAAATGGTAGCATTATCATTTATATGTCATTTCATACTTTTTACTTGCATTTCTAGATTGATGTCATATAATATCTACTTCTAAAAGGCTGGGTGAAATATTAGAAAGCTGTTTATTAATGCAGCATTCAGTTTTATCCATCAACCACCTCATTCTGAACTCTGAACTTTCATATAAAACCACAAAAACAATAAAGCCACATGAATGCATTAACAGGATTATCACATCATTGGGAAAAGAAGTTGTTTACAGTATTATAATTCAGAACAGTTTCTTTGCTAATGGGATACATTTAGTATTTCTATTGCTGGATTTAAAAGAAGCATGTTATAATGTGCAATAGCATCCCAAGCCTAAAATGTTGTTTTGTGTCAATCCATCAATCCTTGCAGCAAAAATCTACATTTCACAGCTGCAGTTGTTCCTGTTTCTGAGCGAATATTATTTCCATTTTTAACAAGGCTGCTTTAATACTACAGGAAGATGTGTCAAGAAATTGACAAAAGCAGTGGAGAAAACTTTTGAAAAAATATTATTTGACCCACTCTTTTGGTAACAATCTAAAGAAACAAAATAAATACATTTTTGGCAGGGCAGTTGCCTATAACAGAACATTTTTCTTACATGAGTAAGCAGGGCCCAAGGCTCTTTATATGTATTGTCACTTGAAAGCAGTATTGGAAATATTCAGCTGGCAACTACATGTGAATTGCTCCCTTGCTGTCATTCAGTATCATACTAACTGCATCATAGTGAGCTCAGATTACTACTTATCTATGATAAACAGCCAATATTTTTCTTGGATGCCTTAGAGAATAAAGCATTATAGCTTTATCTTTTTCTATAAAAAGGTGTAACCTACCATGCTAAATAGAACCTAAAAACTCATTGGCCTGGTTGCTATTATGTTGGTCCACTATGCAGATTCTTGACTTTGTGTGTTCTGCAAACCAAGCCACTGTGGCTATTAAAGTACAGGTGAAACTCGAAAAATTAGAATATCATGCAAAAGTTCATTTATTTCAGTAACACAACTTAAAAGGTTAACCTAATATATGAGATAGACTCATTACATGCAAAGCAAGATAGTTCAAGCCGTGATTTGTCATAATTGAGATGATTATGGCTTACAGCTCATGAAAACCCCAAATCCACAATCTCAGAAAATTAGAATATTGTGAAAAGGTTCAATATTCTAGGCGCAAAGTGTCCCACTCTAATCAGCTAATTAAGCCATAACACCTGCCAAGGGTTCCTGAGCCTTTAATGGTCTCTCAGTCTGGTTCAGTAGGAATCACAATCATGGGAAAGACTGCTGACCTGACAATTGTGCAGAAAACCATCATTGATACCCTCCATAAGGAGGGAAAGCCTCAAAAGGTAATTGCAAAAGAAGTTGGATGTTCCCAAAGTGCTGTATCAAAGCACATTAATAGAAAGTTATGTGGAAGGGAAAAGTGTGGAAGAAAAAGGTACACAAGCAGCAGGGATGACCACAGCCTGGAGAAGATTGTCAGGAAAAGGCCTTTCAAAAGCGTTGGGGACTTTGACAAGGAGTGGACTGAGGCTGGAGTCAGTGCATCAAGAGCCACCACACACAGACGGATCCTGGACATGGGCTTCAAATGTCATATTCCTCTTGTCAAGCCGCTCCTGAACAGCAAACAACGTCAGAAGCATCTTACCTGGGCTAAAGAAAAACAGAACTGGTCTGTTGCTCAGTGGTCCAAAGTCCTCTTTTCTGATGAGAGCAACTTTTGCATCTCATTTGAAAACCAAGGACCCAGAGTCTGGAGGAAGAATGGTGAGGCATACACTATAAGATGCTTGAAATCCAGTGTGAAGTTTCCACAGTCTGTGTTGATTTGGGGAGCCATGTCACCTGCTGGTGTTGGTCCACTGTGCTTGTTGTAGAGCGGCGGAATAACCTGAGGCAAACATGAAGCGAACTTCAGCTTTTACTTTCTTGTAACAATAAAGGGTTGCTGCAGCTGCTGCGCTAACAAGGCAGCCAGTTGGTGGACAACAGCTGATGCTGTTTGACAATTCCCTTTTATAGCCGGCTGTCAAATGGCATCAACCAATAGGAACGGTCTATGTTCCTGCTGGAAACACGGAACAGAGTGAAGACTTCAGCTCAGTCTTTTCCGAACGCCACACTCCTTTCCCCCAGAATGGAGCATGCGTAGTCCTTCAGATAACTCGGGAGCTTACGCAGGGGCCAGATCTTCTCGGTTCTGATGAAGCCACTGCTGGAAGGATTTTTTCTGCTTGTTGGGCAACTTCTGGTGCCGACGAAGCTGGCGTCTCAGTTTCAGGCGTCTCTGGGCGAGGGATAGATGGCTGCTCAGGTAGGCTTGCATTCCTGTCAGTTTCATGGGAAGTTTCTTCAGGTGCCGGTGGTTTCTCTGTTGCAGGAATGTCTTGAGGGCCATCTGCAGACAAACTCCAATGCCTTCTAAGTTGTTCGATATGGCGGCACCAGATGCACCCATCTTGCAGTTGGACCCTGTAAGACTTAGGACCGGTTACTGCCACAATCTGCCCAGGCATCCACAAAGGGTGTCCTGCATAATTCCAGGCATAGACCTGGTCATTTTCAATGAGCTCCTTTGCCAGGCTATTTGATCCTAGGGGCGTGACTGGGGCATAATATGGATGGAGTCTGTCTAAAGTAGTCCTCAGATGTCTACCCATGAGAAGTTCAGCCAGGGACCTATTAGTGGTAGCACAGGGAGTCGTGTGCTGGGTTAGAAGATACTTGGCAAGCCTAGAGTGCCAATCTATGGGCCCAAGCCTTTCCAGGACCTCCTTAGCAGATCTGATTGCTCTTTCAGCCAGGCCATTACTGGCAGGATGAAAAGGAGCTATAAGTGCATGCCTGATTCCCAGGTTAGCTAGGAAGACCTCAAGCTCACAGGAAGTAAACTGGGGACTGTTATCAGACACGATGGTGTCAGGGAGGCCATGGGTAGCGAATATCCTTGATAGAGCCTAGATAGTGATGGCTTCTGAAGTTGTGGTGATCATCAAGGTCAGCTCTACCCATTTAGAAAAAGAATCAACCATCACCAGGAATGTACACCCCTGAAAGGGGCCAGCCAGATCAACATGCACCCCCGGGTCCCAGAATCTTCCCACCTGCCTGGAGTGGATGTGGGTGCAGCAGGTCTGGTAACTTGGCATGGCTGACAAACATTCACCCAGCTTGTAATCTGAGCATCCATGCCCGGCCACCATACATAACTGCGAGCTAGGGCTTTCATTCTGACAATGCCGGGATGCCCTTCATGCAGGACCTTTAAAACTGAGGCTTGCAACTTGGAAGGGATAACTACCCTAGTTCCCCAAAGTAAACAGCCTTGCAAAGAAGACAGTTCTTGCTGGTGAGTTTTGAAAAGCACGAATTCGGGGGCATAAGGAATTGCAGGCCACCCCCTTTCCACAAAGTCAAGGATTTGGGTGATTACCTTGTACCTGGCAGAGTGGGCAGCGATATCAAGGGTGGTGATGGGAAGTTTGAGATCATTGATCAGGAACACAGCATTAGTTGGTGCAGGATCCTCCACAGGAACAGGCAGGGGGCAGCGACTAAGAGCATCAGCGTGGCAAAGACTCTTTCCAGCTCGATGAACCAGTGTATAGGAATAGGCAGCCAGAAATAAAGTCCACCTGGTCATTCTTGGAGACAAAATCTGAGGAGTTTGTCTGACAAGAAGGCCTAACAGAGGCTTGTGATCCGTAACCAACTCGAAATAGTGTCCATATAGAACCTCATGGAATTTTTTGACAGAAACAACTGCAGCCAAAGCCTCCTTGTTGATTTGGCTGTAGTTGCGCTCAGCTGGGGAAAAAGGTTCTTGAGAAAAAGGTGCCTCAGAACCATTAGGCAGTCTATGACTTAAAATGGCACCTATGCCAAAAGGAGAAGCGTCTGCTACTAAAACTAAAGGTAAATGCTCATTAAATTGGATCAGAACAGCATCGGATGTGAGCAATGATTTGACTGCACGGAAAGCATGGCTTCCTTAGGTCCCCAGTGCCAGGGGGATTGCTTATCCAAGAGTCTGTGCAGAGGCTCTGCAACAGAAGCTTTATGTGGCAAAAATTAAGCATAAAAGTTAAGAAGTCCTAAAAAGGCCTGGAGCTCAGTTTTGTTAGTTGATGTGGGTGCCTTGTGAATAGCCCTTACTTTGGATTCGATTGGGTGAATACCAGAGGTGTTAATTCTGTATCCCAAAAATTCTACCTGTGGGGTGGCAATAGTGCACTTCTCTTTTTTTTTAGCTTAAGACCATGCTTCCTGAAATGATTGAGGACTCCTCTGACTCTTTGCAGTAATTGAGACTTGTCAGGGGCAGATATTAAAATGTCATCAAAATACAGAATTACACCTGGTAATCCTTGAAGAAGTCTTTCCATTAAAGATTGGAAAATCCCTGGGGCCACACTTACGCCAAATTGGAGGTGCCTACATTTAAAAGTGCCCCTGTGCGTTACAATAGTTTGTAGTTCAGCGGCTGTGTCATCAACAGGGAACTGTTGATAGGCTTGTGACGTGTCTAATTTCATGAAAATGGTTCCTGGCTCAAAAGAATGTAGTAGGTGCTGGATAACAGGGACTGGATAAGCGCTGATTTGTAAATATTTATTCAATGACGTCTTGTAATCTGCGCAGATTCTTACGCTCCCGTCTTTCTTCAGGGGTGTCACTGTTGGGGTTTCCCATTTTGCAAAGTCCACAGGCTCTAATACACCCTTTTTAATTAATTTGTGAAGCTCCATGTCTAATTTGGGGGTGGGTTGCAAAAGGTACCCTTGGAGGCTTTAAACGGATTGGTACTGCCTGAGGGTCCAAGTTGAAAGATATTGGATAACTGAATAACAGCCCAGCCCCTCGCTGAACACATCAGCATAGTCATTAAACAAGGTGTCCACTTCAGCATTTGTAATAGAGTGGATTCCGCTTATATGGAGGCCAAGGGCAGGGAACCAGTCTAACCTCAACAGGCTAGGAAGGGCACCATCCACTACCACTAAAGGCAAGTGACCTTTAAAATTTTGAAATTGAACAATAAATTTGCCTTTTCCAATGACTGGGATGGTTAGGCCTTGGTAGTCACGTAGGGTTAACTGGCAGCTGTGAAGCTTCTTCTTAGCTGTTCTGGGAAGTAGTTGTTTCAAGGTGCTCCATGAGATGATGGACAGTGCTGAGCCTGTGTCAACCTCCATCTTGCAAGGTTTCCCTTCTATAGAAACAAAAACACTGATTTTGTTAGAGCCTTTGTTAGTCAGCTTGGCTTGACAGCAGGTAAAATAGTCTTCAACTTGTTTTTGGAAATGTTGGGTTGTCTGAGGCTTTTGGGCAAAAGTCTTTCCTGCTTGACAGATCCTGGCTAAATGACCCTTCCTTTGGCATTTTAGACAAATGGCATTCCTGAACTTGCAGGATGCCCTGAGTGGTTTCCCCCACAGCTTAGACAAATGGGCTGAGGCCGTGGAGGTAGATTGGGGTTTGGCCTGTTCTCCCTTTGTTTTTTTGCTGCCTGAGATGATTTACATCATTAGCCTGTTCATAGCCTTCTTCTGTGGAGGCTTCATCGTAATGGATGGCTGAGCTGCTCTGGCTAATTGGATTTCCCTGAATTTCTGGTGCTGAAAGTGCTGATAGTTCTGCACTTGAGACTCTTCAATTGCTAATTTAAGGGTTAAATCCCCTTTAGCCAATAGATGCCTTTGTAGCGTTAAATCCCTGACTCCACAAACTAGTTGGTCTAATAACATGTCTTTCAGATAGTCTCTAAACCCACAATGCAAGGCAGCTGTTCATAGGGCAGCCATGTACCCACTAATAGTCTCTCCCTCAGCCTGAATCTGTCTCCTAAAAGCATGACGCCTGGCAATTTGGGATGGCTTAGGGGAATAGTGGTTGGAAAGAATTTCCTGCAATTCTTCCAATGGAACAGTCTTAATTGAACGTGGAGCCAATAATGCCGTAGCAGTGTCAAACACTGTAGCTCTGCAAAAACTTAAAAAGTAGGACTTTTTCCTATGGTCGGAAATGTCAGCGAGGTCTATGGCATCTAGGAAATGGTCAAATCGGTTTCTGTAGGATTCCCATGTTTCTGCTGTTGGTCTGAAAGGTGGGAATGCAGGGTTCAAAGTCATCTCGACTCAGCGGTGCCAGATCTTCCAAGGAAAGTTTAAATTCACGCTCGTGAATAGTGACAGTAAGCTCTTAAAGTGACATTCAGCTCGGTAGTGACTTCGGCTCTGTTTTGTAGTGACTTCGCTTAGCGATTCTTTGCCCAGTTGCCTCTTATATGTATCCCACCTCCGTCACCAGTGTTGTAGAGTGGCGGAATAACCTGAGGCAAACAGGGAGCGAACTTCAGCTTTTACTTTATTGTAACAATAAAGGGTTGCCGCGGCTGCCACGCTAACAAGGCAGCCACCTGGCGGACAACAGCTGATGCCATTTGACAGCTCCCTTTTATAGCCGGCTGTCAAACGGCATCAGCCAATAGGGACGGTCTGTGTTCCTGCTGGAAACATGGACCGGAGTGAAGACTTCAGCTCAGTCTTTTCCGAACACCACAGTGCTTCAGGGTCAGGAGATTTTGGAGCACTTCATACTTCCTTCCACAGACGAGCTTTGTGGGGATGCTCACTTCATTTTCCAGGAGGACTTGACACCTGCCTATACTGCCAAAAGCACCAAAACCTGGTTAAATGACCATGGGATTGCTGTGCTTGATTGGCCAGCAAACTCGCCTGACCTGAACCTCATAGAGAATCTATGGGGCATTGCCAAGAGAAAGATGAGAGACATGAGACCGAACAATGCAGAAGAGCTGAAGGCCGCTATCTGGTCTTCCATGACACCTCAGCAGTGCCACAGGCTGATAGCTTCCATGTCATGCCGCATTGAGGCAGTAATTGATGCAAAAGGGGCGCAAACCAAGTACTGAGTACACATGCACGCTTATACTTTTCAGAGGTCCGATATTGTTCTATGTACAATCCTTGTTTTATTGATTGCATGTAATATTCTAATTTGCTGAGATTGTGGATTTGGGGTTTTCATGAGCTCTAAGGCATAATCATCACAATTATTAAAAATCACGGCTTGAACTATCTTGCTTTGCATGTAATGAGTCTACCTCATATATTAGTTTCACCTTTTAAGTTGCATTACTGAAATAAATGAACTTTTGCACGATATTCTAATTTTTCGAGTTTCACCTGTATATTATACTAGGCAGACTTTTGAAGCCAAATAATCCAATAAAAGAGATAATGGAAGTAAGCATGTGGGCTACTAATAGAACTAATTTCAAGGCAAAATGTTCCTCCAGAAGCCTTAGCAGGTTGATAATTTTGCTGTTGTGATCTACCAACAAATGCAAAAATATATACAGTTATGATTCAGGAAAAAAATAAATAGGATAGCATTTCATATTGTGGAATCTAGAAACATAACACTTTGCTAGAAGGTACAAAGTTGTGACAGAAGTATGCTAGCACATCTTCATTCTACACCTACCATTTATTTAGTTGTTTCTATTTCTTTTTTCTAACCATTAAAATTAAATTAGGATTTAAAAAAATTAAAATTATAGAATAATGACAGTTAAACATAAGAAGAGGGGGAATCCTATGATGGCCATTTAATGTTGGAGTACTATGGGTAAGTGGATGTGCTCTGAAGAGCCAGCCTCATGTGCTATCATGTGCATCATGTCATGTGCCAAACCAGAAATGTTTATGCCAATGTCATGGAGCACTCTGTCTTCCTGTTAGAATTCAGGAGGACCACCTGTTATTTCTGCAGAATCCTATGATTACATAAATAAGCTTCCTGGTTCCTATATGTACCTCCAAGTGCAGATAGCTGTTCCATTGTCTCTTCTGCCCCCATTCCTTGAAATATCTTGCCAATAGATCTTTGGAATATACTCCAAGGCCAATGCTAGATAGCTCATTCTATTCATCATGCAAGCTGATCTTAATAAATCATTCCTCAACTTCATACAGAATCCTTGCATGGGACATTTGGAGTCGGCTCAAGTATATGATAATTCTGATGGTTTAAATACTGAGAATGCACTCAGTTTTTAACAACTCTGTGTCCGCTTAGTTTTATGCATCCCTCTGCAGAGATGGCTTAGTTATATACATTTCACAACTTCCAAAGCTGAATGATATGGGAACATTGGTTTTATACTGTAGCCAAATTTCAGTGCCTTCAGAAGGTACCTACAGTATCTTATGAGATCCATTCTTGCTGCCATATAGAAATGCCAGGAGATGTCCAGGAAAGGCCACTGGAATTGGCTACACGAAAGTGGCAGGGAGGAAGAGAAATTAGTCCACCATCTCTTAAACATCTGAAGCATTTTCATCCTTGGATGGTCCCTATGCTGGTTTCCTTACCTTGGATTGGTCATATTAGTGCATGGGGTTCGATGAAGAGCTATGCATATCTCTCTATCTTCTCCCAGTGCAATTATTCTTAGTGTGCTGCTGTGTGTATGGAGCAGTTGCTGGCGAGACATTAACACACAAACTTTCATGAAATAATCAGGAATCTTGCATTGCTCCCTTCATGTATTATGAGCACTTTGCAGGGCCTTAAATTTAAGACTGTGAACAAATTACAGGAGTCTCTGAAAGGTTATAACGAATATTGTATGGCTGCACAGGTAGGCTCTGGACTGGTTTAGTCCTTGGCTTCATCAGATTAATAATCAGAGGTAGTATTCAGCAGGTTCTGACCAGTTCTGGAGAACCGGTAGCAGAAATTTAGAGTAGTTCAGAGAACCGGCAAATACCACCTCTGACTGGAGATTTTACAGTATCCTTCCCCTGCCACGCCCACCAAGCCAGGTCCACAGAACTGGTAGTACAAAAAAATTGAACCCCACCACTGTTAATAATGGTTCTGCCTGCTAAGGGCCACTGCCTCAGCTGCTTAGAATTCCTCAACTCTTCTAGCAACCTATGCTTATTGCTTTTTAAGGTATAAACCTATTTAAAAGATACAGAGACAATGGTTAAAATGTAACTTAAGGAGAGGATTCTGCAAGGGTGCATCAGATATCATTGTTATATTAGACATAGAAAAGGGTTAGAAAATATGTTTAGATGATTGAAGTGATAGAAAAAATTTCTATTGATGTGTAGTGGAATATTTGTTTGTAAAGAGAATAAGGCTCTCAATTATTTAAAAATAACGTTTAAAAAAAACTGAAAAGAAACATGGAAGATTTTTATCAGTTGACAAGATGAACTTGAATAAGAATAATAACTTTACTGACTACTGTTAATAACTATTGTTTGGTTTTTTATTTAAAGACAGTAATAAGTAAAATATGAAATATAGAAAGGCAACTGATATTACTAGGTAATGTTTGTTAAAAGAAATAGAAATGTAAAAGATTGTTATTATATTAATGGCAGAGCTGTACTTGAATAGAATAATTATTCCATTTACTATTGTTATATATAGATACACAGATATACATATACGTATATACTTTTTTCTTTTAAGAATTTAGTGTGCATTTTTAAGGGAATGTATCAAGCAGAATTCGATTGAAAATAGGTATGTGTTATAAAATAGAGATTAGAAAATGAATGTTATAACTGTAAAGGTGTAACTTAATTTTTTAAATAAGATTTGAAAAAAGATACAAAGATGTTACACTCCAGTCTAGTAATTACAGGGGGAAATTTGTTTTATGAGAAAAGATAATACTAAATTGTAAACAGGACAGACAAAAGTATAAAAACATTGATTAGAAAGATTTTAAAAATTAGAAAAAGATATGTAATTGAATTAAGAAAGGAATGAGATAATTTAAAATAAGGCTATAGGAAGTAAAGAAAGGGAAAAGCTATTGAAAAAATTGTGAAAATAGTTATAAGATATGGATTAGAATGTATAAAAAAAATAATTATTGAGTTTATGTCTGTATGGAGAAGTGATAACCCAGGGCCACGCTGTTCTCAAAAAAAGATATTTTATTTGTATTTGTATGTTTTGTGAAAACTTAAATAAAACTTTTATTAAAAATAGGTAAATGAATCAATGTTTGGGCATTCCAACAGAGGTGGTATTCAGCAGGTTCTGACCAGTTCTGGAGAACCAGTAGCGGAAATTTTGAGTAGTTCGGAGAACTGGCGAATACCATCTCTGACTGGAGATTTTACAATATCCTTCCCCTGCCACGCCCACAGAACTGGTAATAAAAAAATTTGAAACCCACCATTGCATTCCAAGATAATCTTGGACACCAAACCTCTGGAGTATAAGGCACAAGTAGTTAACATACCTGTTATTTATGCTTTTACCATGTCTATTTGTTTCCCCAAGGGAGATGTCTTGTGGCACTCCTTTGAGAGTGCAGATTGTGGCCATGTCAGTGCATTTTTGCTTTACTTATCTTATTGGTCCAGCCCCATTTGATTCTGCAATAGGCTAGGGCAAAAGTATGGTTCTACTTACAATTTCTGGAGCTGATTTAACTCTAGAACATATTATTAGGAACTGTATGATTGTGCATACAAAATATTAGTGAATGGGAAGATGAATAGTTTTTAGATATCCTATGCATTATTTGACCAAATAAATTTTTATATTGCTGCTATAGTAGAAGTATACGTACAAGATGTGAGCTTTGTTGGTTGAGAGACAGCTAATGCAGATGCTGTATAAATCAGCATTCAGTTAGTAGGACAGTGGGTTGCCAGAACCACCAAAAAGGAAATCTAATAGGTCAGTGGCTAACTAGGTCAAATGAGTTGTATGTGTATATATACATATATAAAATGGCAAATGCTTTCTGTAATTTACATGCTAATGATAATGTTGTTACAGTAACCTGCAATTCTCACATTCTCAGAGATCACATTTGTATAGCTTGCATGGTTGGCATTAATTTCACAGCTTTTAATTTTTAGAGGGATGTGAGAAAATAACCACCAAGCATTTAAGCTTTAAAATTGGAAATTTAATAGACACATCAACCACAATGAAAAACTGAAAGAATAATTTGCCAACTTGGTAAAAAGCCACAATAGAAACAATTGTTCGATGTGTACGTGGCATCCTGTATGTCATTAGAACCCAGCTGTGAATTAATACACTTTAATATATCCATTAATGTTGTTTGGCAGTTATAGAGAGAAGAATTAAATATCAATAAAAAGATAACCAAGACTACTCTGCCTTATATAAAATCAATTTAAAAAGGACAATCTGTCTTATAATATATATTATGCACTTACCAGACAAATTGTTTATTTTCAATAATGCAAAAATATTCATACTGAATATTTAAATACAGAACTGGCTTTTGGGGATTAATTTTTCAGATGTGCCAGTGTTCATCACGTTGAAAGCAGCTTTAGCAAGATTATCCACAGGGTGCTCAAAAATTCTCATAAATAAAATTCAAGATTTATACTATCTTCTAGCAGATAGATGTTTGGATGTCAAAACTTTAATGGCTTCAGTTATTATGTAAAACATTTCAAAAAGAAAATGATAGCTAGTAAAAGAAGTCTTAAAAAAAATTTCAAGGGGGATTTCATAGAGACTGCTAAGAAAAATAGCAAATTTATTATAGCTATCTCATTGTTCTCCAGCACATGCATTTTAATATGTATGTATTATAGCAACAGTAGAGCACAGCTAAATATCAGATGAAGCAGAATCCTAATACAGGTAGCCCTTGCTTAGCAACCAGTCATTCAGCAACCGTTCAAAATTAAAATAATGCTGAATGAGGATTATGGCTGCTCCTTGACATTGCTGTGGCCATTGCAGTTTCCCTGCATGAAGCTGCGATTCACCATTTGTAATTTTTACACCTGGCTCTCAACCAGTGGTTTATTAAGCAGACTAAGCACGTGCTTAGGGCTCCAGGCCCAAAGGGGGCACCGCAAAAACTTTTATGTAGCCTAAGCTTGGCTTCGTTTGTACAGTATGTACATAGGAGGAGGGCACCAAGATTTGTCAGTGCTTAGGGCACCAGAGAGCCTTAATCCACCACTGGGCTCAACAAACAAAGTCAATGAGGAAGTTGGCAAGAAGTCACAAATTGTGGTCATGTGACATCATACTTAGCACACTTTTTGATTTCAGGAGTTGTCTATAATCACTGAATTTTCAAGATCTTCCTTTGTTTCATACACACCAAATACTTTCCCATTATTCCAAAGACTATTTTATTTTATTTATACATGTCTCCTATAACCACAGGTAATCCTTGACTTACAACAATTCACTTAGTGACTGCTCAGAGTTACTATGGCACTGAAAAAGTGATTTACGACTATTTTCACATTTAAGACCATTGCACATCCCCATTGTGATTTACATTCAAATACTTGGCAACTAACTCACATTTATGACGGTTGCAGCATCCCTAAGTCAGGTGGTCCCCTTTTGCAACCTTTTGACAAGCAAAGTCAATGGGAAAAGCCAGGTTCACTTAACAACCATGTTACTAATTTAACAAATACAATTTGTTTCACTTAACAAATGTGGCAAAATAAATCATAAAATAGGGCAAAACTCACTTAACAAATTTCTCAGCGCATTAATTGAAGTCCTAAGTTGAGGATTTCTTGTAGTATGTTTCTTTTTTAGTGTTATATTGATAAGGACTTGCAAATCTTTGTACAATTGTTCAGCTTCTGCCTCTTTTCCATCTGTGATTGGAGCATAGATTTAGATCACTGTAATTGATTGGCTTGCTTAGACTTAAACCGATATAATGTTGTTGTTTTTAAATTATTATTGTATACAAGTACTGACTGTGATGACCTGGGGCGTGGCATGAAAACAACACACCCACAGAACAGGTCTAATCCCCTTTATTGCTCCAATTGTGCCCCCCAAACATTCCCACATTCACTACAAGTCCTCTCATATGTACCTTCAGAAGCCTCTGGCTGCAAGGGATGGCAGAGGACAGGAGGGCCTGGAGGAACGTTGTCTATGGGGTCATGATGGGTTGGACATGACTTCACGACTAACAACAACAACAATATAACATTCATGGACACATGCTTGGTTTTATTGCTGTTTGATATAAAGAAGGGTTCCTCCCCCCTCATTTCCTTTTGTATTCTTGCAAAATTAGTTCTCCCTCCCCTTGCACAGTATCTGAATGACCAGCAATTTCCTCCCTTCCTTTCTCCTTTCAGTTTCCCAAAGTGAATTGGGAAACTGAAGTGCACAATATTTATATGTCACTCAAGTGCCCTTAAAATGTTGTCTACGTTTTAAAGTGTCAAAGCTCACACTGTTGCCTCTGTCTTATCTTTTTGCAAAATATTAAATGTACCATGATATGGTGGATATAATATAGAAAGCTGGCCATGAAAGCTTTTTGTGATCATAAACCTACCTTGCTAAAGCAGTTTCTGGGAAATATATGTATTCATATTGCTGAAGCACCCTCTAGTGGAATATTGGAACACAGTTTGATTTTTGAAAGGCAACTGCTATATTATCCTTTAAATAGAGCATGCCACTGATGGCAGATACCTAGTTTAGCAAATAGTAGCATTTATCAAAATATTTTCTCAGACCATTCTTGAACACAGTGGTAGGACTTCTATGGCAGAGTTCCCATACCAAATGCACCCAGCCTTTTCAACAAGAGTGGGATGAAAGGAAACTCACTCCCTTTTTAATCCAAGTTGATAAACTTCTATAATTTGTCACTTCTATAATTTATTACTTGCTAGCAAATGATGTTTCTTGCAGATATTCCAATGTACCATTGTTGCTACATTATCATGCTCTTGTTTGTTGTCAGTTTGTGTGATCTTCTTGCAGCAGCTAACTAGACAATGCACTGTTTCTTCAGTTTGTCTGCAGATACTTTCTGTTGCTGTTTTTTCAATTGTGCTTTGTAAGAATTTGTTATTAAGGTTTGGACTTTTCTAGAAAGGCCATCTAGAATTGGCCTGTCTTTTTCTTCAAATTTCATGCTGTTAGACTTTGCCAGGACTTCTTGTAATCCATCCTGCAAGTTTTTTGTGTGCATTTGTGCCACTTTGTGTGCATTTGTGCCACTTTGCCTTGCCATATCTCATTTCTATTTTTCATTAGGTATTTCTTGTTTGGTCTCTCCAGAACTCAGTAAGTCTTCATGATGTACCACTTTTAGTGTATCTTCTTCACTTGTACTTTAGATATTCTTCCTTTGCCCTTTCTCCTTCTTCAACTGTCCAGTATACTTGCAACATTCCATGCCAGCTATGTTACTTGATACGTAGAGTCTATCAATAGCATTGCCATGAACGAGGGATATTATTCATTGTCATTGTTTTTGGGGTCTTCCAATCTGGGCCTTTTATGTCTGTTTGGGCTCAGTCCACTATTCCAGCTATGTATGGAATTTCCCAAGTATGAATTGCTTTGGTGGTATTTCCTCCACTGTGTTTGGGCCTGAAAATCTTTTTCAGTCTCATGATGTATTCACTTCTAAACTTTTTTCTTGACTTTAGTGTGTTTGAGGTTATCATCATAAAGAATGTCCAGGTATTTTTAATGACCTTTATTCAGACTCTTGTTATTTGTTAAGCAGATGTTGTTTCCTTCAGTTTTCACTATTTCCCCTATTGATGGTAAGAGTGACACATTTGTCCAGTCCAAATTCCACTGCAGTCCTTGGCTGTATCTACAAGCTGTGTTGGACAGCAACCCTGTTTCATATGGTGTTTTTCCATATAGCTTTAGATTGTCCGTGTAAAAGGTGGAATAGCTTGGCAGATGTCTTTAATGTTTGATAGTTCTGGCCTGACTTGTTCAGTATTGTTGATAGAGAAATCAATGCAATGACAAAAAGTAGTGATAGTGACTCTTTCTTCTTGGTATTAACCTCTCCCTAGATAGAGGGCTTCAATTCACTGCACATTTCTGGAAAGAATTCATGCAATTAACCAGCTCGTCACAAGGTTTAAGCACAGCATATCATCCACGTACGAATGGGGCAGTTAAAAGAGCTAATGCTATAATAGAACAATATCTGTGATGTTATATTTCATATCAGCAAAATAATTGGGTAGACTTATTACCCTTCGCAGAGGTAACCTACAACAACACAGCATGCAGTAGTACTGGATAGTCCCCTTTTTTATGTAGTACATGGTAGGGAATTCATTCCTACACCTGAGTGGCCTCATACATCTGATGAGTTACAATTACAAAATGGACAGATAAGATACAAACCCATTGGAAGGAAGTAAATAAGGCATTGTTCAAAGCTGCAGAAGCATACAAGAGCCAGGCTGTCAAAAAATGGGCTGAACTTTGCAATTGGGGACTGGGTATATTTGTCAACTAAGTATATAAATCTAGGGGAGAGATGTAGAAAACTAAGGCCAAAGTTTATTGGTCCTTTCCAAGTGGTTCAGATAATTAATCCTGTTACTGTTCACCTAAACCTGCGATCAAGGTTTAAGAGGATACACCCTGTATTTCATAGCAGCCCTATGCAACCTGAAGATGTGACGAGATTAGAACCCAGACTCAAGACCCTGGGCCCTGTCTGAGATGATCATTATGAGATAAAGGAAATTCTGGATTCTCGTAGATGGAGGGGTTTTTTTTGCGCTATCTTGTCAGATGGAAGGGCTACCCTATCAATAAGGCCTTGTGGGTCCTGCATACTGATGTAGCAGCACCATGGTTGTTTTGGACTTTTCACTATAGAAACCCCACAAAAACTGATGGGAGGGATGCACTCAATTGAACACTGTAATCTAATTGTGGCGTTTGTCTTCCAAGGAGACAAACCATGGTAGAGGGGGCTGCATGTCAGGTTCGAGGCAAGCAGTCATCCCTGGAGCCCAACAATGGGGAAAATGGCATCATGGCAAATGAGAGAGAATGTGGCAACTACCACCTCACAACGCCTCCTGCCTCACAATGCCTGCCTCCTTGTGCTCTACCGCCTCACAATGCCTGCCTCCTTGTTCCGACTCCTTGGCAGGTGATGGGGAAGTGATTGGTGGCATGGGGAGGCTTCGCCTGTTTCTTTCATCCTGGTGTTGTTCATAGACTGTTCCACGCTGCAGCTGTTCTGGAATGTCAGCTCTTTGGCTGTGCTGTTTGGGGGTTTATTTACAGTGATTGGCAGTGTGGGGAGGCTTCAAAACTAAGATTTTGGATGGGGTGTTTTTCTGCTGTTTTACAGATGCAGGGAGGCATTGGATGGGTTGGGTGGATGTAATTTAGCTGGGTGGGGTTGACAGGCAGCTATAATAAGTGCTGAGAGGCAATTGCTCTCAGCACTAGCTTTACTGGGATTGTATTTTTTGCTGCCACTTTGGATCAAGTATGATGTTTGCTGATGGAATAAACCCTTGTTACTATACTTTACATTTGTGAGTACTGTGGTTTGTCAGTGTCAATCATCTAGTACCCAGTGAGGCTGACATATTTGTTGTTAATTTACATCTGATCTTTTCTCTTGAGGCAGTGCACAGTGCACTCGTGTATTTTTTTTCTCCACAGCCACCTTATGATGCAAATTGTTCTGAGAAGTAGTGACCGGCCCAAGTTACCCAGTAAATACCCATGATTGAGGATGAGCTTACATCTGGATGGATTAGAGCTGCCTTCAGTCTTGGTCCACCACCTTAACCATTACACCATTCTGAATGAGCCATAAGTGATAAGGTTCAAACAATACTATTTCTTATTCTCCTTCTGGCATACATCCTCCTTCCTCCTTTCTCAAAATCCTTTTTGTGCCATTTAAATGTAATGGTATCAAGCTTAGCATAACTAAGGATCATACTCTGTTCCTGCCAGATCCATTTAATTTGTATAACTTCACATATACATATATTTCTTATTCATTGAGGGTTTTTATTTAAAGTCTCTAAATGTGTTTGAGTGTCCTTCACATCTCACCTCAGAATTCACCGAAGAGCAAAATATCCATTAATGCCCCAACCACAATATATGAAAGTAATATTTTACTGATATCAGCATTTAAAGTACTATTTGATAAAACTGGGAAAGATGATACACCTTTGCAAACACTAGAGGGAGTACATAATTTGTTTTGCAAAAGGGAGAAATACCACAGCAAATGAATGATTGTTAAATCGTTTTTTAATGGCTAATCATATAGGGAATGAATGAAGCAGAATGTTTCATTCATATGGGAAATGTTATGTTGACCATGCTTTGTAATAAAAACACTGTAGAAATTTGAGCTAAAAAGAACTTCATAACTTTGAAGGGAATATGCAAATTTGAATTGAGAGTTTCCAGGATCATGTCTAGCTTCCATGAGTATCATCATGTGTGCACTGTTCAGGATTCAAGCATTGTAGGAAGAGAAATAAATGAAATCCACTATCAACTCAAGAAGAATCTCAACCAACTCTTAAGAGGCCCAACTCTTATTCCATGTTCATTCATTGGGACAAGCAGATTGGTCCATATTAAGGAGCTACCTTAAAGGCTTCCAAATCTACATTACCCTTTGAGTTATCTATTCAGCAGCAAACCCACCATCCAGGAGAAAAGTTGGTGAAATCTCTGTGCAGGATATCTACTGGGAATACAATATATAAGACCCCTGGTGGTGCAGTGGTTAGAATGTAGTATTGCAGGCTAATTCTGTGGACTTCCAGTGGTTTGATCTGAATTGGGTCAAGGTCATCTCAGCCTTCCATCCTCAGTAAAATAAGGATTCAGATTGTTGGGGGCAATAGGCTGATCCAGTAAACCAGATTAGAGAGGGCTGTGAACCACTGTGAAGCGATATATACATCTAAGTGCTATTATTGCTACTGAGGTATCAGTCAGTCTCTACTAAAGAATATAATCTCCAAGAAGTTACTCAGCCTAGGATAGTGTTTTCAAACTTGTCAACTTTAAGATATTTAGACTTCAACTCCCAGATCTTAATGATTTCATCTTAACATTTCTATGTTAAAAGCAAGCACTTGTTTTCAGGAGAAACACACCTTTAGGAAGAGCCTTCTAGATGAGGAAGTTATTGTCTTTTAAAATCTATGACATATGGTTGATTGCTGAAAGCAACACATTATTTTTTAAGGTCCTGTCTTGAGTAATTATTACAATATCACTTCTATCAATAATAAAGAAGTAGATGCTTTTCTGCAGCAGAATCTGTATTGTGCAATGATTTCCTCTCTGTGGTATTTTAGACCCCAATGTTTAGATGTTTCATTCTTCTTTTAAAAAGCAATCCCATCACCCATCTCCTCCCATCGTTTTATTTCAATGCATCATTTTATTCATTTTGGTTTTTGCTACAGCATCTTTGTTGCTGTTTGTGTCCCTTGGAACTGATGTAATGAATACAAGAATCTGTTTTGGAATTTTCTGTGAAACAATATAGAAATTAACAAATATAATAGGTACTATATTTTAGGATCCTTTACTTTGGAAACACAGAAAGCTTTGAAATTGCATCCATGTTTCCTGAATATTTGGGAGGAAATTTGTAAGTGGGGGAGGAGGAGAGAATAATACATGGTGCTTCTTGCATGATGTGTTTACATGAAATACATTCCCATCTGTTAAATGTCTATGGAGATTCTCAGTCATCCAGACATGATTGTGCCGAAGGTGCTTTTTTTCAAGAAGCAACTGGACTTTTCTTAGAAGACCTTTTGCTTCTCATTCAGGAAGCTTCTTCAGTTCTGACTGGATGGTGGGGAATAGAAAGATTTCTATTTCTTGCAGAAAGATGACCTCTTTAAGAGGGGTCAGAGGTCATTTATGTCAAAATTTAATAGCCTCTCTCAACAGAGGGTCGGGGATACATCATCTATCTCCAATTTACAATGCAATCGTTTCAACAGTTCCAAGAAGGCTCCACACCAATTTGCATTACTCAGGAGACCCTGATGACACAGATAAACCTCCAGGTGGCCTTAATGACCTGCTTAAAGAATGCAAATGTCCAGCTGTCTGCAAGGAGTATAAATCTTTCCATTCCTCATCCAGCCAGAGCTGAAGAAGTTTCTTGGAGGAGAAGTGAAACGTCTTCAAAGAAAAACTAGAAAGTCCAGTTGCCACTTGAAGAAAGCACCTTTGGGTTCCATCTGTTATTTCAGTCAGCAACCAGTTTGAATTGCCTTTGATACAGAGACTGAAAAGGGATGTTTGCATTAGATACTGCAAGTAAATGTCAATGAAAACTAACTCTTAAATGTAAATCAAATAATAGAGTAACAACATTCAGCAGTTTGCCAAGTGACGTATGACAATTGAATCGCAATTCTCATTGCAGGTCAATCTTTTTAAAAGCTTTTAAATTACTGGTATATTTTTATTATTATTATTTTCTCACTTATAAGGGTATCAGTGTACCAGAATTGTTCTATTGTGGACAAAAATAGTTCCAATGCATTTGCTGCTGTTTAACTTATAAATGGATTGGACAATTTTCTGTTCCCTAGCCTTAGGGAAGGAAAAATATAATACTAGCATCTTTTTAAATGCTTCATCTTTTAGCAGTTGTAATATGTATTTTTATTGCATTTTAGTTTTCAGAGGCAGAAGAATGAATGAATTGTTGACAAATACCACCATCTTAGCAATTGATTGGGGGATGTCTTTTGGATAAGCATTTTGAACGGGGTCTTTAACATCTGTCCAGTATCTACATAACCAATAACTGAACAATATCATTCTTCTACCACATAGCAATGCCTTCCTTCCACTGTAGTTTAATAGCTGGTTATGCTGAATTATTGTAAACAGGTTTTTTTTCCTTGCATAATCAGCGTATTCATTTGAGAAAGCAAGTCTTGTGAATAGCACTTGTGAAGTTCGGATCTGAATTAGCATGCATGTCGACTCTTGAACAATTAAGAGGTTTCCATTGGTCATTTGAAGAATGCTTGCCTACTTTCTTTCTTTTTTTAAAATGCCCATTATGCTTACTGTAGGAGGAAAACATCTTTGCTGCCAAGAACAATAACGAGGCTTAAAGTAGTAAAGAAAACAGAATGTAGTAATTTATTTTATTGTGTGTTATATTTAATTTCTTATGTCAACAGTAGCATGTTGGAAAACAGATAACATTTTTTGGGTTTTTGTCAGAAATGGCTGAGAATTCAACTTGGTAAAATTTACAATTCAAAGGCAAATTGATATCAAAAGATGGAAGAACGTAAGTTCAAAGGCTTATTTCAATGAATGAACTACTTATTGTGGATAAAGCTTGTCAAAACTCTTTTGAAGTTTCCAGGGCTGGAATGCTGAACCAGCCATTATGTGGAAACACATTTTCTTGGAACATTGCATAAGAATGGGCTGGAAGAACCAACTGGCTACTTTATTTTTCCCTGTTAGCTATGTATTATCTAAAAGCAGAAAAATGATAAGCCTTAAGGGAAGTTTAGATTCAGTTATGTTCTTAGGAATTTGCAATGGTTAATGCTCTGCAAAAGAAAACTGAATTTCCAACTGAGCTTGCTTGGATATAGTTATTTTCCTTCCTTCCTTCCTTCCTTCCTTCCTTCCTTCCTTCCTTCCTTC
>NW_020769339.1:12854893-12897274 GCF_900518735.1 Pseudonaja textilis
TTCCTTCCTTCCTTCCTTCCTTCCTTCCTTCCTTCCTTCCTTCCTTCCTTCCTTCCTTCCTTCCTTCCTTCCTTCCTTCCTTCCTTCCTTCCTCTCATCCTGCCTCCCTCCCTCCCTTTCTTCATGGAGTGTTTTCAATTCTTATAAAATACTTTCAAGAGAAAAGCCATGCAGTTTCAGCACTTAAAACAAAGCCAGTAGACTGAATACATTGTTGATCCTTCAGAGTGGCTTTATTTTGTTTCTATTTAATTAGTTGAATGCTGATAATATGGTAGTATGTAGGCTGCTGTCCAAGATGTGTAATTCTCTGCCAAAATGACATTATGCTAACTCTAGTGATGTACTTCTTGACAAGGCATTAAATTCATTTTATCTAAGTTATACTATCCTTTCTGTTGAGTTCTCCCTAAGAATCCATTAAGTTCATCTATTAATATATTAAAGAAAAACAAAGTAACAAATATTCCTAACTAAACAAATCATAAATATAACAATTAATAATGTGAAGAAATTCAAGAAGAAATGCCTAGAATTCAAAAATCATTCAGTAACCTGGAATTTTTTTCCAGAAATGTAGAGACATCAGGTTTATTGCATCATATCATTCAATTGAAAGATTGCTGGAAGATATATGACAGATTAAAACAAAATAAAATGAAACCTATGAATATTCACTCCTGAGCCCTTTGACTTCTGACAAAAAGAATCTTCCTTAGTGACTGTTCCTTTTCTGGTTAAATAGAAAAGGCCAATCCAGCCTTTCTTCTGATTTTGTTGTTTTTGGGGGGGAACCCACACTGTATATTGGACATTATCATGATTGAGCAGGAAGAGTTCATGAGAAGAGTTCTCCACTTCTCTATTCACAATAGAATTTCCCATGCCTCCAGGCTCGAAATTTTGGGCTTGGACAATCTGGAACTGCGCCATCTGCTACAATGTCTTGCCTGTCAACAACTTCTTCAGCTTCAACCACAATAATACATGGGCAAACAATTGATTCAAACTCAAGGTAAACTGCTTCAAACTCGATTGCAGAAAATATGACTTCAGCAACTGATTAGTCAACGCCTGGAATGCTCTACCGACTCTGTTGTTACAGTTCCAAATCCTCACAGCTTCAATCTCAAACTGTCTACTGTGAACCTCACCACATTCTTAAGAGGCCCTGAAGGGGCTGTGGATAAGCGCACCAGCGTGCCTACTGCCCCTGTCTTACTGTCCCCATTTATCTGTATTTACTTCCTTTGTTCATGTTTATGTTCATACCTATACTTGATTTCTTGTACATGTTTGACAAATAAATAAAAAAAACTTCCCAGGGAACCTTTGTTTCTCCAACCAATAGATAGAGCAACAAGGGAGGGCTTCATTTTGGCCCTGTGGGACATTCCCAGTGACATTAATTAAGGGCAGTAACTCAATAAATAGTTTCTGAAAGCTATCTGGCAATAATAAGAGGAATTATTATAATTGTCATATGATTTACATGCCTTTACTAATGTGAAATAAAATCTGGAAAAAAACCCACCCATAATAATTACAACTTTCCATTAAATACAATTAATTCACAGCTTAACAGCCAACTCTGTACATGAAATAATAGTAAAGCAAAACAAACCACAAACCCATATGCATTTAAAACAATATTCTTTGACACAACCAAGACCATATATTCATATTAAAATGAAACAGAAATTAACCTAAGACCAATGATGGGATTCAGTGGGTTTACACCAGTTCGCTAGAACCGGTAGCTAACTTTTTGTGCAGTTCTGCAAACTGGCTGAATAGTGTGCATCGCCCTCTCTTAGCCACTCCTCAACTCACCCCAAAGAGAAGAGGGACATGTTATATTCATCTCAGACTTTTGCCTGGGTAAAGACAAAGAAAGGTGCGCTCAAAGGAGCAAAGGCCATTACACTCAGGACAGAAGCCAGGTAAGGCAGAGGGGTGCCGGGTTTCCCTGAGAAGAAGTGATCCAACACATGCTTTCGTTCCATGCCCCAAAACTGAGCCCACCCACCTGCCAAGAGTGCTCTGCTGCTTACTCACCCAGCTGTCACTAGGCTGGGAAGCGGGAGGTTGGGAAGAGAAGGGTGTTGGGAAGGAGCCCCAGAGAGAGGAAGAAAGCTGCTGGGTCTCTAGAACCTGCAATAGCCTCGATCTCTGTGTGGTCTCCTGCCCCTTCCCATATCCTTCCCAGGAGGATGGAGAGGGATCCCCTCTTCTGCAATTGTAGCCATGGTGGGGAGTTGTAGCTGGGTCCTTCTCTTGCTCCCCCCCCCACACCCAGTGTTTGGGTTAGTCGGCTGCATCAAAAGAAGGAGACAGAAAGTGAAGAGGGAAACTGAGGCATTTTTAGACCTGAATCCACATAAGGAAAAAGGTGCATTTTAACAAAAGTATTTTTGCTTCTTCAGAAACGTCAGTTTTTCTTCTGAATCTCAAATTTGAGGCTTTGAAGATCATTCAAGAGTGGACCTTTGCTCCCTTCTTGGAGAGACTCTGAATTTGGGTAGCAGAACAAGAAACCCCCCCCCCCAATCCTTCATTGCTTAATTGGGATATGGAAGGGAGAGGGGAACTGAGGGAGAAGGATATTGGGGGCTCTGAGTTGCTCCTCTCAAACTGGCTTCCCTTTGTGAAGGGGGCTGGAGATCCTCAGTTTGAAAGGCTCTTCTGGGGAGCTGCAGGGAGGTCTTTTTTGGGAGAGGAGTAGGAAACAGGTGTGATCCTCAAAAATTATCCAAAGGCAGGGTGAGGCAAGGAATGACTAGGAGAGGAGGGGCAAGGAGAGGCCGGGCATTCCTCAACATGTTGAGTTGGCCATGCCCACCCAATCACATGCCCACCCAGCCATGCCTACCCAGCCAGCCATTAGGGCAGAGAAACAGTTGTTAAATTATTTGAATCCCACTACTGCCTAAGACTATTGATGAATGAGAATATGAGAGTGAGTAGAAAAACCAGATCTTACTGTAAGTCATTCATGAAGTAAAAATGTAACTATTACACAGGGTTGATTCCAGAGTCACTGGACAAGGTTCCTTAAATTGCATGTAATCGCTGGCAAAGGGATTGTATATAATGGTGTGCTAAAGAATGTACAATAAGCAGCTCTGCTGGCTTCATTGCTGCCACAGCCACACCACAGATGCCAGGCAGATGATCCGCACAGTGGACATTGCAGCTGAGTTTTGATTCCAACCAGTTGACAAAAAGCCCAAATATTTAGCCACTGGCTATTGCAAATTGTCACAAGCTGGCTTCAACATAGTACTGGGAACAAGGGAAAAAAGAGGAACTCAGAAGATACTATGAGTGAACAGAATTATAGGAAGAGATGAAAGCAGATAGCTGTTGGAGGGAATTGTGGGTTTGCTAAATACAAAGAGTACTAATTTAAATTGGGCTATGGCATGAAAGAAAGCCATACGATAATAAAACACCAGAATAGCCTAAATGACACTGTTCTGGGCTATGATCAGGGGATAGTGAGATAAATACCTGGCAATAGATTATTATTAGATAAAATAAGACAAGTTCAACAACTACAGAGCTGATAAAGTTCGGAAACATTAATATGAAAAAAATGAATAAGAGAGCAAGAAACTACAGAATACTTGACAGGATTGGGAAGCAAGGAGGAACACTTATGGAAATTTGCAGAACATGTTCACGGAATTCTGTTTAGGACTGGGTCTTAGAGCAGGAAAGCAGAGAATGTAAACATGCAATAGCTATTAACAACCAATATCAGAAATGGAAGCCAACAATAATGTTACACAGGAGGAAACATGGGAAAAGTCGGTGCTGTATTTGAATACGGACCAGATATAAGTTACAGGAGATAAAAGAATCTGCTAACCAGAGTTTTAGATAGGAACATGAAACACATAGATTTCTGATTTAAATTTAAGTCAGTTAACTCTTATAATCTCTTATAGTCCCCTACGTTAATTGGTCTCTGTTTACTAAAAGGAGCACAAGAATTACTGCATCCTGAGAGTTATGATCAGTAGCCAAAGGTCTACATCATGTGTTGTTATGAGAAGAAGGCATTAGACATGATTCTACTTTATGGTGGTGGCTCAAGCAATTTGGAAACCTTCCCTCAAATAGTTTGATCTGCCTCTTGTTGGCTGATAAATGAATTTGTTCACCATTGGCTTTTCCATCCAGTAGTTATTTTGATGTTAGCCTTTCATTCCAGGTTTTATATTGATACTCATATGGATATACGTTGTTGAGTTTCATAATTTATTATTTCAAGAGTTTTATGATGTTGTTTGTGGTGTAATGTGTATATTGCTTTGTTAACTGCCATTGGCTGAAATGATAAAGAAACCAATAAATACAATTTATTGTATTGTATGTACAATCAATCTCATGGTGTTTAGATGCATACAACTGTTCCTACTTATGTGTTCAGGTCTTTTGAAATTTTAGCTTACATTATGCCTGCCTTGGGGAACCTATCATGAACATAATTTAGTAAAGACTAAATTAAGCTAAAGTATTAGAAATGATGTAATGGAGGTTTCACCTCTCCCATATAAGTAATGTATTGCAAATGATACTTTGATTTGCTCTTATCCAAGGATGGAAAATAAGTGGTCTTCCATGTTTTGAAAACTGAAACTCCAAGAACACAGATACTGTAGCCGGTGGTGAGGAATATTAGGAATTATCCTTTGTCAACATTTTAAAACTCACAGTTCCTCTTCCTTACTTTGCCCATCTCTGTACTAGCCAAAGGAATAAATAATGTGATCTGATGATTAACCATTTAATAAAGTAAAAAATCATTAACACATTTGAATGGTTACATAAAACCTTTTTATAATAGTCATAATAATTAACTGTAGGTTTCATAATTAGGCTTTCCTTGGTTCTACCATCTGTAATCAAGATAGATTAAGCAAAATTACATTAGGATATAATTTGGAATCAGGAGCAACAGAGCTCAAATCTTACAAAAGAATTTAGGCAGTTCTGAAAAACAGAGATTAAGAAGAGCATTATTTCAAGTAATGAGGATAGCCAACCCATAATCAATGATCTGAAAATAATAATTAAAATGATTTGAACGTGGAACTGAGTTGGAACCAAACATAGTAATTAATCTATGCTTCCATAACAATGAGCATCTGCTCCTTTGAACATAACATATTCCTCATACAATTTTAACTCTTTCAAGGGTTTTTCTCCTGGCTTATGTCTGGAGCTTTCACGGAAGCCTGTAGTCCAGAAGCAAAAAACCATGACTCTCCAAATTTTTCTAGATGACACATTCCATGTTGTGACCAAGCTATTTGGTGTTCTGGGAAGTTAAATTTGTGCAAGATTTGGAGAATCAATTTGCACACTTCCACTTCCAATTGCTCAGCTTTCCAGATGTGTTGCGTTTGCATTTATCATCCAGTTATAGGGACCATTGGCCAGTCCATTTTGTGCCTACAGATGTGTCAGAGTTTAATTCTAGCACTGATGATGTTACCTAGTTTTGAGTAATGAAATGGCTGCAAGAAAACAAGTAAGCTCTAAGAGTACCATAGTCCTCTAATATCAACTCTGAGCTACAAATATTCTCCTTTGTTAGACTCTAATTCCTTCGCTTCCATAACCAGCATGATTGGGGGATTAGTAGTGATGCTCTAACTTGTGGAATGTTGCCAGTAGGTAGTTTAAGGTTCATGAATGCTGGCCTTCTAACTAGGTTTTCTATAAAGTAATGAATAGAGCCAACTCTGACCTGATATTTATCTTGAAATTATTTTGGCATTGCTATATCATTGTTATATCATTGGCTGTTTGTTAAAAGTAAACGAATTACAGATTGACGTATTTGCAAATTATGAAACTGGTGATTTCCGATTACAGGAGATTATGGCAAATTTGGGTTAATCTGCATCCACCCTAAATAACAGAAATGGGAATTAGGAAAAACCTTGATGAACAGAAGGAAAAACTCAACCAAGGTACTGGTAAATGTCAGATTTTAAAAAAATCGAGTCCAAGGCAGAAATGTAATTTGAGAAATCATCTCAGACTTGATGCTCTTTAGTTCTCACAAATATAAAGGATGGAGGGGGGAGAATATATATGCAAGATTCTGTTACTGTAACCTTATAATAAATATAGTCTTAGCATTTATTACTTTGGTTTTCTAATCTGGTCCCCCAAGGATTCTCCAAGATGGCGCCGACAATGGCTGCCTCAGTGAAATGCTCTCTAATGGTTTCTTTATTCCTTATTATTATCTGCAATTCACTATAGATTTCATACTCACGAGATCATCTGCTAAGAATTAGGAAAATGTTTCCTTAAGGAGCAGCTTTCTGATTCCCCACACCCACCTGTCTTTGCAAACGCGGAGGAGATTCTAGCCGATTCCCCGGTGCTATGGATTACAACAAAGAAAGCAAAGAAGCAACCACACCAGAAGAGGAGACGAGGTAAACGAGCGGGAACTTTAAACAGACTGAAGAATGGAGGGGGGGGAAAGTCCTCTCCCTTCAATCTTTCTGACTTAATTTACGCTCACTAGATAACAGGATGGATGAAATTCATCTCTTAAATAGATGGAATTCTGATTTTCATAATTCAGCTGTTCTTTGTTTTACTGAAACCTGGCTTAATCCACAATTCATGGGAACAACACCATATGCAACCCAGGATTTCAGACATTTAGATCAGGCAGAATTGAAGAGACATCAGGTAAAACAAAGGGTGGGGGATTATGTTTATATATCAACAACAGCTGGTCTCAGGCTATAACTATAATATATAAATTCTGTGATGAAAACTTAGAGTCTTTACACATCAACTGCAAGCCATTTTACTCTCCATGTGAGTTCTCCTCATTTCTCCTAATAGCTGTGTATGTTCCTTCACAAGCCTGTGTAAACAAGGCATTATGAACTCTTGCTGATCAAATTATGAAGGCTGAAGCCAAACACCCAGGTTCCCTTCCCATCATTTTAGGAGATTTCAATCAAGCAAATTTAAGGAAAGAGCTCCCAAAATATTTCCAGCAGGTAAATTGTCCCACCAGAGGCAAAAATACTTTAGACCACTGCTACACAACGGTAAAAGATCCTTACAGGTCTTTACCACGAGCAGCTGTGGGACACTGACCACTGCATGATTCACCTTGTACCTGCCTACAGACAAAGAATTAAAACCATTAAACCAACAATTAAATCAGTGAAGACTTGGTCGGATGAGGCAAAGCTGAAGCTCCAGGCCTGCCTTGATTGCACTGATTGGCATGTTTTTGAAGATGCCTCTGCAGACCTAGATGAGCTCACAGATACTGTAACTTCATATATTAGCTTCTGTAAAGACTTATGTGTATCAACAAGGAACCTGCAAATATATAGTAACAATAAACCTTGGTTCACAGCTAAACTTTAGCAGCTATGTCATTCCAAAGAGGAAGCCTACAGAAAAGGTGACAGAATGCTATACAACCAGGCCAGAAACATATTAATAAGAGAGAACAGAGCAGCAAAAAGAAGCTACTCTGAAAAGTTAAAGAATCAATTCTCAAAAAATGAACCAGCAAACATGTGGAAAACTCTTAAAAACATCACTGGCTTTAGCAAACCTCCTTCCTAGGCAGAAGGAAATCAACAATTAGCAGATGACCTGAATGTATTTTACTGCAGGTTTGAAAAGAAACTACAGCCACCTATCTCCACAACCCACATCTCAAACACACCAACAACAGCCAAGCCTCCTACAACTGGCCCCAATCCATTGAGCTCACAACCTCTGGTGATCACAAAAAAAGAAGCGCAAGATCTATTACACAGACAGAAGCCAGGAAAAGCACCCAGGCCAGACAAGATAACTCCTTCTTGCTTAAAAGTCTGTGCTGACCAATTGGCCCCCATCTTTATCCGAATCTTCAATAGATCACTAGAGATGTGCTATGTTCCTTCCTGCTTCAAATGTTCTACCATCATCCCAGTGCCAAAGAAGCCCTCCATCAAGGAACTGAATGACTACAGACCAGTTGCTCTAACATTTGTAGTTATGAAAATCTTTGAAAGGCTTGTGCTGTCCCACCTGAAAACCATCATGGACCTGCTGTTAGATCCCATGCAGTTTGCATACTGAGCAAATAGATTGACAGATGATGCTGTTAACATGGCCCTGCATTATATTCTACAACACCTTGAATCTCCAAATACCTATGCAAGGGTCCTCTTTGTAGACTTTAGTTCAGTTCATACCATCATTCCAGACACTCTTCTAAGTAAATTAAACCAACTAGCGGTACACACTTGTAAGTGGATCATAAGCTTCCTAACAGACAGGAAGTAGCAGGTGAAGCTAGGCGGAATCACATCCAATACCTGTACAATCAGCACAGCCCCCCCCTCCCCAAGTCTGTGTGCTATCTCCACTTTTCTTCTCCCTATATACCAATGACTGCATCTCAAACGAACCATCTGTTAAAATACTGAAGTTTGCTGATGACACAACAGTGATTGGTCTCATTCGAGACAACGATGAATCTGCATACAGATAGGAGGTTACACAACTTGCCTCATGGTTTAACCGGAACAATCTGGAACTGAACACATTCAAAACCGTAGAAATGGTGGTAGACTTTAGAAGAAACCCTCTATACTACCACCTCTTACAATACTAGACAACACAGTATCAACAGTAGAGACCTTCAAATTTCTAGGTTCTACTATATCACATGACCTAAAAAGGACACCTAACATCAAAAACATCATAAAAAAAGCACAACAAAGAATGTTTTTTCTGCACCAAACTGCCCAAGGAGCTGCTGATACAGTTCTACAGAGGAATTATTGAGTCTATCATCTGTACCTCTATAACTGTCTGGTTTGGTTCTGCAACCCAACAGGACAGACACAGACTTCAGAGGATAATTAGGACTGCAGAAAAAACAATTACTACCCACCTGCCTTCAATTGAGTACCTGTATACTGCATAAGTCAAAAAGAGAGCTGTGAAAATATTTACAGACCCCTCACATCCCGGACATAAACTGTTTCAACTCCTTCCCTCAAAACGACACTATAGAGCACTGCACACTGGAACAACTAGACACAAGAACAGTTTTTTTCCCCAAAAGCCATCACTCTGCTAAACAAATAATTCCCTCAACACTGTTCAATTATTTACAAAGTGTACACTACTATTACTGTTAATCTTCTCACCACTCCTTATCACCCATCCCTTCCCACTTGACTGTTTCCTAGTATGATTTGATTGTTGATTGTACCCTATGACTGTCATTAAGTGTTGTACGTTATGATTCTTGATTCTTAACGAATGTACCTTTTCTTTATGCATACTGAGAGTATTTACATCAAGACAAATTCCTTGTGTGTCCAATCACACTTGGCCAATAAAGTATTCTATTCTATTCTATTCTATTCTATTCTATTCTATTCTACTCTACCTCAAAGAGCTGACATTAGCATTGCTTATGGTGAAGAACTGTAGGAACTGCAGTCTAATATACTTGTTGCTGCATTCTTAGATCACGGTTTGATTACAAAAAAGATGGTGATGTTATATCCTCAAATTAATATAGCAGAAATTTTCATTTTCTCTATTTTGGTGAAGTGAGAAATTCATTTTTGCTAATTTAACCCAGAGCCACAATTATTTGACAGATTGCATAGTTTTCTCAGAAATATAATTCTGAGTGTGCTACAAAAATGTTTATGTTGAGGTTGTGGTAATATAATAATATAGGTATACTTCAGAGATTCAGCTGAAAATCAACATGATAAAGCAAATATTTCAATAAATAGAGTGTCATGAATTTTGGGGGTGTTTGCAGTATATATAAAGATTATGTTTAGACTATATTGTAGTCTAATAAATGTGTGCTAACATTATGTTTAGAAAACCCCAAAGTACATAGTTTAATTAAAAATAGTTTATTGCTAAAAATGCTAATTATCATCTCAGTCTTCAAAGAGTTGTAATCTTTTTGTTGGTGGAGGGTTGTGTAAAAAACTTGCAATATCTGTGAAGCACAATAAAGCAAAGCATAATAAAACAAGATATTCCCATATGCTGGAGGAAATAATTCTTTTCTGGTAGTGAGGGTCATATAACTCAGAAAAATAGATAAATAAATAAAGGATTTCTAGGCATTTAAAAAATACAAAGTACAATAATATGGCAATTAGTTAGAATAAATGTGTACATAAACCTATGCACTCTGAAAACAGTCTCAGTCAGATATTAATCCTTGAGCTAAAATTTAAATCTTAGGTGATATTCTGTTTTTTTTAAAGCAAATTATTCAAAACAAGAAATGGAATCTGGGGCTCCAGAGACCATCAGAAAGAGAAATGGCAGTACAGTCTCTTCTTGAAAGTTTCCAGTGATGAAGCTCCCACAACTTCTGAAGGCAACTTCTGTTCCATTGGTGGATTGTTCTCACTGTCAGAAATTATTCTTGCAGTTTGTTTTCTAGTTCTTTCCTAAGCTTTTTGGGTAGCTTAGAATAGAATAACAGAGTTGGAAGGGATCTTGGAGATCTTCTAGTCCAACCCCCTGCCTCGGCAGGAAATCACTTCAGACAAATGGTTATCCAACATCTTTTTAAAAACTTCCAATGTTGGAGCATTTACAACTTCTGGAGGCAAGTTGTTCCACTGATTGTTCTAACTGTCAGAAATTTTCCCTTAGTTCTAAGTTGCTTCTCTCCTTGATTAGTTTCTACCCGTTGCTTCTTCTCCTGCCCTCAGATGCTTTGGAACAGGGGTCATCAACCTTTTGGACCTCAGGGACCACAAACTCATAATTTTAGATCCCAGGGAGCACAAACTGGTTCTGTGGCCATGGCCTAATTTGTAGGTGTGGCTTGGTGGTCATGTGACTGGCTGGACATGGCTTGTATATAAATATTATAAATATTTATATAAATATTGAATTTTTAATAAAAAGAACAACTTTTACTCAAAATCAGGCAAAGCAGGCAGGCAGATTGAGTTGCTCACATAATCACAGATTAATTCAGAAATCTATCTGCCATTGGCTAGCTCAGTCTGTCACATAAAATTTGCTTGCAAGCAAACTCATAAAATTAACTCACAACACACCATGCATGTAAATATTGAATATTTTATAAAAAAGAGCAACTTTTACCCAAATCTGGGAAAGCAGGCAGATTGAGTTGCTCACAGAATCATTTAGTGATCTATCTATCTGCCATCAGCTAGCTTAGTCTCTCAAATTTGCTTGCCGTGAGTCTTCACTGAATTTCCTTGCAAGCAAACCTTCAGTTCTAAGGGAGGTTCAGCTGTGCTGAGCCGAAGATCTAAAGACTAGCTAGAAAGCAAGAAATCCAACCATTTCCTGCTTCCTAGCTAATCTAAATCTCCTGGCACCGCAGAACAGATGATGGTTGGAAAAGGAAAAACAGAAATTTAGCAGGCAAGTTTGCCGGGTAAGGAGTGAGTGGGCAGGGAGGCTTCCTGCGGGCCACGTGGGTGGCGCAGCCTTGTGTTCCTGAGCAGCCTGGATTAATTGCTTTAGGGGGTGCTCTGGCAGTGAGATTTCTCTGCGGCAGATCAAAATCTTCTCATGGCCGCGGCCCACTGGTTGGCAACCGCTGCTTGGGAGAATAGCTGGCTCACTCTTCTTTGTGGCAGCCCCTGAATGATGATGAGCATCAGGCAGATTAAAAAAAATCAAGATGGCAGTTATTACCAATTGATCAAAAATTCTTGTTTGTGGTTCATACATTCTGCACTTGAAAAGGGGTAATCTTGTTCTTGTGGTTGCAATCACATCTTAACTGGACAACCTCATGCCTGCTATGGCAGACAATCCCGGGCCTTCCTATTTTTTATAAACTCCCCAAACTCCAGTTTGATAGTGATTGCATGAAAGACTAAAGCATAATTAGTAATAAATAAAACACCAGAAACCATATCCAGTCTTTTTAGCTTTAGTGAGAGCTCCTTAATTAATTACACTGATATATTTCATCATTTTTCCCATTTAACTAACTGCTCCGTTCAGCTATTAACGGAACTTGGCATTCTCCTTTCTTTGTTTTTATTCTTTTGAAAAGCAGTTAAATACTGGCAGGCAGTATAGGGGTTTGATTTCAGTGTTAGGAAGCAACAACACCCTGGAGGGAGAAACTCCTGATGTATTTTCAGCAAGCAGTGACCTTAGGAGTTTTCTTCCTGTCCTTCTCTTCTCTCCCACCACATTCCCATGTAAATCAGTGATATTATGTACGCAAGCTCATATATGTGAGCTGGATGGACTGAATCTGTTTAAATAAAAGGACAAAGCATGAAGTTGCTCTCACATATAGAGTTTCTTTGGCAAAGCACAAGATGGTGTATTTTGAATGTATCTTAATTAATTGTCTTAATTTTGCACTCTGCATAAAATGAATTGCCCAAGTGGAATAAAGCTACATTCTAGTCTCCAAAGATATTAATGCATTATTAGCAAAAAGCTGCAAGAAAAGCAATAAGCAATTCTGACAACAAACATTAACTAAAAAAAATCATGGCAAGTCCAGACTTGAAAATATTGGATTAGCTTCAGAGTGACCTATTCATATAATTTTTATAACAATAATTGTTGTTCCGCAGCACAGCCTTTCCAAAAAAGTATCCCAATTTTCATTTAATTTTCAGGCCAACAGGCTATTTTTTTATAGTGACACTGCAGAAAAGCTCATATCTTGAAGTGATCCCTAATATAGCTAAAAATCAGGACAGCTTTTGTTATAGCATCTCAATTTCAATCACTAAAATTTAAAATCTAATAATTAAATTGAAATCTACAGTTGGGTTCTAATTCAACAGCCCAACCCTAGGCATAGAGTATCTCCTTAGAAATAAATCACATTGAGCTTCCAATATTACAGATGAGTGATGGAGAATATGTTGTCCTTCAAATGTTATGTGGATTGCAATTTTTACCATGGAATTAACAGAAAAATTGTCCAGGAATAATCTGGTAGCTCATTGATTTCCCAGCATAGTGTACACACTCAACAAGAAATAACTCCTACTAATTTCAATGAGAACCACTCCTTATTAGATATTTGCAGTAAGTGTTGTAAATCTGCTTAAAGTTCTCTGGGATGCAATGCAACTCTTCCAAACTATAGGCTTCTATGCCACAGAGTCTCTCTAAAATATCATACTCTCTAAAATATCATACAGCAAGTTTTAATTGGGCTCAATATCAAACCATCTTCTGTACCATTTGAACAATATTGGGTCAATTTCACAGAAGCATGTAGAACAGAGTTCTGCAATGCTTTGTGAGTTTTTTTTTAAAGATTCTATGTATCAGAATGTGGCTTGTTAAAATAGTCACCTCTAATTACAACAACACATGAAGGAATGCAGCTATTTTAATGAATCCAATGATATACCTCAGATATAAAATGCAGATTGTCTTCCAGATCAAAGATAAAGTTTAGCACAGAATTTAGAAGAATTTTGCCAAACTCCAAAGATTATTCATGCTTATAGCTACATCAGATAACCAAATATAATTGATAACTTGCAATGTTGTTTGGAGAGTATTTAATAGAAGCCAACTCTTTGACAGATCTCTGTATAGACAGGCAAGGAGCATACACAATCTGGGATCTTGTTACTGTCAGATACAAATCAAGATATTAATTTACAGAATTATTTGCCAAGATTCTCTACAAAAGCAATGGGAAAGTGGTGAAATTCATTTCTCACAGCATTCGTTTGGTAGTTTTCTTTGGGGATGTCTTTCTAAGTGCTGCTGGAAGACATTTTTGTACTCTGAATGTTTTAATTTAAAACCCTATTAAAAATCAACAGTACAAGAACAATGCTGAGGAATACAAACTGAGACAAAAGCCATACTTTAAAATTTCAGCAGAATATTTTTAATAAAATCTTTAATAAACATATTCTTTTTTTCTTTTTCCTTAAAATTTAGTTTTTCTTGAGAAAAAAAATATTTAGTAATAAATTTTAAAAGCTGCAGAACATTTGTAATAGTTTTGTAGCATAGACTTGATTTAGTAAATTTCTCCTGTAAGGTATTCAGAGAAGGCTGTGAATCCCCTGATCAAAAGTTACCTTCAACATCTCAAGAACATTCTTTTGGTATTCTTCTACAGATGCTGGTTAGTAAAGGAGCAGAAAAACAAACTATAGATGGAAAAAAAGAATAAGCTGGGCTGACAGTAGAGAACAGTTAAGGTTTTGTGGTACATGTGTACCCGACAGGAGATCCATCCCACTTGTCTTCTGTATAAATGAAGAAGGGGTGCAAACACTTGGTGTCCCCCGTCCCCCCCCCCACACACACACACCTTGATCCACAGGATTGTCTCTTCTTGCATAATTGCTATCTTCCTCTGAAGGCTGTAAAAAAGAAAGAGATGAGATCTGAACTCATGAATACAAAGTACAAGAAGAAGCAAAATAGAGAAAGAAAAAGTCAGCTGAGCCCAGGAGGGAAGATATCTTGTACAATTAGCTTAGCAAACTTTGTAGCAGGTTCTTTGTCCACAGCTTTAAGCAAAGTTTAGATTAGATAACTTTTATTAACATGTTCCTGTATACAGAATGGCATACATTATAACAAAATTCTGATGCACAAGACAGTGATACAATGGACTAGCAATGATAAACTTTAAAGCAATTGTGTCCTTTTTGCCAATGATGTAAAATTATTCAATATTACAGATAATCTTGTTGTTTTGCAAAGTGATCTTAACTATGTGTCTGAAAGGCAGATTTCAAATTTTGGCAATTTCAAATTTTGATCAATAAATGCTCTGTCTTACATATTAGTAAAAATAATCAGAATGTCAAGTATAAGTTAGGTGGCATTGAACTAGCCGATGACCCTCATTTTGTCAAGTACCTAGGTGTATTTATCTCTGACGATCTATGCTCCAAAGTTCACTGTAACAGTGTTGCTAAAAAAACATTAAGAGTTGTTTAATTTTGTGCAGGTTCTTTCCTGGAAACATTATTTTGCTAATTAGTGCTTATAAAACTAAAGCTAAACCAATCTTAGAGTATTGTTCAATTGTTTGGAATCTCCATCATATATCTGACATCAATACAATCAAGCAAGTTCAGAAGTATTTCACAAGAAAACTCTTGCACTCTTCTGTACACAGTAGAATTCCTTAGCCTAGCAGTCACCAATCTTTTGGACCTCAGGGACCACCAAACTCATAATTTAAAATCTCGCAGACCACTAATATGAATTTTGACTGATGGTGGCTTGCTGACGTTGGTGGGAAAGTCAGTCCCATATTCCAGAGCTACAGTAGTCACAGGACTGGCCCTTTGATCATCCCAGAGCAGCTGCTCCTCCACCCGGGTGTACTGGCCTGCCATGGACTGGAGGAACTGCTCCGGGATGACCAAAGGGCCAGTCCTGTGACTACTGCAGCTCTGGAATATGGGACCGACTTTCCCACCGTCAGAAAGCCACCCCGGGGCAGATTTCCCTCCCCCGCCATTGGTCTTACTTTCCAGTTCCAGCTCGTGTGGCTCTACTCACGGTAAGGTTTGTGCTCGGCCGAAGGATGGGGGCCAGCAGGTGGGCGGGCCATGTGTTCCTAGCAGCCTGGATTAATTGCTTTGAGGGGACATTTCTCTGCGGACGACCAAAATTTTCTCACGGACCACCAGTGGTCCCCAGCCCACTGGTTGGCAACCACTGCCTTAGACTACTAGGCTCGAAATTCTCAGTTTGGATAACTTAGAACTGTGTCACTTGTGGCCAGACCTAGGTATTGCATACAAAATTATACATAGTAATAATTTAATCGCAATAATATGCTCACTAACAACTGCTTTAAACTCAATGTAAATCGTTCTAAACTTGACTGTAAAAATATGATTTCTGTAATAGGGTTGTCAAAGTCTGGAATGCTCTACCTGATTCAGTTGTTTCAGGTACAAATTTTCACAGTTTCAGTCACAAATTGACTTCCATGGACCTTACTTCATACTTAAGGGGTTAGGAGAGGAGGCGTGCATGTTAACTAGCATGCCTATCATCCCTGTCATTGTATTTTTATTCTTTTATTCTTGTTCTCATTTTTGTTTGACAAATTCTAATAAATAAATATATAAAATATTTCTTTATTTTACTAAATTTATTATAGCTAACTATGCCAACAGACTCTGTTGCTTCCTCCTGAAGTCTTTGTTGAAGGGTTCATCTTGAATGAATATTGAGACTGTAGCCTTATATGTAAACAAACTTTCAAATAACCTGGATCGAGTCAGAGAGATGGGAACCTATGTTGCTTTATTACAAGTCATAGCATTTATTATTGGAATTTTCCACATAGACTACTGTGTCCTAAACTGCGGGCTAAGTAATATTAAGGGAGTCATAGTTTCCTCACTGTGATTTATAGCTTTGAAAGTTGTCACCAGACATTTTGATTTATTTTATTTTTGGCTTGTGAAAGCAGCAATCGGATGGGAATATTAATTTACATGTAATATAAAATACATGAATGAAGAAACATTTCTTTAATTAAATAAAGTTATTAAATAGTGGAATCACGATAAATATATGAAAGATCGATAGCATTTATTATGGAATCCATGTCTTGAAAGCCAGAAACTTGAATTAGTTTTGGACAATGAGAATGTAGGAGGGTAAAGTGGTATTAACCATGGCAGATACAGTACAACAAGTTTATACCTATATTGCCTTGTACTATTTGTATAGAATATTTATATAGTCACCACCTTATATAAAAACTTTGGGCAGCTCCCAACTAAGCGCTAAAAACAACATAATATATCATCAATGTCTACATATATCTATTAAAACCAGCAACTTTAAAACCTGGCACCAAGCAAATTTCCACATGCAGTCAGTCAATCTCATCCTATCTTAGTGCTTAGGGTAAAAGCCAAGTCTTAAGTACTTTTCAGAGGCTAGGAAGGTAGAGGCTTGCCAAATTTCAGGGGAAGATGCTCCATAGGAGAGGGTATGTAACAAAAAGACACATTTCCTAGATTTCCATAAGAAGACAATATTTAAGGGAAGGAACTAGGAGCATTCCCATCTTATCTGGCCTGGAAGGACAGGTAAATATCTTTAGGTTATGGTATTGAATTATTAGAAACTGTCCTATCAAACCATTCATTCATCTAGTCATTAGATTATACACTTGGCAGAGAATGGTTCTCCAAAAATTTAGATGGTGCTCTTATTCATTCCCACAACTTGTTGCTTAAGCTTTTGATGTGGCAGATTCAGGCCTTAGATTATGGATTATTCTGCATTTAAAGCACACGCTGCACCTCTGGGCTCCTCTCTGTCACTCCTCTTTGTCACTTTTATATCCAACTAATAGATATTCTAAAAGCATTCAACTTGCTTCTCCCTCTTGAGACAACCATGGTTGTCTCAGAGACAACTGTGGTTATCTCAAAAACAGTGGTTCCCTCAGAGACATTACACTGTTCTTGATAAGTCTTGGACTGATTTTGGAAGGCATTCCTTATATTGCTATTGTTTGTCATTCAGGAATTGGCCCAATTGATTGCTCCGTGTTAAATATGTTACCACTTCTCCCTCTTCATAACTTTCCAACATTAATTTTCTATCTTTAATTATATCTACTTAAATAGAAATTGAATTCATACATCATACCAAGCTATAATGCTTTTGTTTTAGATGAAAGAGCTACCAGATTTGGGCTGAAAAGCTACCAGAGAACCATTGGATGACATCAGAGGGTAAATTTTTCTATAATTCCTTGCTATCAACTAATTATTGTATAGATCTGCTAACCCTAATTATATGACTCTAGCCATTGTATTCATAAATTATTTTTCAATAGTTACCATGCCATAGGAATCAAACTCCTGTGGTTTCCCCAGCAAACTCAACAACCTTCAGCACAACAGAAAGAGAGTAGAGATAAGTTAACAACATCTTCCTATTGGTAATGATATCTCTCCATACTGCATCTAATGTTACATAATTAAGTTCAGAAAAGATTAAGCAATGTCAGGTGAAGGCATAAGAATATAGAAGAAGCAAGAAGATTCTTGAGGCATTCTGTATACATAGTTTGACTTCTGCTCTACAAATGAAAAGAGAGGAATGTACCTTTTAAGAGGCATTGTTAATGATAATTGGATCACTATCTGGTTGAGACACCACATATGCCTTATTTATTTTTTTAGAAAATATATTCTTTGTAACTTTGGGTGGTAACCCATCTGATTTGTGTAGGATGATGTTTCTCACATGTTAATTAGTCACATTCCATTCCCACACAGACATATTTAAGACGCTGATGAGCATCTTAGGAATTAGGTAACAGTAACCACTACTTGTGGGTAGACTTCTGGCATGTTTGCGTTCTGCATTCAACAAGAGAGACATTCATGAAGAAACCAGCAACCATGAAACTGAAAACAACAAAGAGAGCAGAAGACAAAAATCTTTGCAGATGTGTGTGTGTGTGTGTTTTCTTAAGTTTTTGCGGGTTCTTACATGTATGGCATTCAGCTTTGTTCAGGTATTTTCCCTCGTCATTGTAGTTGTGCTTTTAAAGTTGTAGCAACGTTTCGGCAGAATCTCATCTGCCATCATCAGGCTTCTGTATTGTGTTTGTCTGTGAGTCAGACTTTCACAGCCATTTCAGTTTTGGAGAACTAACTGGTAAGCAGTTCAATCATGTTTTTAAATTAAATTGCATTTTAAATAAAGAAATAAACTGAAACGGCTGTGAAAGTCTGACTCACAGACAAACACAATACAGAAGCCTGATGATGGCAGATGAGATTCTGCTGAAACGTTGCTATAATTTTAAAAGCACAACTATAATGATGTGGGAAAATACCCGAACAAAGCTGAATGCCATACATACATACATACATACATACATTCATACATACATATGCATATACATTCACATGCACACATACAAAGACATATATTTTCATAGTTTCAACATGTGTGATGTAATGAAGATAGGCACATTTCAAGCTTACAGACACTATGTGGGATGGGGTTTAAACTAGATTTTGAAACCCACAGTAAATTTAAAGAATTATGTATTCCAGAACTAAAGAGATTAAAAACATGCATAATGCTTCCAGTGCACTTTTTCTTATCCTAAACTTTCTACTTTTTAGCTGTGTAAATGATAATTGTCTATGTGATTGCATAGTATGCTATTTTATTATTACTATTTTTAAGCAACGGAATGTCAGCACTCCTTGTTGATTTATACTTTAGCAATAAATCCTTAATTACTTTCTTCCCACTTCTGACATGTTTTATTGGGGATGATATATAATGAAAGTCCATTATTTGCAAATAATTGATTCTATAAATACATCTGAACATATAAAGACCTTTCTCTTATTTCACCCTCAGCCACAATATTCAAATGAATCTATATCTTGAACTTTACAGTGAAATGGATCTTCCAAACAGGGGCTGGGAAATATTCAATTTGGAGAACTAACTGGTAAGCGGTTCAATCGTGTTTTTAAATTAAATTGCATTTTAAATAAAGAAATAAATTCTAATAGTGGAATTTAACACCTCTAAATTGGTTCATCTGATTTCAGTTTTTTTATGCCTGCACAAAAAGATTTTTCCTAATCCGTTCCCAAATCCAAATCGATTCAACCCTATTCAATCTGAACATTTGATTCAAAATCACATTGAATTTGAATTATTCAGTGAAAAATATTTTGAACTGAGTCAGTGATTCACAATGAATGACTTGCCCATATCAACTCCATTTATTTATCTCGTAAATTCATTTGCAGCAGAGACATGAAATTTTGCAAAAGCCTAGTAGATTACAGGAAAAGACAAACCACAACAAAAGCTTAAACTCATGCTATTGTTTTCATAATGAAGAGAAGCCCTAGTTGGATAACAAAAGATATTTTCTGTAAATACTTTAGAGTCACTGATATCCTATCCTTATGATCTATTTAACAACATTTAAAACACACTCTAATGTCAACTGATAATTCCCAACTGATGAATTTCCACATGATACTCAGGTCTCTGAATAATAAGCAGAATCTCTTCATGCTTCGAATCATGCAAAATCAATCTGCCCCACTTCAAAGTAAAGTTTCTGCTCCTGGGCAGAATGACTTTCTACGACTTCAAGCAATCTGGACAAGGACAATAATCCTCTTCACCAGACAGAATGCAGCTCTGCTAGTAAAATTCTTCTGTTTGATTAAGGTGATCCACATTCTTGAGCTCAACTCTTTGTGAAATTGCCTTGGAGACATTCAAAATTCTTCTGTCCATAGTTTTGTTAGCCCATAACAAACAGAATGGGACATCTTTTGAAAAAACAAGAGCAAGAAGTGTAGCTATTCCCACCTAATCTATTGGGCCTTCCAGCTCAGTGTTTCTCAACCTCAAGATATGTGTACTTCAATCCCAGAATTCCCCAGCCACGGGGAACACTTGTTGATTTCTTGGGATTGTGTGCTTTCAAGCCCTTCGTGTCTGAATGCAGTCAAAATCACATGCCCTCAGACAGAACAAAGAAAGAAAATAGCAAGGGTTTCTCAAGAAAGGAATGGCTGAAATGGGAGTAGGTGGTAGCAGCAGCTGCTCTTTCCTAGAAATATGGTAAAGGACCAGGATTAAAAGGCATCTCTTTGTTCACAGTCAACAGTAAGAGCTTTCAGTGGTTATGTGAGCACCACTCAGGAGTTTTAGTATGTACAATCTGTCACAAAGAGAAAATGCCTCAGCCAGTTTCAGGCCAAAGATCCTAGCAAGTCCTTGATAACCATTTTGTCAATACTTCCAAATATCCTTTCATAAAAATGAACAATTAAGTACACAGCTTACAGTATGACAGATGGGTTGTTTTCTGGTGGATTATACTAAAAAAGATACAACATCCTATTTTTAAACAGCCAACAGCCTGCTACAGTTTCTTTCTGGAAATACTTCTGACAGCTACAAATGTAAGTGAGAAATTAAGCTATATAAAAAAGTCATTTTCTTTTTTTGAAAGAGCATGGAGCTTAATCTACAGAAAACTTTCATTATTCCTTTTTTTTTTTGGTTACTGTCTTACAATGACGCCTACAGCTTTAAAAAGTGTTACCCATATTTATAATGTGAATGGAACAATGTTAGTTGCCCTTTGATATTATTCTAAGTCTTTCACGTCTCACTCCATTCTAACAGTTTTAGGAAAAAGAATATTAGTTAGCAATAAATAGTGTATGTATAAGAATAAATAAAAAAGATGATCTCATGTGCAGCTTAATGTCTAGTGGCACATAAATACAGTCATGCAATTTTCTTAGCAATAGCACAAAAACTGAGGGATCCTTGATTCCTTCTGAGCTTGGTTGTTTTCATGCAGATATTTCATTACTCAAACTAGGTAGCATCATCCGTGCTAGCTTAAATAATGAAATGTCTGCAAGAAAACAATTACGCTCAGAAAGCATCAAGTACCCTTTATTTCAACCTTGAATTGCAAATATTCTCCTTTATTATTACAAAAGCAGTTAGCCATTGTCTTATCCCAGGCTCTGTTTGTGTGGAAATGGTGGGTTGTTGTTGTTTTTATCTAATTTAGGGATCTCATACTCAAGAATCAGATCCAGTCCTGCCTGAATCATAATTGGAAGGGAAGTTGGAGATTATCAAACATATATCAGTGAAGAAAGCATTAGATTATTTGTGGTTGATGAAAATCCAACCTCTAGATGAAGACCCTCCATATGTCTGTCACTTGCTTACTTTTCAGGGTTCAATGAAGATTACAGGTAGTTCTCAATTTACAAGCTCAATTGGTCCCAGAATTTCTGTTCCTAACCAAGAAAGAGTTGAAGTGAACTCTCATTTTACAACCTTTCTTGCCAAAGTTGTTAAGTGAATCTGCATTGTTAAACTAGTAACACAGTTGTTAAGTGAACCTGGATTCCCCACTGACTTTGCTTGTCAGAAGGTTGCAAAAGGGGATCACTGACCCAGAAGAACATTGCAACCATCACAAATATATGCCAGTTGCAAGCAGTCAAATTTTGATCAGGTGACGATAAGGATGCTACAACGGTTGTACATGGGAGAAACAGTAATAAGCCACTTTTTCAGTGCCTTGTTCATTAGTTTCCATCCATTGTTTCTTGTCTTGCCTTTTCATGCTTTGGAAAATAATAATTCACCCCTCTTCTTTGTGGCTGCCCCTAAAATATTGGCACTATATAAACAGAGGTACTCAAATGCCTCTGTTTATACTGTATAGTACAGTGGTGGCTAACATTTTCGGGTTTCTGGGCCAAAAATTGTGCGCGCTCTTGTACACGGGCGCTTGTGTGCCAGCATCCAGAAGGCACGCCCCCTGAGCATGTACATGCAATCCCCTGCCCCCTTACCTGCACTGTGCCTCCCAGCTGATTTTTGGCCTGTTTGAGGCCTTTTTCAGCCTCCCAGCCTTGAGGAAAACCTCTGCAGCCAAAAAAATCGGCCCATTTTGTCACTTCTGGTATTTCTGGAAAGACAGGAAGTGATGAAATGGGCCTATTTTTCAGGCTGCTGAGGCTTTCTTCAAGCCTATGAAGCTGAAAAAGGTCTCAAACCAGCTGAAAATAAGCTGGGAGGTGCGCGCATATGCAGTGAGGTAAGTTTGCCTGTGGCTTGTGTGCCGGCACAAATGGCTCTGCATGCCATCTATGGCATGCGTGCCATAGGTTCACCATCACGGATATAGTATTTATGCAGTGTATACAGTGTTTACATAGTGTATAAATAAGTTATATCTATTTATATAGTGCCAGCACTCAAATGCCTCTGCTTATACAACCAAGGCTTGTATTAGCTTTTTTTGGCTGCTGCAGCACACTGCTGACTCATATTTAAGTAATTGTTCATTAGGACTCCAAGATCCCTCTCACAGTTACTGTGTTTGAGCTAGGTTTCACCTACTCTGTACTTGTGCCTTTGGTTTTCCCTGCCTAGGTGTAAAACCTTGCTTTTCTCCACATTAAATTTCATGTTGTTGTATAGGGCGCATGTCTAAGTCTGTCAAGATCTTTTTGTATCCTGAGCTTGTCTTCTGGGATGTTGGTTATTCCTGCCAACTTGGTGTCATATGCAAATTTGATGAGTTTTCCTTCTATTCCCTCATCTAAATCATTTGTGAAGATGTTGAGGAGTACTGGCTTTAAGATGGAACCCCACTGCTTATTTCCCTCTATGTAGATGTGGTATGATTAAGGACTACGGTACTCGTTGAGTAGGTTTGTCAGCCAGTTGCAAATCCATTTGGTGGTGATGCTGTCTATCCCACATTTTTCTAGTTTACCAAGAAATAGGTTATGGTCTATTTTGTCAAATGTCTAAATATGTAGATCCACAGCATTTTGCTGGTCTACTAATTTAGTCACATTGTCAAAGAATAAAATAAGATTGGCTTGGCATGATTTGTTTTTTTACAGACTTGTGCTGGCTACTAGTTATAACTAGTGTTCACAGATCTGTTATTGTTATTGTTATTATTTCCAATATCTTCCCAGGTATTGATGTTAGACTGACTGGTCTGTAGTTTCCTGGGTCTGGTTTTTTCCACCTTTTTTTTGAAGATCGGAACCACATCAGCTCTTTTTCCAGTCCTTTGGAAGTTCCCTGGTGCTCCAGGATCTTTGGAAGATATAGTTCAATGGTTCTGAGATCACATCTGCCAACTCCTTCCAAACTGTGGGATGTAATCCATTAGGTCCCAGTGATTTATATTCATCAAGGTCAGACAGGTGTTTTCTTACCATTGTCTTCCTTATTTTAATTTTTATTTCTAATTTGTCTTTTATTCATTTATACAATCAGGATGATACTAAACTGCTTTAGATACATCTTCCTGCTTCCATTGCCCTTTGGTTTAATATTTTTGCTGCTGAGCTCATAGCAACAGTACAAACAGCCACAGAATCTGGGAATTATCTTTTCACTCAACCTGACTTTGGAGAAGAGGCAAATTCCCCTTGTCCCTAATGCAGGCCTTAGTCATATTCAAGGTTTTCAATTATAGACATTGAAAGGACAGGATCAGGTGCAAAACGGATAGAAAACTAAGTAAATAAGCCATTTTGTTTCTGTGACCATGGCAACTACATGCAATTTAGGTAGATTCAAATTCATTTACCCCAACAGTAATATGACATTTCCTCCCTGCTTTCTGATGCTTTGAAACATCCTGCCAAAGTGTTCATTTATGGTATTATGGAAAAATCCGTCGCTTCATCTTCTGCACCATTAATTATATTCTTCTACTGCATGTGTTTTCTATCTTTGATAGGCTTACCATGCTGTTCCTGCGGGTTCCTTTTATCTTTGTCATCAAGGATAAAAGGAGTAGGTTTCAGGTGGTCTTCTATTTGCATTAGGAACGCAGAGATGAATGACCCTTGAAAAAATGTTCTGAAGGGCTGATTTGAGAACAGAGAGGTTCCGTGAGACATTTTCTGTTGAAATTCCTATTCTTAAATGTGGAAGAAAAAAAGAAATAACACAAACATGCACCAAAATGGCCACCACAATTTCCTTAACAAACTTGTAAGAAGTTTGTCTGGCTCAACATAGAAGTAGAACATATCACTTAAGACAAAAATATCAAGAAACTACCAGTATATTACATAGTCATCTTAATCTTCCAGTCTTCCAAAGGTAATATATTCCATATGTGCTGAACTACAATCCCCATCATTGCTCAGTCAATACACAGTTGGCCTCAATAAATCAGGAAGATTGGAATAGCAACCAAACCCATTTAAAGTGCATTAAACCAGTGGTTGCCAACAGGTGGGCCGTGGCCCACTGGTGGGCCATAAGAAAGTTTTGGTGGGCCTCAGAGAAATCTCACCCCCAAAGCACCCCCCAAAGCAATTAACCCAGGTGGTGCAGAAACACAAGGCTGCGCTGGCCACACGGCCCATGGGAACCCTCCCCGCCCACTCACTCCTTACCCAGTAAACTTGCCTGCTAAATTTCTATTTTTCCTTTTTCTGAACCATCATCTGTTCTGCTGTGCTGGGAGATTTATATTAGCTAGGAAGCAGGAAATGGTTGGATTTCTTGCTTTCTAGCTAGTCTTTAGATCTTGAACCTTAGGACTGAAGGTTTGCTTGCAAGCAAATTCAGTGCAGACTCATGCAAGCAAATTTGAGAGACCGAGCTAGCCAATGGCAGATAGATAGATCACTGAATGATTCTGTAAGCAACTCAATCTGCCTGCTTTGCCTGATTTTGGGTAAAAGTTGCTCTTTTTTTATAAAAAATCTAATATTTACATACATGGTGTGTTGCGAGTTAATTTTGTCAGTTTGCTTGCTAGCAAATTTTATAAGTTTGCTTGCAAGCAAATTTTATGTGACAGACTGAGCCAGCCGATGGCGGATAGATAGATCTTTGAATGAATCTGTGATTCTTTGAGCAACTCAATCTGCCTGCATGCTTTGCCTGATTTTGCGTAAAAGTTGCTCCTTTTTTAATAAAAAATGTAGTATTTATATAAATATTTATAATATTTACATACAAGCCAGGCCCAGCCAGTCACATGACCACCAAGCAATACCCACAAATTAGGCCACACCCATAGAACCAGTTAGTGGTCCCTGGGATCTAAAATTATGAGTTTGGTGGCCCTTAAGGTCCAAAAGGTTAGCGACCCCTGCATTGAACTGTGGAAAACTGTTGTAGTTAATGCTCCTTTAAATGGGTTACTGATTTTTTTATAACCACACTTGCTTCCTAATTTACAGTAAGCTATTTTAACCTCTTATAATTATATCCATTTAGAGATTTTGTGGAATGAATGTAGTATTCTTACATAATACCAGTTATTAAAACAATCACAAGAATGACGTCTGCAGTTTCTAATAAACAGTTGAGCAGAATGAGCTGATTGGACAGAGGATGAATTCACTGAAGAAAGAAATGTACTGTAGGAATTAGACAGCTGAGGAATGAGGCAGGGCTGGAACACTTCATCAGCAGGAGCCACTGACTCAAAAAGGAAATCCAAACTAAAGACATACTAAAAAATGTACAGCAGAAGTAGGGAAGGAGTAGCCCTCTAGTAAAACTGCCCTCACCATAACGAGGAAGCAAAATCCCCCCTTCCAAAAAAAGTTAGATGACAGCCAACCTTTTTACTTCTGATTATGCTGTTTACTGCGGTTTGGAGTCAGTGTTCAATAAAATCTGATGGAGTGCAGATTGCCAGTTCTATTTCCATTTTTTTCCATCTCAAAAAAAATGACGTTAAAAGTGATCCACAAGTCAGCTATATTGTCAACCAGACTGAGACAACTGCTATAGATTCTATACTTTTCATACTAATTCTGTCTGCTCTGGCAATACAATAATGACAGAATGGTTGGCGAAACTGATATAACTTGTGAAATGGACTATTTGATCTGTTTCATTAGTGAAAAGACAATAACTCTGTGTGTTGCCAATCAGAAATTCCTTAAAAACTTTTTGCATAAAACAGGAAAAATGAACTTATGATTTATAGTTTTGACAATTAGATAGGATAGAGTATAAAAAAGAAGAGAAGTTTGATGTAACTTTAGAGAAAGAGACAAACTTATAATTTTACTTATAACTGCTGTAAAGAGTATTAGAAGTTACTTCCTTGTATCTTTCTGTTCTATTTCTTGTATTTTTCTCTTTCTTGCACTCTAAGCTCTTTCTATCTTTTTCCTCTTCTTTACCTACTTTAATTTGTATGCATTTTTCTTTATTTTTAAGACTTTCAATAAAACTAATTGTTTCTACTTCATAAGTATGAAATAGTTTGGATTTGTGTTGCCAAACCTGGGCAGATTAGACATGCAGAAATCTCTAATTCCATTTAGTGGGTCATCTAGATTTTTGCTGGCCAAATAAAGATAGCCCTAATTTTTACTACTAGGATGAGGGAACTTGCTTAGATTTCTAGGATGAAAATAATTTAATCAGCACAGGTACAAATTACCTTGGCCACAGAATATACATTGCGTATGTGATTTGCTTTTCTGACCTCAGGCAACAAGTATTTTTGAGCTAGTCCTTGTGATCTGAGATAAGTTAACCTGACTCACCAACCATGAAGAAGTTAACAGTATTGCATTTTATGTATTGACTCATTGCAAAATAACCTGTGAATTACCAGGCATCTTCAGTTTGATCCTATCTCTGGTGACCTCTGGCTATGGAGAAATTATAAAAAGGCTCCTTTTAAAACAGATGACTCATTGCATAATTTAGGAGTGTGAAAGGTCTCATTGCATAATTTAGGAGTGTGAAAGGTAAGGAATTTAACACAGCAACTGAAAATGACTTTTTGAACAAATTCACTCAAAAAATTTCAAAAATGACTTGAAAATACAGTACTATTCATAAATATTTGAAATAAAAAGTATAATTAAAGATGGAGTGGCTACATTAAGTTATAGCCAGCTGAAGATTTCCTCACCTTTCCTTTCCTTGTTTTTGGACCATTCTGAGATGATGACCTGGTTCTCCTACTATATAAGGGCATAGTTTATCACAATGCAATCAAGTCAAATACTATTGTTTAGAAATCATGATGATTTTATTCACAAAATATATTCAGTCAAAATCCAAGCAAACCACATTTTATGGCATACCACAATATGTGAGCCAAACTGTATTTTTATGGGTTATGAACAGGATTTAGTATACTAAGTGTTATGTCCCTGGAACTTGCCAAAGTCCCCACCCAGGTCCGTTCATGCTGCGGGGGTGTTTGCTGCCCCTCATTGGCTGGCCTCCCTCGACAGCCGGCTATAAAAGCCAGCTGCAGGGTCCGGCCAGTCGCTGATCGCTGGGAGCCTGCTCTAGGCAGAGCTAACACGTTCAGTCCTTTATTGCTACAATAAAGCCTTGTTGCATCCATGCCCTGGTCTAGCCTCTCATTGCTCAACTACAACACTGGCGACGAGGGTGGGATGGCTACCAGAGGCAATTCGCAACAGCTGAAATCACTGAAACCGCTGAGCCGCAGCCGCGCCGCCGGAGAGCTCGGTCAGCAAAAGCGAAAGTAATAAGCGTCTGTAGCCGCTTGTTAGCAAGCTACAGAGGAAAGTGAAGCGCTGCGAGCCGCAGCCGCTCAATACAAAAGAGCGCGAAATTCAAACGGCTGTCGTTTGAATTTCAAGCCGGAATACAGCGCGGTGCTGTTATTCCGAGTCACTGACACTTACGCAGGCGCGAAATTCGAAGCGCTATCAGAGGCGGTAAGTCATCACCGCCTACGCTCTCCAGGAGCGCGAAAATCAAAACGCTGCCAACAGCCGTTGCAGCTTAGCCACAATTGCAGCCCAGAGAGAGAGAGCAGAGAGGTTCTGTGGAGCCTCTCCAGAGCTGTAATCACTAGCCTGACAAAAACACAAGGGCCATTTGTTGTCCCAGAGAGATTTCTCAACAGCACAACGCGCTGGAGTCCTCATCATGAACTCCAACCCAGCCTTCCCACCGTTCAAGCCGGAAGAAGAAAAATGGGAGTCATACAAGAATCGTTTTAACCACTATATCGACGCTATCGGTCTGGCTGATGCTGGGGAGCACAGAAAGAGGTCATTCTTCCTCAGTTATTGCGGAGCCATCGTTTTTGATACAGCCACAGCACTCGTCGCTCCACGTGAGTTAAAGAATATTGCTTGGGCAGAATTGCTAGAGATTCTCACCAATCATTACTCCCCCAGACCATCACAAATTGCGAGGCGTTTCACCTTCCGGATGAGGAAGCAAGCGGAAAAAGAAACCATCAACCAATATATGGCCGCCTTGAGGACTGCAGCCCTCCACTGCGGGTTCGGGAACTATCTTGATGACATGCTCCTCGACCAGCTCGTCTGCGGGGTCAAAGACCTTCACCTCCAAAGGCGACTACTCGCCAAGAAGGACCTCAATTTATCCCAGGCCGTCGAGGAAGCCTTGGCAGCAGATCTGGCAACACAGTCAGCCACTGAAATTCAAGGTCCCATTCCCAAACAAAGCTGCGCCACAGTCCATTCAGAAGAGGTAGTCAACGAAGACGACCCTAGCGACCAAACAGACATCCACCGCCTCACCCACACCAAACAACCACAGGCAGGAGGCAGGCAAGAAACCAACAGCGCACCCAAACACATCATCCTGTGCCTATCCTGTGGCGGACCTCACTCGAGAGCTACATGCAAGTTCAAGGGCGCCATCTGCAACCATTGCCACAAAAAAGGTCACATCGCCAGAGTCTGCCAGGCCGCACACAACTCAGCACAAAAGGTTCCTTCCTTTTCCCATTCTGGGCCTCAAAGGCAAGTACTAAATTGTCACACTTGCTACCATGCTAACCACACCCGTCACTCTATCAGTAAAATAACACTTTCCATTTTATTAGAAGGTAAACCTTGTCGTATGGAGGTTGACACGGGGTCAGCGCTCTCAATCATCTCTTGGAGCACTCTCAAGAAAATCCAGCCCAAGCTATCCAGAAACCAGCTCCAGAAGTGCCAGATCTCCTTGAGGGACTATCAGGGAAAAGACATTCCAGTGCTCGGCAAAGGCAAGTTCCGGGTTAATTTTAAAGCTTTTAAAGGCCACCTGCCTCTAGTGGTAGTTAACGGCAACCTCCCCAGTCTCCTGGGGCTTGATTGGTTCCCCCACCTCGGCCTAGGGTTAACAGGAGTCCATGCTGTCTCAGCTTCTGACACTGACTCCTTATTTACTGACTACTCAGACGTATTCAGCAATGAGTTGGGGTGTTATAACGGTACCCCCATTTCATTTGCAGTTGACCCCCAAGCGGTTCCAGTCCGGCTGAAACCGCGTAGAGTCCCATTCGCCATTCGGCCTAAACTGGACGCAGAACTCGATAAATTATTAAAGCAAGGGGTCATTGAGCCGACAGACTTCGCCAAATGGGAGACACCAATTGTCACACCCCTTAAAAAGGATGGCAGCCTGAGAATTTGTTCAGATTACAAAACAACAATCAACCGCTTTCTACAAGTTAGCGCATACCCAGTCCCGGTCATTCAACATTTATTGCATACTTTTGAGCCTGGCAACATTTTTGCCAAATTGGACATGTCACAAGCGTATCAGCAGTTCCCTGTTGACAACCAAACAGCCGAACTGCAGACCATTGTGACTCACAGGGGTGCTTTCCGGTGCAAGCGTCTCCAGTTTGGCGTAAGTGTTGCCCCGGGCATCTTCCAATCCCTCATGGAGCGTATACTACAGGGCCTCCCTGGCATAGTACCCTACTTCGACGACATATTGGTCTCGGCCAGGGACAGACCCCAACTATTCCAGAGAGTCAGAGCAGTGTTAGACAGGTTCAGACAGCATGGCCTCAAATTAAAAAAGGAAAAATGTGCCATTGCCACTAGACGGGTGGACTTTCTGGGCTATAGAATTGACGCCACAGGCATCCACCCCCTAGAGTCCAACATCAAGGCAATTCATGAGGCACCCACGCCTACCACTAAAGCCGAGCTACAAGCCTTTTTGGGATTATTGAACTTTTATGTATCATTTCTGCCTCACAAAGCATCGGTAGCAGAGCCTCTACACAGGCTCTTAGATAAAAAAGCACCTTGGCACTGGGGACACAAGGAAGACACCACTTTTCGCGCAGTCAAGTCACTGCTCACATCTGATGCAGTCCTTATTCAATTTGACCCACACCTTCCACTGGTACTAGCTGCGGATGCATCCCCTTTTGGGATTGGCGCCGTATTAAGCCATAGACTACCCAACGGCTCGGAGGCACCAATCGCCTTCTTTTCCAGAACGCTCTCAGCAACAGAGCGTAACTATAGTCAAATAGACAAGGAGGCCTTAGCCGCAGTGGCCGCGGTTAAGAAATTTCATGAATTCCTATTTGGCCACAACTTTGAGCTAATCACGGACCACAAACCTCTCCTGGGTCTTCTTTCCGGAGACAAGCAGACTCCCCAAGTGTTGTCTCCCAGAATGATGAGGTGGACTTTATTCCTGGCATCCACCGCCCAGGAAAAATGTTAAGCCACGCAGACGCCCTCAGCCGCTGCCCCCTGCCAGCTCCAGCAGAAGACCCGGCCCCGGTCCACGCCATCTTCGATGTCACCGAGCTCGACCTTCCTGTCACCGCTCTCGACATCGCCACCAAATCCAAGACGGACAAAACCATCGCCCAGGTACTGGACTGGGTGAGGAGGGGGTGGCCGGGCTCTAACCTCGCAGCCGAATTCACACCTTTTAAGACCCGTCAACAGGAGCTGTCTAGCATACAGGGCTGCCTGTTGTGGGGCACCCGGGTTGTTATTCCGGCCTCACTTCGCACACCAGTCTTAGAGGCACTACACGAGGGCCACCCGGGCACCGTCCAGATGAAGGCGTTGGCACGGAGCTACGTCTGGTGGCCTGGCTTGGACGACGACATCGTCAAGTGGGTAAGCTCATGCCAACCCTGCCAGGAATCCAGACCTTCCCCTCCAGTCACCACCCCCACCAAGTGGGAGAGCGCCAATGCGCCTTGGTCAAGGCTACACATTGACTTAGCGGGTCCTATACACGGCAAAACCTTTTTGGTAGTCGTAGATTCATACTCAAAATGGATCGATGTGGCCCAACTATCCACGACTACCACGTTAGCAGTTACCAAGGCTCTAACTCGCCTATTCGTAACACACGGGCTACCTGATACCATTGTTTCGGATAACGGTCCCCAGTTTGCCTCAACAGAATTTAGCCGTTTCACCACAAATCTTGGTATCCGTCATATCTTCACGGCCCCCTTCCATCCTGCCAGCAACGGACTGGCAGAGCGAGCCACTAGGTCCACAAAAGAAGCATTGGCCAGATTCAGCAAAGAAGATTGGCATCACAGACTCTCCCGTTTCTTGCTTAGTCAACACTCGACCCCTTGCATGGTCACCAACAAATCCCCTGCTGAACTTCTAATGGGTAGACGCCTAAGAACTGTGTTGGATAGGCTCCACCCTCACTATTGCCCTGACACCCCTCTCGCTTCAATGACGGGGGTCCGAGATTTTGTCTTGCAGGAACATGTTTTTGCGAGGAACTACGCCGGAGACCCACTGTGGATTCCAGGAGTGGTAGTAGCAATCACCGGCCCCCGGTCGTACCGAGTCCAGCTGGAAGACGGCCGCATCTGGAGAAGACACCTGGACCAGCTAAGGAAGCGACAGGGTACCTTCACCAGCGTCGGATCGTGGGCTCAGGTCGATCCTCAGGTGCCACACCAAGCTCCCGTCGTAGACCATGCCAGAGCCTCTGCACCACCGCCATCCAGACCAGAGGAGCTGGCAGTAGACCGGGACTGCCCGACGGGTCCGCCACCGGCACCAGTAGACGGGGCCACGACATCGCCAACCAGAAGCACTACACCGGTGCCTGTGCAACCCGCAGAGCGAGGCTGCACCCCATCACCAACACCACCGGGTTCCTTGAACTCTGAGACACTTGGTAACTCACCGGAGTTACGACGCTCGGGGCGCCAGCACAGACCGCCCGCTTATTTAAGTGACTATGCGTGTTCGCATCTGGGGGGAAGGGGTGTTATGTCCCTGGAACTTGCCAAAGTCCCTACCCAGGTCCGTTCATGCTGCGGGGGCGTTTGCTGCCCCTCATTGGCTGGCCTCCCTCGACAGCCGGCTATAAAAGCCAGCTGCAGGGTCCGGCCAGTCGCTGATCGATTCCCTGTTTTTAAAATGACTGTCTTCATGAAGCTTATTGGAAAACACAGATGGAAGTTTGGGATAAAAAAATGTTATTATGCAGATAGTATCCAACTCTGTCTTTTCTTCCTTCTGTAGTATCAATGAAGCACTGACATTTTTAAACAGCTGCCAGCATAATCAACCACAAATAGTGAAATCATTTCTCATGATTCCTTTATTCATTTATTTCATAGTATCATGTCATAATAGCTTTTTGTCTAAAACAGCTTTCAGGATTTGGCTGTACTATGCTTATGAATTTATGGCATGTGAGCAATCATAAGGGAAGGAAGCTGCATATTTGATAGCAGTAGTAGTTACATACTTTTATATAGCCATATGTATGAGTTCTGTTTCACATTTGTTCCATGCAGCTTGTTCATTAGCATCAGAATTATGCTGGCATAAAGTGTAGAAGTAACAGTATACTTTGCATGGGTACAACACCTGTAGAAATGGCTGGAACAGCAACATTTATTTCAAATTGTCAGGGTCCACTCTATTGATCTTCCCCCAACTAATTTGCATTTATTTCTTTTTTATATACATAGTGACTATTAAACCCCAAAGATATTTAAAGTTCTAATAAGCATGTTAAAATTGCCATTTGTAGTAATTCCAACAAAATACAAAAAGTAAATGACTGAATTATATAGATGATGGACTCCAAAATATCAGATCAGGTTTTTTTTTTAATGAATCAAGTGACTGCTTACCTTGAACTAAATGGTTGAATCACTCATCCCTTCTGATCCATGAGGATTCCCAGGGAATGAAAGCCAACAGTGGGGGTGGGTGGGGGTGGGGGGGAAATACTCATCTGCAATTATTTTTACAGGGCCTCTCATAGCTGACCTTAAAGGGCATCTGGGTTCATATATCAAACTCTTGTCATGATGGTTTCCCGGGAAACAGGTACATCTCAAAAGTTATTTGCAGCTTAACTAGAAACCAATGTGTAGAAGAAGCAGAACTGGGTTTCTTCTTTATCGTTAATGGGTTAGATTAGCAATAAGAATGGTGAGACTGCTCTTTCCAATCTTTTCTTTCATTACACAGGGCATCCTGTTCCTAACTAACCTTACTTCCTCCCTCCCCCCACTTCTATTATAATAAAATCATTACCAGTGAGTGTTGTTCCTGGAACTCAGGCACTTGAGAAAAATTCTCAAAAAAATCTTTGGGCTGGTTTTATCAGGAACAAGCATAAATATGGTAAATAGATTTATAAATGAAGTTTATAAATGGATGACAAATTACTAGGAAAAGTTCCCATAACGTACAGCACGAACAGCCCCTAGGAAGGTGCTATAACTTAGAATGTGATGAACCCAAAGGGGATGGTAATTTATGACAAGTTCTCACGCTTTAAGTAGCAATTATTTTCAGTTAAAACTGCATATTAGATCACACTGTTATTCCAGGAAGAGAGAAAATGGAAGCTACAGTGATTAGATGAAGAGAAATTTAGAAGAAACAGCCCAGAGAATATACAGGCTGCTTCACTGAATCATACAGTACCTTCAGCCATGGTCTAGTAATTTTTGTTTTGTTCAGGTTTAGTTTAGTCCTTCCTTCCTTCCTTCCTTCCTTCCTTCCTTCCTTCCTTCCTTCCTTCCTTCCTTCTTCCTTCCTTCCTTCCTTCCTGAGCTTTGGCTTAGTTTATTGGTTAACTCAGGAGTCCTTAAGTTTGTAATTCTCTAAAATAATAAAGAATATATGTAAAACACACACACATATACAACACACACACGATAAATTTTGACAGTGCTTCTGCTTTGCTTATACAAATCTGGTCAGTGTTGCCAAGTTGAAACTGCAACAGTGACAAAACTCACACTATGCTTTGTTTCTTACTTTACCTGAATAAGTCTGCCCTGGGCTTGCCCAGACAGGGTTGGAGATGGATTTGGCAGTAGTTTTGCATACATCTGATCTACTGGAAAAAAAAAATGAAACTGCTTTCTAAATTGCTCCCACAGAAGCTGTATGAGTGAACCAAGTAAGGATGACTTGCTTAACAAACCATGGCTTAATTCAGTGATTACATTTAGAATTATTTATCTCCTAATGTTCAGTTGGGAATCTGATCCAATTCCTTAATCAAACTTTGCAGATGATAAACTACCCATAGTAAATGCAAGCTTTTCATTTTGATATTGGGAAGGATACTATTGCTTGCAAATATTAATACCTAAATATCAAATAGGCAAAATAATGATACAGATATTTGGAGAACAGAGAGGTAATATTAGCTAACAGCATCAATACAATTGCGTTCTATTGATGAAGACAGATGCTATCAAAACTCATATTTAAACAGTTCATTAATCAACTTTAGTAGGTGTGAAAGTCTTGAATGCATAATAAACTTGACTTCCATCAAAGTAGATTTTATTCTTTTTGCAATTCAAACTGAGATTCATTTGTACTTTCTACACCTGTGGGGTCTGCACGATTGGCATGACTAAACAGCCAGCTGTCTCTTCCTTCACAGCATCATCAACATGCCAAGCCCACAATAAACAGGCAGTGTGGGTGTTTATTCTGCTCGTTCTGAATCCTTGGGCACTTCTATATGTCAGTTGTCTGTTCCAAAATAAAGCATATGGATTCATAACCAGTAAAAGAAGAAAAGCACTGGGACACACAGTGTTTTAATTCAGGAGACAGAAAAGAGTACCATTGTTATGCATACCAGATTCCTGTGACATATCTAAACAAAACGCATATTCAAAAAGGCTGTATTTAGAAATCAAATAATGGTAAAGATTGTTAGAATTTACAATATTAGATTTGAAATCCAGTGAGTGTATGATAGTTCCTTATACTGTAAATCTGGCCATCATGACTTGATTGTATGGATACTGTAATCAAATGAAAGACTGGGTAATCTGACACATAAGAGAGAAGACCATATTACAGCTCCCAATATCCTTGTAATTGGCTAAGCTAATTGCAGATGATGGGAGTTGTAGTTGTTAACATCTGGAATACGACAGAATATCTTCCCCTTGTCACGGTCAGATTAGACCAAAAGTTTATCAATACAAATAAATTTGCGTGTGCAAGTGAGGTATAGTAGCATGCCTAGGAAAGGGAAGCCTTTACTTCCTAAGAATGGTTTTCTTAAATCAAGTAATTTTGCCTTTCAAATGGGCATTATCCAACAGACTCATAATTCATTGACAAAAATTTATTTAAGCTGTCTTTGCAACAAGTATCAAAAGTAACCTGAAGAATAAAATCTATGTCAAATTGAGTTAACTGTGGCTCAGATTTCCAATCAGCAAATCCTTTGGGTCAGTCAAGGACATGGATACATTGTGTGATTAGTCTTGTGCTTGTGCTAATCTCTCCATTACCACCCACAACAAAATGCAACACACATAATGTAAAATAATGTGAATCTCTTAAAGAATGCAGAAAGGCATCCTTTTCTTTATGCTACAAAATCTTGGCCTTTTCAACCCACATGGAATCCAATTCTTTTAAGTGTTTTAGTTCTGCAACTGTTTAAAATGCTATTTTAATTTCAATATTTCATTAGGAGTCCACTCTTCCCCCTCCCAGCTATGCTGTTCATTCTTCTGAACAAGCACATGAGATATAAATGTAAATAAATCTTAAAGCTAATGACATCCTTACAAATGACATCTTTACAAGGACAAATTCCTTCTTTGCACTTGACCAATGAAGAATTCTATTCTATTCTATTCTATTCTATTCTATTCTATTCTATTCTATTCTATCCTATTCTGAATGCATTTTTCTATCTTGGTCACATGCTAAAGGTACATCACTGTTATTCATATGAAATGAATTAAATTCTCTTTTAGTCAATTTCTGTTTTGCAGTCATAGTGTAGAAAACTATAGGGCTTAGTCTATGGCAGACAAAGTCCCCTGGAACTTTCATCTTCTAGGTAAGATTAATTAATACTTGCCCATTTTTTAAATAAATTAGGCCAGGTGTTTTTGAGAAACTTTGTATTCAACCATATGTAAATTTTAATAGAGATCATACAAAATTGCTACAATACCACATGTTTGGAATAAAGTGATTGTCTCTTTCTGTATAAGGCACATTGCATTTGCATCCTCTTGATGCAGTCTAAGAGCCTGCTAGTCCCCAAGATGAAAAGAGACTAATAGGCACCAACTAATCTGAAATAAGTACAATATTTTACATTTATCAAACATTTCTATTATAACAGGTCTAGAAACATAGGAGTAAATTTAAAAAAAAGAATACATTTTTGTGAAGCACAGTTATTGTTCATGAGAGCCTTTCTCTGGTAGGGAATCAAAAACTATGGAAAGGGGAGACCCTGTTGCAGAGGTTTTGTGTGTGTGTGTGTGTGTGTGTGTGAGTGAGTGAGTGAGTGAGTGAGTGAGTGTGCTAGAAGCTATGATTTGTCCCTACTTGTTTGCTATGTAAGAAGAAGTCACTCTTTGGAAGAGAGAAAGGACTTCCTCAAAAGATATTATCTTCTATGACATGCACAACACTGATTGCATAAAATTACAAGATTTCATTTGGTTGTAAATTTGTTAGTCTCCAATCTCTGTACCCTTCACATCTCAGACATAAACTGTTTCAACTCCTACCCTCAAAATGACAGTACAGAACACTGCACACCAGAACAACTAGATACAAGGACAGTTTTTCCCCAAACGCCATCACTCTGCTAAACAAATAATACACTCAACACTGTCCAACTATTTACAAAGTCTGCACTACTATTACTATTAATCTTCTCATCACTCTTTATCATCCATCCCCTCCCACTTAGGACTGTATGACTGTAATTTTGTCGCTTGTATCCTTACGATTTATATCGACTGTTTCCTAGTATGATTTGATTGCTTATTGTACCTTATGTCTATTATTAAGTGTTGTACCTTATGATTCTTGACTCTTGAATACATTTTTTCTTTTTATGTACATTGAGAGAATATGCACCAAGACAAATTCCATGTGTGTCCAATCAATAAAGAATTCTATTCTCTCTGTCTCTCTCTCTCTTCCCCCCCCATCCCCCATCTAATTTCATTATCCCCCTACTGATGGATATGTCTATCTCAGTGGAGGGCTCTGGGAATTTGAGGTTCTGCACAGGTTCTTAGCTGTTGCTAATGCTGCACTCCACTGAACAGAAAGCTCTGGTGTCATTCCTGAGATAGGTGTTGGAGCCACTCTCCCAACAATTACAGCACTGAGAGCTCCTGCTGTCACTGGGATCACTTTCCCTTTGAGTTTCACGCCCTGGTACTGCTCTCGTTTCTTCATCCATTTTACTAATCTTGCTGTCACTTGTCACTGCTATATCTATCATCACCCTTGTCTTTGGCCCTTGTCTCCTACCACAATGTCTGGTATTGGTCAGTGTCACTATTTTCCTTTCTGCCTGGAAGCACCATAGGATCTTACCCATTTTATCCTCATATGTACAGTCTTGAAAAAAGATAAAATTATGTATGTATGTATGTATGTATGTATGTATGTATGTATGTTTAATGAAATCTAAAAATAATTAAGAACATATAAAATAAAATAAAATAAATGATATAATAAGAAGTGATGAGAAAATAAGTATCCAAATTTAATGAATAGGATAGCATATTGTACAGATGGTAGCACAACAGTTCTATTATTAGATATTTTGGTGTATCTGGCCTTATGGCTGTAATAAATTGTTTTGAATTTGAGTTTAAGCTTATGCCTTTTAATAAAATATGTTGGTATGAAAAGGTGCTATCAGATTCCTTCTGTTTTTTTGTCTTTATATATAACATCTACCAGTTTACTTGTATTGTCCATGGAATATTATTACAGCTCATAAAACCTTATTGCTATGCAATATGGTGCCTGATGTTTTTGAATTCTATTTCAATATGCTTTGTATGAATCCACTAATACTGAGGTTAAATATTAATTATCTAAAATTCATCCAGAGATTTTTTTAGTCTCATGATAGTTTTCTAATTACTAGTACAAACTATGTGATCTAATCTGATTCTTATTCTGGATTTAAGAGGCTAATTTAAAATGGATAATTGTGTTTTTTTTCCCTGATAACTATGGAATGTTTTTTTCTGTATTGTTAAGAGTACATCTTAAATATTTTTAAATTTGGGGAATGTGAAGTTCAGTGTAATTGTAAAAAATATATGTTTGGTCCACCTCACAAGGTTGTGGGGAAAATAGGAGGAAGAAGAAGTATTAGGTATATTTGCTGTCTTGGGTTATTTATTAGAAATAATAAAAATAAATAAAATAAATATTCCTTCATAGCCAATATTCAAACTATTTTGGAAATCTTCAAAGGCCTCTCCTTAGCCCTCCCTTCCAACCACTTCTAAGCAAAGCACACAGAAAGTTTAAACCAAGAACAAAGAGCATTTCCACAAGTATTGCTTCTTCTTCTTTGCCTTGTTACTCCCGGATATGATTGACAATTTGTGTTAAAGACAGTCTTTAGCTGCTGCTGCTGCTGCTGCTCCTAAAGTGATTCATCTGAGAGGTCTGTCAAGTGACAGGCTATTTCTAAACTTGAGGGACCATCAGAAGGTAAAATGCTATTAAATCCAAGTTTCTTGGCTAAAGTAAGAGAAACAAAATCACCCTTTATTACTACATGGTGGAAATATGGTGGAAAAGAAGAATTATCTCTGCTCAACCAATGTGGCTGCTTTCCCATTTGACTAGTTCTGAAATGGATATTTTACACTTTCAAAAACATTCAAGAGGGGGTGAAATTAATACTCTAAAATTTAATGGCTGTAAATGCTAAATTATTCCCTTATGAAGTGAAGAACATATTCTTTGAAATAAAGTCAAATATACTGAGTTAGAATGGGAGATATCTGGCTTGGTAATAGGACATAAAGAAAGAAAGTTAGGGACTTTCTGGTTTAGGTTTCTCCAGCAACAGACCGAAATGGGCGATCGTGTGTGGTTTCGATCTGTGCTCACCGCTGGAGCACCCCGATCTTTTGGATTCGGGGCTGAAGCCACCCCGTAGAGGTGGTGAAGAGGGGGGAGATTGCTAGCTGAGTGGAGAGGAGCCGCATCTCTCCTCCTTGCCTGGTCTAAACTTGCTCTCCTGAAGGCGGTTGCAGCAGTGGTCAAAAATGGCCACCTCAAAGAAGAACCTGACTGGATAAGATTGTGCAGGAGGAAGACAAAGAGGAAAGCAGGACAGACTGGGCTAAACAACAGAGAACATCTAAGCAAGGTACCCTGAATCTAAAAGTACTTAGAGGGATACTTCTGAAAGAAGACTTTTAAGCGGCGAAGGAGAGAGAAAAGGAAGTTAAAAACCCTTTTTTACCTATATATTGACAATTGCAAATGGTATGGAAAGAAATTTGTATTAATCTATTTTGACAGTAATAGGCAACTTTAAACTGAAATCTAAGTGTCAAAAGAAGAATAAAGATTTTTTTTTTGTCATTTTAAAGCCCTTAAAAGGAGAAAAGTGGAGGCAAAAGGGTGGAACTTGGGATAATGAAAAATGGAGTGCCACCTGGAAAAATAAAGAGGATTAACAGTGAAACTTTGAAAAGACTCCAGAGGATACATTGTAACTGAAACCTTATTAAAAGATATAGTAACCCATGGAAAGGAAAAGTAAAGAAAAGAAACAAGAAGGAACAGTCTGGGATCATTTGGTGATATAAAAAAAAGTTTTTGGCATTGGTTTTTTTCTTTCTTTTTCTGTTTTTACTTAAAGTCAATCGGGTTCAAAAGTGTTCAAAAGTGTTTAAAATGGCATCACTCCTGGAGGAATTGAAGATGAATCTTAAAAAACAGAAAGAAGATGCAGAAAGGGGAGGAAGATCCTTTGGCTTCGTATTTGAATTTCTTGAAATGGAGATCCTGAACTATGAAAAGGAAAAGGAAAAGCTTCGAGAGCAAGAAGGGCAGGATAAAGAAGAAGCCATTTTCAATGATCAAATAATGCAAAATGTGGTAATAAGGGGGAAAGGGGGGGAAACGAGTTAAAAGTTTCAGATCAAAGGGAACAGTCCAAAAGAAAAATAGTCTGAAAAGGAAGTATACAGCAAGGAAAAGCAGAAGAAAACCACAGAAGGGAAAATTAGAGAGAGAAAGGTATAAAAAAAGGGATGTGAAAAAGGAGGGGAAGATAGAAAGGGAAAGAATTCATGAGGGACAAAAGCAGGAAATAAAGAAAAAGGGGAAACATACTACGATTAAAGGTATTTGCTCAGCTACAAAACACAGAGACAATGGCTAAATTAAGTTAAAAGTGAGGTTTCTGCAAAGGTACAAAAGATAGCGTTGTGAAAGTAGAATACTGTAATGAGTTAGAAATGAAATAAGTAAATAATCTATGAGATTATTTTAATTGTATTGTTATGTAATGGTATGTTTATTTATAATTAATGCAATAATAAAGAAGAGAGGGAAACACTGTAATTGTTTCTAAAGATTAATAAAATATTGAAAAGAAATGTGAAAGATTTATAAGGAAATTTATACCAGTTACTAGAATGAATTTGAATAATTATTTTGCTTATTAATAGTAAATAACTTATAAGATAAAACTGTATGACTATCCAATGGTATGCTTATTAACAGTTAAGTAATAATGAAGAAGGGAGGGAAACATTTCAACTGTTCTCAAAGATTGATAAATATTGAAAAGAAACGTGAAAGATTTACGAGGCTCATACCAGAACTAGAATGAATTTAAATAACAATTTGGTTACTAATGTGTGTGTGTGTGTGTGTGTGTGTGTGTGTGTGTGTGTATATATATGGATCTTTGGTTGTTCGGGTTTTCTCCCGCGTAAGATTCGAAGTATATAGGCAACGTTTCGATGAAGTCTCATTCATCATCTTCAGGCTTTTGTCTCCGGCTCTGTGCTTCTCAGAGTAATGGAGATTGCAGCTGCTTCCTCCTTTTAACTGCCAGTGGGGGTGGGACTTGATTGGGTGGGGGCTTGGCTGTGTTCTGATATATATATATATATATATGTTTTCTGAGGTTCTCGCGGGTATTTATATGTGGATCTTTGGTTGTTCGGGTTTTCTCCCGCGTAAGATTGAAGTATCTAGGCAACGTTTCGATGAAGTCTCATTCATCATCCTCAGGCTTCTGTCTTCGGCTCTTGCTTCTCAGAGTGATGTGAGATTGCAGCTGCTTCTTCCTTTTAACTGCTAGTGGGGGTGGGACTTGATTGGGTGGGGGTTTGGCTGTGTTCTGATTGGGTGGGGGTGTGTTCTCATTGGTAGGGGGTTTGGCTGTGTTCTGATTGGTTGGGGGGTTGGCTGTGTTCTGATTGGTTGGAGGCGTGTTCTGTTCAGGTGGGGGCTTGGTTGTGCTCAGGTTAGTCTTAGTTGCTGGGGGATTTGAGTTGGTGAGCTGTGATCTTGCTGTTTGGCTTCGAGTTCGTGGTCGTGCTGCATCTTCATAGTGGGTGTCGGTTTGCTTCATGTATGGCTCAGAGGGGTTTGAAGTGGGTAGTGATGCAGCTGCAGTGCAGCTTCTGGTCCATGGTCGTGTCTCATCTTCTGAGTGGGTGTGAGTCTGTTTTCTACATGGAAGTGTGGTGGTGGCATCTTGTGTGGCTCTCATGGGTGTGGGTCTGGTGTC
>NW_020769339.1:12897674-12918580 GCF_900518735.1 Pseudonaja textilis
GACACCAGACCCACACCCATGAGAGCCACACAAGATGCCACCACCACACTTCCATGTAGAAAACAGACTCACACCCACTCAGAAGATGAGACACGACCATGGACCAGAAGCTGCACTGCAGCTGCATCACTACCCACTTCAAACCCCTCTGAGCCATACATGAAGCAAACCGACACCCACTATGAAGATGCAGCACGACCACGAACTCGAAGCCAAACAGCAAGATCACAGCTCACCAACTCAAATCCCCCAGCAACTAAGACTAACCTGAGCACAACCAAGCCCCCACCTGAACAGAACACGCCTCCAACCAATCAGAACACAGCCAACCCCCCAACCAATCAGAACACAGCCAAACCCCCTACCAATGAGAACACACCCCCACCCAATCAGAACACAGCCAAACCCCCACCCAATCAAGTCCCACCCCCACTAGCAGTTAAAAGGAAGAAGCAGCTGCAATCTCACATCACTCTGAGAAGCAAGAGCCGAAGACAGAAGCCTGAGGATGAAGAATGAGACTTCATCGAAACGTTGCCTAGATACTTCGAATCTTACGCGGGAGAAAACCCGAACAACCAAAGATCCACACATATATATATATGGATGGTACTCAGCTTTGTCCCACGTCATTATAGTTGTGCTTTTAAAGTTGTAGCAACGTTTCGGCAGAATCTCATCTGCCATCATCAGGCTTCTGTATTGTGTTCGTCTGTGAGTCAGACTTTTACAGTTGTTTCAGTTTTAAATTTGGGGCTAGCCTACTGCTGTGCCAGAATGGTTTTTTCTTCATCCTGATTGGTTGGGAGTCTTGGTCTGTGTTTATTGGTCTTGGAGTTTGCTGTGTTCTACTTGATTGGTGTTTCTAATATCTTCTGTGTGTTTTGTGGCATTTTTTGTGTGTCTTGATTGGCTGGCAACATTGTGTTCCTGTATTGGAGGCTTTTAGTGCAGCTTGGCTCCGAGTAAATGGACAGATATCATTTGTTAGGAAGCTAGTTTTCTTCTGGGTGCCTCACTGGGGTGTGTTTGAGCTGGAGGTATCGGGGGGATCTGTTTGTGCCCAGGTGTTTGCCTGGCTTGTGGTCTGGAGATTTTTTTGTTTGTAAGTGCAGGCTTCCAAATAATTGACAGTCTGGTGGAATCATCTCTTCTATTCATGCTTTCAGGTCTTTTTTCATGAATATTTTCTATTTTTTATTCATGAATAGAAGAGATGATTCCACCAGACTGTCAATTATTTGGAAGCCTGCACTCCGATTGGCAATCATAGAGGGAATTTTGCTTTTTAAGAAGGTTGGAAGAGAACATAATGAAATTGTAAACAAGACAGATGAAAGTATAAATATAATGAATAAAAAGATATAGAAATTTAGGTAAAAAAAATACAATTAAATAAGAAGAAAATGAGATAATCATAAAAGAAAATTAAGAGAAGTAAAGAGAGAAATAATGAGAAGTTGGAAAAAGAGCAATAAGATATGAAGCTGAATATATAAGATGAATATGCATATGAAATTGTGTCTGTATGGAAATGTGATAACCCGGAACCATGCTGCACTCAAATAAGATGTCTTATTTGTTTTGTTAAAACTCAATAAAACTTTATTTAAAAAAATAAAATAAAATTAGAATTGTAGTTGAACTCAAGCTGCGAATAAACTGGCAATGTGGATATGGCTATTAAAATGGCAAATACAAAGGTTATCAATCTTCAAAAGAATAATTCTGCCTTTATTCTGCATTAGCTACTTCAAGTATGGGCCTCAGTTCTAACTATCACTTTTTAAAGAAATTTTCAGAGAAACTGGAACAGGTGCAAAGGAGGACACTAAAGTGTATAGAAACCTGAAATTCTCCTTGACTGGGCAGCCATCCTCTGGAGGTGCTGATCTTAGATTTCTATCAGCATATCTGCAGGGAGTAAGTAACATATTATGACCCACGGTGGCTCAGTGGTTAGAATGCAGTACTGCAGGCTACTTCTGTTGCCTGCCTGCAATTTGGCAGTTTGAATCTCACTGGCTCAAGGCTGACTCAGCCTTCCATCCTTCTGAGGTGGGTAAAATGAGGAGCCAGATTGTTGGGGGAAATATGCTGACTCTGTAAACCACTTAGAGGGGGCTGTAAAGCACTGTGAAGCCGTATATAAGTCTAAGTGCTCTTGCTCTTGCTAAGTATCAAAAAAGACAGTGTCTGTGGCAATGTCTGGGGGTAAAGGAAGGGGGACTTCGATAGTTGCTCTTCTTGCCTTTTTGCCTGCCCTCTTTTCCTTGCCCCTGTCACTTATTTGCTGCATTGAACAGGAATCAGACAGCCTATGTGACTATTTGAATGATTCGCAATGTATCATCATTTAGTTATTTCATGCTGCCTTTGGGAAAGTGTCCTCTTTCTTTGCTTCTCAGCTATTTTACAATTGTGTCTTGTTATCACTTGCACTTCTCCACTTCACAGTCGTGTTCTGACACCAACTGTTCCCCTTGGTTTCCACGATACTGTTGTTGTTCATAAAGAAGTAGCTTTGTATTATCTTCAGCTATATTGATATGCAAGGTTTATTCTGATGCTATCCAATGAGAATCTCAAAATGTGTAAAATCTGTGCCATTTCAGGGGACTAGAAATGTGTCTGCCCATAGTGGCGTTGGGCCATCTTCAGGCATGTCCCCCTTTTTTTCCTCCTGCTTTCTAACTTATGTAATTTTTGCTTTTCATAACTCTTAATTTCTGTCAAACTTCTAGAAATGTTAAGAAAAGGAAAGCAGATTCTTGCTACTTCATCTTGGGAAGAAGACATGATATTTATCAGATGTGTTGCACTGAGCTTTTTTTTTTTTTCCAGTTTCCCTGCATTCACCCATTTTAGGAAAATTCTCTTCTTCCTAAATAAGGAAGCGGTGGCCCAATGGCTACTGACTTTCAGTATTTTGGTTTCTGAATAACAGAATAGCTGAGTTGGAAAGGACCTTGGAGATCAACCTCCTATTCAGGCATGAAAACCTCCATCACTTCAGACAAATGGTTATCCAATCTCTTCTTTAAACTTCCAGTGTTGGAGCATTTATAACTTCTGGAGGCAAGTTGTTCCACTGATTAATTGCTCTAACTGTCAGAAAAATTCTGCTTAGTTCTAGGTTGCTTCTCTACTTGATTACTTTCTATTCATTGCTTCTTGTCCTGCCTTCAGGTGCTTTGGAGAATAGATCGAATCCCTCCTTCGTGGTGGCAGCCCCTTAGATATATCACCCCAGTCCTTCTTTTAATTAAACTAGGCATACCCAATTCCAGCAACTGTTTCTTTATATGTTTTAGCCTCCAGTCCCTGAATTATTTTTGTTACTCTTCTCTGTACTCTTTCTAGAGTCTCAACATCTTTCTTACATTGTGCCACATCATGATATATCACGAGATGTGATCAAGTTTGAGACCCATGACCTATATTGTATCTCTGTGTTTGTTTTTTCTTGACTAAATGTAGAACCTTTCTTTTCTCACCATTGAATTTCATTTTGTTAGAAAGGGCCCAATGTTCAAGTCTGTTACTATTCTTTGGTATTTTAAACTTACCTTCTGGTGTGTTGGCTATTCCCGCCAGTTTGGTGTCAATCCCCTATGTACGGAATGTCTCAGAAATGACTGCAAGTCTACTGCGCCAACATGATCTTGTAGTAGACCACAAACCAACCTCAACTCTCAGAAGGACCCTGTCAAAACCAAAAGAGAGATGGAAACAAATCAAAGATCAGGTGTCATATATCAAATCCAGTGCAGCAACCATGAAAAGAACTATGTTGGACAAACAGGAAGAAAGCTATCAAACAGACTGCCTGAACACATCCTGGCTATCAATAGACATGACCCACTATCCCTCACGTCACTCCACAAAGGTTTGGAAGATCACAAATTTGATCTAACTGAGACCACAGTGGTAACCCAGAAAAAACAAGGAGAGAAAGAGAATTCCTTGAAGCCTGGTTTCCCACCAATACATCAATAAACAGACACATTGACATTGATCCAGTCTACCAGTCATTGAGAACTAAAGAACTGCATCAACCACGATTCTGAAGGTAGCATTTAAAATGAACAAACAGGCACCCCACTATGAAGCAACAAAATTATAATCCATTGGCTCACAAGAGATCAGGCCACATCTCAGTAACAACAGCCAGCCATTCAAACAGTCTGAAATCAGACCATGACTCAGAAATATTTGAACAAGCAACATTCAGACTAATTTGCACTTCATTAAAAAAGGTATTTAAAGACCTGTGTTCTGACAGATGAGCACAATTCAAAACACACCAATGATGTCTTCTCGAATGTTTGCAACCAAATTGCCAAACTCGGAGCTCAAACAACAGCCTGATTTGTGTCTACAAATTTGATGAGTTTGCCATTCAACTCCTCATTTAAATAATTGATGAAGATATTGAAGAGTACTGAGCCTAAGACAGAGCCTTGGGGTACCCCATTGCATACTTCCCTCCATGTAGATGTAATTCCATTAAAGACTACAAATTGAGTGTGAATGATTAGCCACTTATAAATGCATCTGGTGGTGATTCTGTCTATGCCACATTTTTCTATCTTATCAAGTAATGGTTGTAGTCTACTTTATCAAATGCTTTATTGAAGTCCAAGTAAATTATATCCATAGCATTTTTCTGAACCACTAATTTTGTCACTTTGTCAAAGTATGCAATAAAATTTGGCATGATCTGTTTTTGATAAACTCATGTTGGCTTTTGTTGATGACTTTGTTTGCCCCTAAGTGTTCACAGATTCAATGCTTGATTATCTTTTCCAGAAACGCCCTCAGGTATTAAATTCAGGCTGATAGATCTGCAGTTTCCTGGATCAATTCTCCCCTTCTTTTGAGAATAGGAACTACATCAGCTCTTTTCCAGTCCTCTGGTAGTTCTTGCCTAGACAGTCATAGAATCATGACCAAAGAGATTTTTATTACTCTCTGAAGCTATTTCTGTCTTGTAATCATATATTTTAAAAATCCTGATTATTTTAATGTATGAAGTGCCTAAATTGGATGTGGGAGGAGGGGAAGATAAGGCACATTAGGGTATCCAGGCAGAGCTGCTGTTACACTGAATTGATGGTTGGACTTTTCCCCCCTGCTGGATGGTGACATGCTGAATGGGAAATACCTTAGATGTAAAGCTAGAGGAGAAAACCCAATTATCTTGTCTATAATGAATGGCACATACATTATTCAGGACATTATTCAATAGAGATTTAGAAGAGATGAAATGCAGGCAGAGATTAGAAATGGGGGTAGCAAATTTTATGTCAGCATAGTTTTGGGATTGGTGAATAGCACCTAGTAATGAAGAAGTACCCTTGTAGAGAAGCTCTTAGGTTTTAATACATTTAGATTACAAATGTTATACAGTTAAGAAGGTTCCACTAAGAGGTGCTTCTTGGTATTGGGATAAGGATATATTATTTCTAATTCTCAAGATATTATGGGACTCCTCTTCCTTCAGTTTCATCAAATGAGCCTAAAGGCCAAGATGAGTCACTTGTAGCTGAATTCCTTTTGGAAAGTCACAGATTCCTCACATTCATAATTCCAGCAACTCAAAGAGACAAAACCCTTTGTAGGAAGGGAGTAATTCACTGAAGGTTGCGTCTTAGGATCCAACCCACTTTTAAAAGACAATAAAGTTCATTCATTAGAGCTGATTCATGCAATGTTAATTTCTTATTTTCTGATTCTCAAGGTGATTTCCATGGATGACAATGGAATGCCTTTGACGATGAACTTTTCATTTATTGGCTAAATTATTTGGAAATGTTCTATTATTCTATCATCTTTTCAAATATTGAAACCAAAAGCTGCCTCTTGCTACATGCCTATTTCGCAAAGTTAGTCCCAAATACTTTCTCAAACTGCCAGTACATTTCTTGTCAAAAGCTTCTATATGTCAATCTACTCAATGATGTAAGCAGACATTATATAGAAAGTATAAGATCTTGTTTCACAGATTTTACAAAGCCATACTGAAGTATGCTGTGTTTGGGTTCAGTAAGTTATGTGAATCCAGTCATTCTGATTTCTAAATTGTGATTAAGACATAGCATTTGTCCTTTCATAATCCACTGTCCTCCAGATGTCTTGGGTTCCAGAAATACAATGCAATGCAATGCAATACAACATTCCACATTTGGAACATTGAATCCGGTTTTGATCACCCTGATGTAAAAAAGATGTTGAGACTCTAGAAATGGTGCAGAGAACAGCAACAAAGATGATTAGAGGATTAAAGTCTAAAACATATAAAGAATGGTTGCAGGAATTGGGTATGTTTAGTTTAATGGAAAGCAGGACTGGGGTGACATGATAACAGTATTTCAATATATCAGAGGCGGGACAAAGAAGAGGGAGTCAAGCTATTCTCCAAAGCACCTGAGGGCAGGACAAGAAGCAATGGATAGAAACCAATCAAGGAGAGAAGCAGCTTAGAACTAAGGAGAAATTTTCCTGAAACAATCAATAGAATAACTTGCCTGCAGAGGTTCTGGGTGCTCCAACATGGAGGTTTTTAAGAAAAGATTGGTCAACCATTTGTTTGAAATGTTATAAGGTTTCTTGCTTGAACAGTAGGTTGGACTAGAAGACTTCCAAGATCACTTCCAGGTCTGTTGTTCTCTTATTCTAGAGAGTTCCAAACTGGGAAACAATGAAATGATGGTTTCATGATTTTTTTTCTAACGCTTGTAGAAGTAAAACTGAGGAATAATGCAAAATGTTCTAAATGCAATTACTGATGACTGATATGGAGTGATACCTTTTAAGAAAATCATCAAAATATCTTGTAACTGAAAAATAATTCCAATTTCCTGCTGGCTTCTCCACTAAGTTTCCTTGTGGGAATCTGGCAGGGAACATCAGAAACCTCCCTCCCTCCCTCCTTCCCTTCTTTCCTTCCTTCCTCCCTTCCTTCCTCCATCTATCCCTCTCCCCTTTCTCCTTGTTTATTTCTTCCTTCCTCCCCTCCTTCCCTGTTCCTTTCTCTCCCCCTTCCTCTTTTTCTTCTCTTCTCTTTCTAGCAGGCAAGTACACGGTGCTGCTGGGGGGAGATTTGAGAAGGACCACATCAGTAGCCTGACATCAGCAACAGCCTGAAGCAGCCACAATAAAATGTCTTTGTTAAAATAATTTCATGCGTAGGAATGTGCAGAATCAGGAAATCACAAAATATTGTATGTGGCCCAGATTAATTATTATTTTAATTCTTTACATAGACCAGCTAGTACTGACATGACAACTTGTGCTTATGCTTAAGGGTGTGTGGGTGGGTGTGTATACACACACACACACACACAGAATGAAGGTATTAAATCATTATGTTTTCTGTCTCATGGCAATTTGCTTTTCATTAACACCACATGATTAAAATTCTGCAGCTCATTAGAGCAAGAAACCAGCTCTCAAAGTTCTTGAAATCAGTAGAAATTTAATTGGAACAAATGAGCATCAAAATATGTCAGCTTATCATGACATGAAGGAACTGATGTGATCGTGTTATTCATGCAGCCTGCCTTTGCTGTCAGCCAAGGTCTGGTGTAGTCTCAAAGAAGAAATTGGAAGCTTTTCTTTCACTGAAGTTCAGTGTTTTATTCACAATCCAAACTGTGATTATTTTAACCATGACTTGTGAAGCAGATGCATTTTAAATAAATATTTTCAAAGGTTCATGATTGAACAAAAATGTGTAGTTCTCCAAAAAGAGAAGCAAAACTGCAGAATACTTGTGGTCATATTAGAATCATGGGAAGTAACAAGAACCCATCTCAAAGCCAAAATTATTTTGATGTCCAATCACATTTGACAGGTAGTCCTTGTCTTACAACAGTTCAGTTAATGACTTTTTGAAGTTAACGGCACTGAAAAAAATGACTATTTTTCACATTTACAACTGTTGCGGCATCCCCACTAGTATGTGCTCAAAATTTAGATGCATGGCAACTAACTCATATTTGTGACGTTTGCAGTGTCCTGGGGTCATGTAGTCACCTTTTGCAACCTTCTCCCAAGCAGAGTCAATGGGGAAACCAGATTCACATAACAACTGTGTTACTAACTTAACAACTATGATGATTCACTTAATCACTGTGGCAAGAAAGGTCATAATATGGGGCCAAACTCACTTAACAAATGTCTCACTTAGCAACAGAAATTTTGGGCTCAATTGTGCTTGTAAGTCAAGAAATATCTATCATAAAGATGAGTATTTTTTTAAAGCAAACTTTACTGAATATACAATTAAAATAAACAAACAAACACATACACAACATAGAAAAAAAAACACACACAAAAAACCGAATAAAGGGCAATTCCATTATCGACAGTTGTGGTTCCTTATTTGTTATCATTATTGGTGTCATATTTACAATTAAATCTTAATGCAATTATATAGCTTAATCTCCTTTACAGTTTAGTAATGTTTACTATTATATTATCTATTTTTGTTCTATCCAATTGTACTAACAAGATGAGTATTTTACTGGTCATATTTATTACATAAATAGGGAATTATCCTCAACATTCCAAGAAATAATTCAAAGCCATTAATAAGATTATACAGTTCAGCAATGTAGCCCTAACCCTTTATATTATACGTATAGCATTTTCATATATAAACTATGGATCAACCTCATGCATGATGTAACATGAAATTATATTTTCAAATTTCCTTAATTCTGCACACCTATTGTATTTGTGATGTGAAAGCAACATTCTCAATAATTTCAGAATACCTGATAAAAATAGGTAATTAAGAAGGATAATTAAATGCTACCAAATGCTTTCCCTGATTGCATTTTGGTAAGAATAATAACGTTCATCATCGTTATACCTATATCACCACCATCCCCATCATCATCATAGTATTAAACTTTCATTCAAAGATTGAAAACGTTTATTACATATAGTACAATAATATGTTTTTCCAGTCTTACCAAATACACTACTTAATTAGGAAAATTAGCTTGCATTGCTTATAATGGATATAGATTGTCACTAAGATGGGAGAGAGTTGAATTTTCTTCTCTAAACCAGAGTATGCTAACTAATATTTGTATATCACAATTGCAACAGGTTTGCAGAATTAAGGAAATTTGAAAGATGGTTTCATATCAGATCATGCATGAGGATCTAAATAATTTCAATTATGATTTATATATGCAAAAGATATGTATGCACCTCTATTTCCAGGGCCATTAACCAAATGTAAAAAAAATGGCTTGCAGAATCTCCCTAAAACTTTTTGTTGAACTGTAATGTTTACAATAAAGAAATTCTAATTCTAAATACATATGGAATAATCATTGATTACATTTCATTAACATAATGAACAAATAGTCAATATTTGTCCTCCTCCAATATTAATGATAGCCAAATTTTCCTCCTTGCCTCCGTAAACTTGTACTTTAAGTTTTTTTAAAAAAAAGATGTACTAAAAATTAATGTGATATCTGGTCAATAGGCAACTTTAGGATAAACAACAACCTGTTGAGTTCCTACAAAGGACCCTCTGGATAATTGCCCCCCCCCTCCTCTTTCACAGCATTTTATACCTGCTTATCCCATTTCACTGAATAAAGATTAGGGTAAATAAAAGAAAAAATATCCTCTATTTTTCTTAATTATAGATTGAGTAGAGAGTTGAGAGAACACTGAAGAAATTTATTTCCAAAGTTCCCAAAATCTTAAGCTGACAAAACTGATGTCATAAGAAGAGAAGATGGAAGCATTTTTAAAAGGGTAGGAGACTCAAATATCTCCTGATGAAATAATAAGTCTACTTTTGGGGGTTTTTTTTCCTTCATGGCTGAACAATTGTTGAATATGATGGCTGAAACAGTCTGAAGATACAGGGTGAAAGGAGGAATGTGCCTGCTTCCTTTCTGGCTGATATAAGACCAAAGATAGACAGCATACATAGGCTCCATCTTCATAATCCTGGAAGTAGATTTTTTTTTTGCTTGTGCAGATAAGTCTGTGTGAGCCCAGGCCATTCAGATTTTGTTTTCTTTGCTCTAAGTGATTACTAAAGATATATGGCATTTTTATCATTATACAAAAGTATAGGTTAAAAATAATTGCAGTAGACTGGTTAGAATTTCCAAATAAATGCATCTGTGTATGAAAACAACATCTCTGCTGAAAATTGTACATATAACTATTATATATGTGCAACTTAATAATTCAATTCATGTGAACTCAATCTGGATGATATTACTAATATTCTAATTATTCTAATCTTTTTTAATGAAATGTCACACAGTGGATCTATGAAGGCTCTAGGAGCTCCATCTCTTCAGATTCCTAAGAAGGGGATGGCTTCAGTGAGTTTCCTACACAATGCAGAGTGTTGCGTTGTGGGAATAAAGACTCGAAACCCAGTTGATCTGTTATTCTCTTTATTCTCTCTAGAACTGAACATCGATGAAACCGCGGCAGCCGCTTTTATAGTGGGCTGCTCGCGGCTCGTGGCCAATGACAGCTCTTCAAATTTCCCACCGTCCGGACCGACCTATCCAAGGTGAGTATGCAAATATATAACACCCCTCCCCATGTGGTCCAGTCCAACCAATCAGGCCTCCCCTATCTTATGTAGTCACGTAAATAGGTGGGGCTCTTATGGGTTCGACTGGACCTGCGCAATTCAGTCGTGGTTTTGTCTCTGGACTGTTCAGACGGGTTCGCTGTTTCTCCCGTTCTCTTCCGTGGAGCCTCCTGGAAGGTAGAGTCAGCCATGCCGCTCCCGCCTGGCCTTTCCGGGCTGGTTGAGTCGGTTGGGCCGCTCCCGCCAGAAGTGGCTTCTTGATGGTTCTCCGAAGCCTGCTCCAGTCTTTCAAAGTTGTCTTCTTCTTCTATGGTTTCAGGTACGTGTTTGCGATTTCCAATCGGGGCTAATGTTAGTATTGGTTGTTGTATCGTTGTTAGGGTTTGTTTGGTTACTTCTCGTACTTGTGGAGGGTCTCCCCCTCCCCTCTCATTTGTGTTTGAGGGGTCTCCCCCCTCTCTGGTTTGGCTATTTTTGTTTAATATTTGAGGAGATTCCTGTGTTTGTGTAAGTTCTTCCCATTCTTCCCCTTGATTGTTAGTGTTTCACAGTGTGGCCCTCGATCTGATTTGGTCTATGTGTCTCCTCCAGCTCTTTCCATCCTCTGTCTCTACCCTGTATGACCAGGGTCCTGTTATTTGGGTTATTGTTGCTGGTATCCACAATGGTTCCCCCGTGAGGTTTTTTGCATAGACTAAGTCCCCTGTTTTGAATGTGCAGCACTTACTGGAGGAGTCTGTTGGCTTTTCAGGGCTATATGTGGGATGTAGTCTGTCTAGGTTAGATCTTAGTTTCCTTCCCATTAATAGCTCTGCTGGGCTTTTATTCGTTGTGGTGTTTGGTGTAATGTGTTGTATACTTAGTAGCTTATATATCTTTTCCTGTATATCTCCAGTTCCCAATTTGTGTAGTGTTTCTTTAGTATAACGGACCATGCATTATGCCCGTCCATTCGTAGCCGGCCAACCCGGGGCTGTTAGTGCGTGCCTTATCCCTTATTTGGCTAGGAACCTCTCAAATGTTAGTGCCGTGAATTGCGGTCCGTTGTCAGATCTGGCAATCCATGTGTCATAAAAAGCTTCCTTAGTTGTCTAATAACAGCTTCTGTTGTGGTTGAGTGCATAATGCTTACCTATAGCCAATTTGAGTAAGTGTCTACCACTATTAAGAATGTGTGTCCTTTAGTTGGTCCTGCAAAATCAATGTGTATCCTAGACCATGCGCCCCTAGGTGTTTCCCAGTCGAGTGCAGGTGCAGAAGGGGGTGCAGGTCTAGATTCTTGGCATCATTTGCACATTGCTACCCATTCCCCAATATCCTTATCCATCCCTGGCCATCATACATAACTCCTAGCCAGGGACTTCATTCTGACAATACCCGGTGACCCTCATGCAATAATTCAAGTATTCATTCCTTCAATCGGTCCAGTATGATCACCCTATCCCCCCATAGTACACATCCTTTTAAGATAGATAGTTCCGTTTGTCTATTCCGAAACGGTTTAACAGTCTCGTCACTTGCGGTCTCTGGCCACCCTTTACCTACCCAATTTAAAATCCGTGCCAGGTTTCTGTCTCTCACGGTTTCCCTAGCAATGTCTGTTGCTGTTATGGGTAGGCTTGCCAATGTCTCAATTTGCAGGGTTGATGTGGTTGGTGCAGGATCCTCTTCTAACTCAGGTGGGGGGAATGGCTCAGGGCATCAGCGTGTGTTATGTTCTTTCCTGGTTGGTAGATCAAGTTGTAGTTATATGCAGCGAGGAATTCGGACCACCTCGTCATCCGCGGTGACAGTATGTTAGGTGTAGTTTTGTTTCCTGCGAGGATTCCTAAAAGAGGTTTATGATCTGTGACAAGTGAAAAATTTCTGCCATAGATGTACTCATGGAACCGTTTTACTCCTGTTATTGCGGCCAATGCCTCTCTATCTAATTGGCTGTAGTTCCGCTCTGTTTTTGATAGAGTTTTTGAATAGAATGCAATAGGTGCTTCTTTTCCATCGGGTAATATGTGGCTGAGTATGGCACCGATGCCGAATGGTGACGCATCGCACGTTAATGTTAGTGGCAGGGTTTCACTGTATTATATTAGCATACAGTCTGATGTAAATAAGTCATTTATTCCCTGGAATGCTGTTTCTTCTCGTCATCCCCAGGTCCAGGTAGCTTTCATATCAAGCAGCCTGTGTAGTGGTTCTGCTACCATTGCTTTGTGTGGCAAAAATACATTGTAAAAATTAATAAATCCCAAAAAGGCTTGTAAATCTGTTTTATTTTTGGGTCTGGGAGCTTCCTTTATTGCTCTGATTTTGTTTTCAGTGGGGTGGATTCCTTCTTTGTCTATGAGGTATCCCAGGAATTCAACTTTATCGGTGGCTAATTGGCACTTCTCTTTTTTAATTTTAAGTCCCGCCTCTTTAAATTTTTGTAAGACCTCCCTCAGGCGGTCTTTCAGTTGTTCTTTGTTCCTGGCTGATACTAATACGTCATCAAAGTATAGTACCACCCCCTTTATTCCTTGTAATAGGTGTTCCATTAAGCTCTGGAATACCCCTGGGGCCACGCTAACTCCAAATTGCAGTCTGTTGCATTTGAATGCCCCCGTGAGGCACAATTGTTTGTGCTTCCGCTGTTTCTAAATCAACTGGCAATTGTTGGTAGGCTTGCGCAAGGTCCAATTTCACGAAGATTCTATCTCCCCCCCAAAGAATGTAAAAGGTGCTGTACCACCAGAACTGGGTATGCACTTTGTTGTAGCGCATGGTTGGGGATTGCCTTGTAGTCTCCACAGATATGTACGGACCCATCTGGTTTAATAGGAGTAACAATTGGGGTTTCCCACCTTGTGTGGTCTATTGGTTCTAATACCCCCTGTGCGATAAGTTTATCTAATTGTTCATCAATTTTTGGTTTTAACATGAAAGGAACTCGCCTCACCTTTAACCTTATTGGGGCTATATTTGGATTCAAATTAAACAAGATAGGGGACGCTTGGTATTTGCCCAGTTCTCCGTTGAAGATGTCCTGGAATTCTTTCATCAGGTTCTCTTCCCAGTCTGTCTCAGTGATGTTGTTTATTCCAGTTACTCTGATTCCTAATGGTGCAAACCATTCGTGTCCCAGTAGACTGGGGTGATCCCGGTCAACTATGGTTAGTGGAAGGACTTTAGTGTGTTTTTTGAATTTAACTTTGAAATGTCCAGTTCCTACTACAGGAATGCTGTTTCCCTGGTAGTCTTTTAGTGTGAGTTTTTGTATTTCTAGCTCTCTCTTTTTTATATCAGGTATTAGACTTTTGACGGTATTCCATGATACCATTAAATACGAGCCGGAATCCACCTCCATCTCGCATGGCTGATCTTCTATGATGACTTGCACATGTACCTTTTTCGCATTTATTGAGCTTGAGTGTCCGATAGTTATTGTTTGATGTGTTTCTCCTTTCCTATTGGCTTCTTTCCACCACTTGTTCCTGATTTCTTGACTCCAACGGCTCCCTCTTTGCCTTTCCCTCTCCCTGGGAGGGGTATTCCATCTTTGTCTAGGGCTATAGTTATTTTTGTTTCAGCATGCCCTAGCTATGTGTCCCCGCCGTTCACAATACCTGCAAATAGCATCGAAAAAACGGCATTCGGAATGTGGATGGTCTCCTCCGCACCCGGCACAATGGAATTCTGACTTCCTTTCCTTTTGCTCCCGTCTACCTTTTTCCGACCGGGGTTGATTTACCTCTTCTTCTTCCTCGTCATCTTCTGATAGAGATTCAATGTCCTCATGGTGTGTCATGGTGGTGAATTTTTGAGTTTCCCCTGGTTTCCTATTGTGTGTTTGGCTAGTGTCTTTTGGGGTTTCCTTTATTAATTTATTCATTTGTCGCATGGTGGCTGCCGATTTTTGTGTTGCTTCCACTGTAGTGGCTTCTTCTATGGCCTCCGTTAATGTTATTTTAGGTCTTATTAGCAGTTGACCCTGTAGTGTAAGGTCTTTTAATCCGAGGACCACGCGGTCCCTCATGGCCTCATCCATGTTTAGGAATTCGCATGCTCCACCAATGTCTCTTAGTGCTGCAACAAAATCTCTGATGCTCTTGTCTTCCTTTTGGTCATGCCGATAAAATTCGTGTCTTTTGATGAGGCATGAAAGCGTTGGCGCATAATGGGCTCGCAGTAAATTGTCTAAGTCCATCCATGCCATTTTCTTCACATTGTGGGGTGCTGCCAATGCCTTTGCCATTTTGAATACTTCGGGAACACAGTGGGTAAGGAAGATGGCTCTCTTCCTGTGTTCGGATATTCCTTGGAGCTTGCTCCCTTCCAGAAACATGAGGAATCAGTCAATGTAGGATTCCCAGTCTTCAGCTGCAGGGTTGAATGGTGTAGGTGGCGAGCTGTTCCCAGCCATTTCATCTCGCTCGGTCCTCATTGGCACATGCACAACTGGTCTCCTTTGTCTCAGAATCCCACCTTCATCGCCAGTGTTGCATTGTGGGAACAAAGACTCGAGACCCAGTTGATCTGTTATTCTGTTTATTCCCTCTAGAACTGAACATCGGCGAAACCGCGGCAGCCGCTTTTATAGTGGGCTGCTCACGGCTCGTGGCCAATGACGGCTCTTCAAATTTCCCACCGTCCAGACTGACCTATCCAAGGTGAGTATGCAAATATATAACACAGAGAGTTGGGCTAGATTCTTCCAACTGATTCTATGAAAACGCAAATCGTAAATCACCGAACTGGTAGTTACATTGGTTGGATCCCACCCCTGGCTTTGTGGTCTTCCTTTATGATTTGCCTATTATTTGGGAATAAAACAAATTCATAGAAAATAATCTGAATAACATATGCATGTAAAATAGAAATGAAGCATTATAGGCAATTATAGTTATAATCCTCTGAAAAAATGGTTTAGAAAATTGTGTATGTTTAGCTTTAAAATGATAAGGCTGTGGAAAGATAGAGCAGTTTTCAAATCCTTGAAAGTCTGTCAGAGAAAAGAGGATATGGATTATTCTTCAGAGCTCCCAAGGGAATGAAGTTTTACAAACTCAAAATAAGGAAATATTCCCTGCCTGAGAATAATTAAACAGTAGAACAGCCTGCCTCCTGAAGTTATGGATGTTTCACACTAGTTGGATAGAATGAAGATTCTTGAGTAGGGTTTGGATTAGGAGACCACCAAGTTTATGTTTCTGATTTGTGAGAATAACATTGGGACTCAGCATGTCTTATGAGATGATCTACTGAAGTTGGGCTATTTTATTATCTGCTATGACTCTCTGGATGACCTTTTTGGCCTTATGCCAATTGCAAAGACCAGCTTTGGCTGCATGCAATATTTTCTGTGCTGAAACACAGAAGGGAAGTCACCAGTAGTGGTCACAGAATGGAATCTATTATTTGATGTTCTGTCTACTAAGGCAGCCTTTTGCATCCTTCTTCCTTTGCATTCTCTAATTACTGAATATGAATATTTTAGAAATGTCTAAATAAGCAGCATTAATTTCTTATAGGTTTATGAAGTAGCTTGCTAATTCAAGGGTTGTTTTAGCAAATACATAACCTATGTTTCTTGAGTAGGACCTGAAAAGAAAAGGAGTTTTGAAGGTTTGGGTAAGAGTGTAATTTGCCAGGAAAACTGAGTCATGGGTAAATGCTACAGTTGTTTGGTACAAATCGGTTATGGGAAATGCTATAGAAGGGAGTACTTTCAGGACTTGGCTGGAAAATACATCCATAATTCTTTAAAGAAGCATCAAGACTCAAATAATAAGTATTTTGGAAGCACCTGTTCCAGGAAGAAATAAAGACAGAGAAAGGAGAAAAGAAAAAAAAATGGTAGCAGAAAGGAAAGAGATGGTTACTATAGGCACATGGTTTCCAATATACTACCCAAGAAGGAAATCCAGTTCTTAAAGAAGAAGTGTCTTTTTCTGATTCTGTTTTCTCGTTTAATACAGAGAGCTTTTCAGTGGTGGAATTCAACCAGTTCACACCACTTTGGGAGAACCGATTGTTAAGTTTCTGAGCAGTTTAGTGAACTGGTTTTTGGAAGAAATCATTAGGCCAGAGAACCGGTTGTTAAATTATTTGAATCCCACCACTGGAGCTTTTCTATACATAGTTGCAGCTAACCATAGCATAAGCATGTCTTTCTCCTGTCATGTTGTGATGTTGACTTCATCTCATTCCCCAGTGCATACCTGATGCAACTCAAAATCATCCTTAACTGTTATATGTTTAATATTTTTATTTTAAAATCAAACTTGCAGAAATCTGATGTGCTTAATCAATTACTGGAAAGTATCACAGTCAGTTGACTTTTAGGGGAATGGAATCAGCTGTAATCTGTTCTGTATTAACATAGTCTAAAAGGTAAATTCTGATTGGTCCGCATGAACTGCATTCTGATTGGCCAACTCAACAACTGTGATTGGCTTACTTAGAATCAACCGTGATTGGCCGAGCTGATTGCGGGAGATTCAAAGTGCTATCATTGGCCGACAAGCCGCGAGCAATCCCTATATGAAGGGCTGCCGCAGCTCCAAGATCTTGTACAGATCTTAACATAAAATAAAGAGCTTGAAGTGCATTGGTCTCGTGTCTCGTTTGTACCCGATCTAACATAATCTATTGGCACTTTAAACTGAGACGGGAAGGCTTCTTCTATTCTGATTAATGGACATAGTTTTCTGGGGCCATTCTGACTTGGGCAGTGAGAGACTCTTACTGCAGCCCCTGAGGTTCACTGTGTGGCTTTAGGATAGCTTCTTTCTCAAACTAACCTAGTTCATCCAGACAGTCATAGCAGATAATAAAGCAGCCCAACTTCAGTAGATTAGTACATAAGACATGCTGAGATCCAATATTATTCTTACAAAATCAGAATCATAAGCTTGGTGGCCTCCTGATACAATCCCCTACCCGAGAATCTTCATTCTACCCAACTAGTCCATTTGTTTGAATTCCTTTTCAACAAGAGTTTAGTGCTTTTTGAATTGCAATAAACCCATATCCAAAAGTCATGTCAACTGATAGTCAGATTCACTTTGAATTCTCCCTCACAAAACATATTAACAAAATCAGAGCAAATTCAGGCAAATGGTTATATCAATTAATTAAGCCATCTACCAAAACGCTCTTTTGTTCCCAGATCCATTTGTCAGATTTTCCTTGCCAGCTGGTAAATTTTGTAAGAGAGGAAGAAAGGAAAACCAGAGGAACCCACCAACCCCTGCCCTTACCATGCCCTGTATAAAGCAAATAAAATAGCTCCATTTGTCAAAAATGTATCTAGAACTGGATAGTGAACAATCTGTCTCCATGGAATATTGAAGTGCAAAATAATCTCCCTTAGCTTTTATCTGGGGAAAAAGAAACAACAGCCTACCATTTAGTTGCAAAGAGTAAGTAGATGAAGTAGCTTCTGGTAATTAAGCTTTAATGGGCAGCTACAGAAGGAAAACAATTGTGAAGCAAAGAAAAAATGCACTATTAAATGTGCCTTCCTAACCACAGGGAAATAGCTTTCAAACGTTTCCATCTCTTTGCAACATATTCAAAATATACAATAGCAATTTCCAAACAATTTCTCGGCTCTAAAGACACTTGGTTGCCTTAAAAGCTTGCTAGTGTTTTCATGTCTCTACCTCAACACTTGTCCAAACAAAATTATGACCCTGATTGGGTACAAATGCAAGCCTGCTTCCACATTATGTTGTTTTTCCGTTTGCTGTTTCCCCCTGAAATGCAATAGTGTCCACATAACTTGTTGCTCATGCTTATTGCAAACAAAAAAAAAAAAAAATGCCAATCATGCAGTAGTTATAATTAGAGATAAGGTTTTCAGCTTTCTACATATTTGTCTTACCACTACCTCTCTTCCCCCTCTATTCATTTCCCCAAACACCTTGATAAGAATATGAGGTTGGTTAATTAAGTTATTAGTGGCCCAAAGTTTCTGTAGCTAGGCGTGGATTTGAATCTTGGGACTAACCTTTTCAGTACTACAGCACTCTCTCTCATTAAATTATAATTTTAGAAAAATCCAGTGGCAAATGTATGCTTCCAGAAAGTTAGCACCCACTTCTAGTCTGAGCAGGAAAATTGGAAGGACAGCAAAAGATTGTTTGAATTCTAGTGTAAGGTTTAAAAAATACATGCTTGCATACCCATGCACAATCTTTACAAAAAGTTGCATCAATATTTAAGAGAGCTAAAAGGATAGGGATAGGAGGAAGGTTCAATAAATATTACGGATGAAATGAAGCCATCTAAAATATTATGGGAGCAAAGCAGGCAGATAAGTCATACCTATAGAATCTTTCTTACAGAAGCTGGAGCTTTCTGGCTAAATAAAATATCCACACACAACCAGGGGTGGGACTCAATTTTTTTAACAACTGGTTCTATGGGCATGGCTTAGGTGGTGGGTGTGGCTTGGTGGTCATGTGACTGGGTGGGTGTGGCCAACTCAATATCACTCACATCAAGACACGCATCTCCTCGCCTGGCCTCTCATAACTGTGGGGATGCTACAACAGTCGTAAGTGTGAAAAATGGTCATAAGTCACTTTTTTCAGTGCCATTGTAACTTTGAATGGTCACTCCACATAAGCAAAGTACCAGCAAAGTAGGGGGAAAAAACTCCAGAGATGTTCCTGAGACAGGAAGTCTAATCCTGCCAAGAATGTAATAAGGGTTAACAGAGAGGCAGTTTCTGTAAGCAACACCAGAATGTTCCTTTCTGCCTTCCTTACAGGATTAGGCCAGTAATTTCTTCTAACAACCAGTTCTCCGAACTGCTTACTATATTAACAACTGGTGAATAGGTGCGAGCTGGTAGAATCCCACTCCTGCACACAACACAAAAAGGGAAATAAAATTAAAGGATGACAACTGCATTCTCTATGAAATAAATATAACAGACTCTTGCCAATATACATTAGAAGAGCCACCTGGAAACAGTCCACAACTTGTCACAATATGGCAGTTGTTTAATAATCTTAGTTAGGCAAAAATACCCAGGGCTATCTTTGTGCTCCTCTATCAGTTTTCGTTAAAATGAAATTCTCCAGTTATGGTTAGACTATATTCCTATCAACTTGCCAAGGTAATCCAACAAATCTGGAAACAGACCAATCCCTTTTTAATTCTGAACTAAATGAAAATGAATTCGGCATAATTCATTTCATGCAATGAGCATTGTTTAAAAAAGGAGAAATGAGTTTGCTTCTATATTTCATGGTTTGACTTGCAAACCATCTCAAATTTGGATGGATGGCCACAATTTTTTGGAAATCAGATAAAAGGGTATTTGTACTTGTATATGTTTAAATGAGGTATGCCTGAAAAGACAGAAGTTTAAACAAACTAAATTTGTATAGGACTAAAATCACACTGATCTGGATTTAAACATAAGAAAATCCAAATAACTTCCAAAACACAGACATGTGATTTAGATTACCTTAAAGTAAATTGTTCAGGCATATGTAAGGTGTAGAATTTAAAGAAACACAGGTCCACGTTCAGTTTCAACCAAAGCTCGCTCAGTGACTTTGGACAGTAATTCTTTCTTAACCTAGTCACCCTAAAGAAAATGTATTATAGGGAAAAATAGAAGGGAGTGTTTTATATGGCCTTAAATTTCTGGAGGAAAAATGATGTAACAAAGTAATTGTATTCATTAGCAGTATTAAGAAAATATCAATTTTCATTAAGACTTGTTTCTAGCTTTTTGATTTCTGTACATATCTCTTTCAATTGGGGTGAAAACTATTATTGTTGCAATTTATTTGTCAGTGCTCAGCTAGTGGGGATGATATGTGTTTCTGTTTTTTGTCTTTTTAGTCCATATTTTTTCTTTTACTGATTTTGTCTTCTTTGGTTTTGGTTTTGTAAAATCATTCTCCCCGCTTCAGAGTTTGTATTTTTAATTTTATGTACTTTATATACATCATATGCCTGTGTGTAATCTGTGTAAGTGTGTGTGTATGTGTGTGTGTTTTCTTAAGTTTGACTCACAGATGAACACAATACAGAAGCCTGATGATGGCAGATGAGATTCTGCCGAAACGTTGCTACAACTTTAAAAGTACAATTATAATGACATGGGAAAATACCCGAACAAAGCTGAATACCATACATGTAAGTACCCACGAAAACTTAAGAAAACACACACACACATATATGTATGTTTGTATGTATGTATGTATGTATGTATGTATGTATGTATGTATGTATATTTTTTCATAGATTTTCATGGGTACAGGTGTGCAGGTCTTGGCGTGTTCAGGTCTTTTCCCATGTAAGATTGAGA
>NW_020769339.1:12918980-12937998 GCF_900518735.1 Pseudonaja textilis
TTGGTTGGGGGGTTAGCCGTGTTCTGATTGGTTGGAGGCGTGTTCTGTTCAGGTGGGGGCTTGGTTGTGCTCAGGTTAGTCTTAGTTGCTGGGGGATTTGAGCTGGTGAGTTGTGATCTTGCTGTTTGGCTTCTAGTACGTGGTCCTGCTGCATCTTCATAGTGGGTGTCGGTTTGCTTCATGTATGGCTCAGAAGGACCAGAAGCTGCACTGCAGCTGCATCACTACCCACTTCAAACCCCTCTGAGCCATATACTTCATTCTGTATAGTGTTCGAACACTATACAGAAGCCTGATGATGGCAGATGAGATTCTGCCCAAATGTTGTTACAACTTTAAAAGCACAACTATAATGACATGGGAAAATACCCGAACAAAGCTGAATACCACACATATAAATACCCGCAAAAACTTAAGAAAACAAATACACACACACACTCACACATGTATATGAACTTGGATCAATTAAGAAGCACTTCTGGGGATAAGATGCAGGGGTGGCTTTTATAAGGGAAAATAGGAATAAACTGCTAGCATAACCCTCCCCTTCAATCCAAATCATTTCCTGAAATTACCCATCATTTGGGCGCAATATTTTTGTTTCAAAATATGCTCTGGACCCTCAATAAGGATCAGGACTAAGGCTAGAAGAATAACCAATGTCATGCCCAAGACTTGAATCCTTAATGTCCTTGTATAGCCGAGTAGGTCAGTCTTCTTTTACCCCAGAGCCCTAGCATGGAGAATTACAGGTGAAATTTGAAAAATTAGAATATCGTGCAAAAGTTCATTTATTCTCAGTTATGCAACTTAAAAGGTGAACCTAATGTATGAGATAGACTCATTACATGCAAAGCAAGATCGTTCAAGCCATGATGTGTCATAATTGAGATGATTATGGCTTACAGCTCATGAAAACCCCAAATCCACAATCTCAGAAAATTAGAATATTGTGAAAAGCTTCAATATTCTAGGCGCAGTGTCCCACTCTAATCAGCTAATTAAGCCATAACACCTGCAAAGGGTTCCTGAGCCTTAAAATGGCCTCTCAGTCTGGTTCAGTAAGAATCACAATCATGGGAAAGACTGCTGACCTGACAGTTGTGCAGAAAACCATCATTGATACCCTCCATAAGGAGGGAAAGCCTCAAAAGGTAATTGCAAAAGAAGTTGGATCTTCTCAAAGTGCTCTTTCAAAGCACATTAATAGAAAGTTATGTGGAAGGGAAAAGTGTGGAAGAAAAAGGTGCACAAGCAGCAGGGATGACTGCAGCCTGGAGAGGATTGCCAGGAAAAGGCCATTCAAAAGTGTTGGGGACTTTGGTTTACCAGTTTTTGTGCATTCATTTCGTAGTCTCAATTACAGTTACATTACATATTAACTCATATTATCAATCAAAAATTATATACCCTAGTATCACTATCAAACAATCAATTGACTATAATTTTATTCATTCATACTTTACGAGATAACTATAATTTACTTAATTTATTTTATAACAAATCATATAATCATACCAAATCTATCCTAAAGACATTTTATAAATGTGATATTAAATAAGAAAGAAGAACAAAAATCTCTTTATATATTTATTATTATCTAAAATTCTAAATATTCTATTATTGTATTTTATCTTCCAACCATTGATAGAAAAGGTCCCAAATTTTATAAAATTGTTTATCCTCTTGTTCTCTGATTTCAAATGTCAATCTACTCATTTCAGCACATTCCAATATTTTCTTAATAATTTCTTCCTGCAATGGTATTTTCTCATTTTTCCAGTTTTTAGCAAATACAATCCTAGCCGCTGTTAATACATTTACAATCAGGTATTTCAAATCTTTGTTATATGTATCAGGTAAAATTCCCAATAAAAAGATCTCTGGTTTCAAATCTATGTGTTTCTTTGTCATTTTTTCCAACCACATGCGAATTTTAGTCCAGTATTTTCTAGCATCCTCGCAAGTCCACCACATATGGTAATATGAGGCAGGTATCTGATGACATTTCCAGCATTTTCCAGATTTATTCTTGAACATTCTTGCTATTCTTCTTGGGGGAAAGTGCCACCTCTAAAACATCTTATACAAATTTTCTTTATAAGCTGTTGACATAGTCATTTTATAATTTTGAGACCACAATTTTTGCCATTTCTCTAAATCAATCCCATATCCAAAATTCTTCCCCAGGCAATCATGGTTTCTTTGACTTGTTCTTCCTCTAATTTAATTTCCAGTAAATAACCATATAACCATCTGTAGTTCTTTTTCAAGTCTTTTATACTCATCTTCTAAAACTTTAGTGGCTTGCCTTTTCCTGATATTCTTTTTTCTTATATAGTCTATTATCAAGCCTCTAGCATATGCCTTCATTGTGTCCCAGACATTCTGAATCGAAGTAGCTTCTTTTTTATTTACTCTAAAGAAAAAGGCCAATTCTTTCTCTATCCATTGTGTAAAGTCTTTTTCCTTTAAAATAGTATTATTTAACGTCCATCTCGGTCTTTTTTTTTTGTCCTTTCCATTTAATTGTCATTGGATTATGGTCTGCCCAAGTACTTGTTTCAATGTTTATTTCTTGAACATTGGATATTAGTTCTGTTGAGATCCATATCATATCTAATCTGGACCATGATGAATGTCTATTTGAATAAAAAGTATATTGCTTGGTTTTAGCATTTTTTTCTCTCCATATATCCTTTAAGTTTAATTCCTCTGTCTTTCTATTTTGCTTTGTTATTGTTGCTGTATAGTCCAGTTTATTGTCCACAATTCCATTAAAATCTCCCATCATAACTATATTGACATAGTCCAGTCCAGTTATTTTCATGTGTAATTTTTTGTAAAATTCTTCTTGTTTATCGTTCGGAGCATAAATTGCAATTGGGAGTGTTTTCATATTATTATCCATTATTTCCACCATTAATACTCTTCCATCTTCATCAATATGGATCAATTTTAATGTATAAGACCACTCCTCTTTTCTTACATTGCATCAAAGAAGTAAATATTTTCCCTAATTTTGGCTGCACCAACAATTGTTCATATTGTTTTTTGATATGTATTTCTTGTAAGCAAATTATATCAAATTTTGGTTTCTCTAGTTTGTGAAAAAATTTCCTTCTTTTAATAGCTGAATTAAGTCCATTTATATTCATTGTAATCAGTTTTTTCTCTTCCATGGTTATATCTTGTAGTTAGGTTTGGCAGCTCTAGTAGATCTTGGTTCATGTTGTTCTTTGATCTCCACGTGTCCACCTACTGCACCTTCCTCTTTTTCATTCCCCATTTGGTCCTCTTGGAATTCAATTAGTGAGACCTCTTTTTCTGCCTCTTCCTCTCTCCTTCCAAAAAATTCTGCGTAGAAAAGTTCTGCTTTCTCAATTGAATCAATTCTATGTCTCTGTTCTTGCCATGTAAACATTAGTCCTTCTGGAATCAACCATCTGTAGTTCACCTCCTTTTTCATTAACATTTTAGTCAGGAATCGATATTCTCTTCTCCTCCCTCTCACTGTTCTAGGTATTTGTTTTAAAACCACAATCTCCTTGCCTTTATATTTCAACGTCTTCTCTCTTGCCACTTGTAATATTTGTGTTTTAATGGATTTTTTTGTAAATCTGATGTGAACTTCTCTTGGTAAGTTGTTTCTCATCGCATATCTTTTAAAGACTCGATATACCTCATCTACTCCATCCATCTTTTCCTCTGTTATTTCCAAGGCTTCAGCCAGAATTTCTATCATTATCGCAGCTAGGTTTTGTCCTTTTTCTTCCTCTATATTTTGAAATCTGAGATAGAATTCTGACCTTTCCATCTCCCACTTCAGCATCCCACTTTTATCTTGTTCAACCACTGTTAGCCTGCTGTCAATATTTCCAATCTTCTCCTCTCTTTGTTTATCTTCTTCTTCAATTTTTTGGAATCTCTCATCATATTTCACCATCATTTGTTGAATATTTTCAATTTTTTCATCAGTCTTGCCTGTTCTTTGTTCAATCTTCTCTATTCTCTTTTCAATGGTATCTGATTTTATTTTAATGTCTTTAATGGACAAATTAATGTCTTGGATTCCTTGCATAATCATCTGTAAAGTCACTTTTTCTTGTTCTTTATCTTGCTTTAACATTGTCTGAATTAAGCGTTGACCTCCAGATGGTGGGGAGGTGGAAGTGGAAGTTGAGGCGCCAGAAGGTATGAGTTTCCTACTCATTTTGAACGTCAAAATCTTTAAATTCAAGTAGCCAATTATAATCCAAAGTGGGGGGTAGAGGTGGTACAAGATAAAAAGCCAAATAAAAGGGAAAAAATTCTTCAGGTTCTTCAAGACCTTAATCCAATTATAAAATGGTCAGTTGTAATCCAAGGTAAAAAATAGAGATAAAAAAAAGAAAAAAGCCCAATTTATAATAAAAAAAAGAATGAGAGAAAAAATTTCTTCAGGTTCTTCACACCTTAATCCAATTGAGAGGTCTCAAAGGTGAAAAATAAAAAAAACAAAGAAAAACCATAAAGATGAACCAAAAATATGAATGGCAAAAAAGAAAATCCCAATAGAAAAAGAAAAAGGAGAGATTCTGAGGCTTTCCCTTTAAAGCAAAAGGCAAAGATAAAAATATTACAAAAATAAAGATTTTTTTTTTCCTTTAAGGAGAAAAAAAAGGAAAAGAGTACAGTAAGACGGGTGAGGGGGGGGTGGCACAGCTAAAGATAAAATAAAAAAGAACACACTGCACTTTGTTTAGTTATCCAAGGCTCTTATTAACAGTCTCTTCTCCACAAGCTTCAAAGCCAAATTTCAATTGTTGATAGGAGCCCAGAAGAACACCTGTAATAACATTCTCATGTTCTTCCCTCTATCTTATCAAGTTGCAATGTCCTTGAAAGAGGAATCTTTCACAGTTCTTTCAACTTCAAGTAGACTTTTTTCAAGCCTCTAGTTAGCAGTGTTACAAAGTTTCTTTGTTCTCACTCCCCCCCACTTTCCCAAATAGAACGTAATATGAGTTAAAACAGGGAAAGAATATATATGTACATATAAAAAGAAAAAGGGATTGCTAAAGGGAGCCTCTAATCTAAAAAATTAAAAAATCAAAAAAGAGAAGAAAGAATAACTGTATATATGAAAAAAACCAGTCCAGTTAACAGAGCTAAATCACGATAGAAGTCCAGTAGAAAAAACAAGTAAAAAAAAACGACACAACCGACACACTGTTTGTATATTTATGAAAGAAAGCTGGATGGTTTTATGTTTTGTTTGTTTGTTTGTTTTTAAAAACTAATAAAATTGTTTTCAAAAAAAAAAAGTGTTGGGGACTTTGACAAGGAGTGGACTGAGGCTAGAGTCAGTGCATCAAGAGCCACCACACACAGACAGATCCTGGACATGGGCTTCAAATGTCATATTCCTCTTGTCAAGCCTCTTCTGAACAACAAACATTGTCAGAAGCATCTTACCTGGGCTAAAGAAAAACAGAACTGGTCTGTTGCTCAGTGGTCCAAAGTCCTCATTTCTGATGAGAGCAACTTTTGCATCTCATTTGGAAATCAAGGACCCAGAGTCTGGAAGAAGAATGGAGAGGCACACACTGCAAGATGCTTGAAATCCAGTGTGAAGTTTCCACAGTCTGTGTTGATTTGGGGAGCCATGTTATCTGCTGGTGTAAGTCCAGGGTCAATGCAGCTGTCTACCAGGAGATTTTGGAGCACTTCATGCTTCCTTCCACAGACGAGCTTTATGGGGATGCTGACTTCATTTTTCCAGCAGGACTTGGCACCTGCCCACACTGCCAAAAGCACCAAAACCTGGTTCAATGACAGTGGGATTACTGTGCTTGATTGGCCAGCAAACTCTCCTGACCTGAACCCCATAGAGAATCTATGGGGCATTGCCAAGAGAAAGATGAGAGACATGAGACCGAACAATGCAGATGAGCTGAAGGCCACTATTGAAGCATCCTGGTCTTCCATGACAACTCAGCAGTGCCACAGGCTGATAGCTTCTATACCACACCGCACTGAGGCAGTAATTGCTACAAAAGGGGCCCAAACCAAGTACTGAGTATATATGCATGCTTATACTTTTCAGAGGTCTGATACTGTTCTTTGTACAATCCTTGTTTTATTGATTGCATGTAATATTCTAATTTTCTGAGATTGTGGATTTAGGGTTTTCATGAGCTGTAAGGCATAATCATCACAATTATGACAAATCACGGCTTGAACTATCTTGTTTTGAATGTAATGAGTCTATCTCATATATTAGTTTCACCTTTTAAGTTGCATTACTGAAATAAATGAATTTTTGCACGATGTTCTAATTTTTCAAGTTTCACCTGTATATTACAAGTTCATTCCTGATAAATATTATTAAACTGCATTTCTGAAATAACTAGAGATTTTCCAAACAGCATGATGCTAATTTTCTACATCTTTGATAAAGAATAAAAGGCAAAAAAGGGAAGTGCAAAATCAACAGAATTTATTAAGACATAGCATCTAGAATGAAGTTTCAACATTTTACTGAATGTAATTTCCCTGTTCTAATATCAGGAAACCTGCCATGAGAAAAAGGGTCCCCGCAGGCATTCATCTATTTATCCCTTCAGGCTGCACTATACCTGGAGGCAAAATTCTTATGACTTATTTCAAGAAGATATAATGCTTTGGCAATACAAACCATATTGTAATTTTGGAACAGGGATAAACAATTTTTTATCAATTCATTCCTTGGTTTGCTGTGTGATTGATTAATATTCAACAATGCTACTCTTTGCTGCTGCTGCTTCTTGTAAAATGTGGTTCTACAATATAAGAAAGTAAAACATAGAAAACCAGGAACAACTGGTCTTTCTGTCCAAAACACTGAACAGGAAAGAGAAAGCCTGGCCACATAGATATGGTACCTTTTAATTAAGGCTAGATGATGTGAAAACTTGTTTTCAACAGTGCCTCTGAGTCAAGAGTAGCAGTGTAAAATTAAGAAAACCCAATTAGCATATAATGTTTATTCTTGTATATAAAAATTCCTGCTCCTAAGGGAACAAGGAAATTAATGTTGCTACGAAGAGGCTCCTGGGGATAGCCAAATAATGTTAATGAATGCAGGATAACAAATAGATCTTATCTTACCTCTTAACAAACGCACGTCAATCATATTTCATTTCCTGATAATCCTTAAGTACATTCTTCAGGTTCCTGGGGGGCGGGATCAAATTTCTAGCCCAAATAAAGGTAAAAAGAGAAGCATCTATGAATTCAGTCATATTTTCACTAGGGGATATCTATACCATAGTTTCTGTTAAGTCCTATCATTTTCCCCTTTCCAATGTCCCCAAAGTCTTAAATTGGTGCTGTATTGGTCATCAACACAGCTTTTTGCACTTTTTTTTTCTTCCAAGGCCTTTGCTTGTTCACTCTTCAACTTTTAGAAAAGAAGCCTACCTAGAATTCCATTCGTTATGTGTGCAGAATGGCAATCTCTGCAATTTGACCCAGCCAATGTGCAGTCAAGTATTCCATCTTTGTTCTGTAATGCAATGAAATTAGAACCACTAACCAATTTGAGATTTAACATTTCTTACCACTTCAATTAATGCTAAATGGAGTTAAGACCAAGTCCCAGCTTAGCTCAGTGACAGAGAACATGTTCAGGACTATAAAAGTCCCAGGTATCATTTCTGACATTTCCAGATGAATAGCAAAATACTCTTCTGCTTAATATCCTGAAGAAGTTCTTGCCAGCCTCAAAGCAGACTGCCCTCAACTTACTGGACAGATCAATCTTCTGTTTCAGATGAGTTTCTTTTGCTTTGTTTCCTAAATCAAAATAGTAATTTTACTGAACTATGTAATCATGAATAACATTTGCACAGTTGGAAGAGAGATTTCATTTACTCTGCTTTCTGTGAAACTGCAGAATTGGCCATTCATCACGCTGATGGTTTTGTGTGGGACTCCCCCTAAAATCAAAATAATTGAGTTTCCTGTTTCCAAAAGGGTGAAAAGAATAAAGAAAACAGCACCCTTTAAAATATTTCAATCAGAGAGTGCTGATTCAAGAAGAAACCAGCATGGCTGCACAAAGATCTCTGGTAAATTGAAAGAAAAAAATGGAAAGAAGGACATACAACTAAGGCAGAATATCAGCAGATAGCCAGAATCAGCAAAGATGAAGTCAGGCTAGCAAAGGCTCAGAATGAACAAAGACTTGCAACAAAAGTCAAAGATAATTTAAAAAGTTTCTTCCAACATATAAATAACAAGAAAAAAATCAAGGAAACAGTCGGTCCACTAAAAAGAGAAGACGGCAAGGAAGTAACAGGCAACAGAGAGAAAGCAGAACTGCTTAACTCATTCTTTGCATCTGTCTTCATGCAAAAAGAAACTATAGCTCAACCCACCAAAAACATAACTGTAAAAGACAGACCAAAAATAAAAGTTAAAATAAGCAAAACAATAGCAAGAGAATACCTGTCTGATCTTAATGAAAACAAATCACCGGGGTCTGATGGATTACATCCCAGAGTTTTAAAGGAGCTGGCAGAGGTCATCTCAGAACCACTGCACCATATCTTTCAAATATCCTGGAGCACCGGGGAACTACCAGAGGACTGGAAAAGAGCTGATGTGGTTCCCATGTTCAGAAAAGGAAAAAAAAAACAGATCCAGGAAACTATAGACCAATCAGCCTAACATCAATACCCAGGAAGATACTGGAAAAGATAATAAAAAAAACAGATCTGCCAACATCTAGAAACAAGTAAAGTAATAACTAGCAGTTAGCACAGGTTTGTTAAAAACAAATCATGCCAAACCAATCTTATTTCATTCTTCAACACAGTGACTAAATTAGTAGACCAGCAAAATACTGTGGACATAATATATTTAGATTTAAGCAAGGCATTCAACAAAATAGACCACAACCTACTTCTTAGCAAGCCAGAAAAATGTGGAATAGATAGCACCACCACTAAATGGACTCGCAACTGGCTGGCAAACCATACTCAATGAGTAGTCCTTAATGGATCTAAGTCTACATGGAGGGAAGTAAGCAGTGGGGTGCCACAAGGTTCCGTCTTAGGCCCAGTACTCTTCAATATCTTCATTAACGACTTAGATCAGGGAATAGAAGGGAAACTTACCAAATTTGCAGATGATTCTAAGCTGGCAGGAATAGCTAACCCCCAAGAAGATAGGCTCAAGATCCAGATGGATCTTGACAGACTAGAACACTGGGCCATATTTAACAAAATGAAATTCAATATAGAGAAAAGTAAAGTCCTACACTTAGGCAAGAAAAAACAAAAGTACACATATAGACTGGGTGAAACCAGGCTCAATAGTAGTAACTGTGAGAGGGATCTTGGAGTCTTAGTGGACAACCAGCTAAATATGAGCCAGCAGTGTGCAGCCGCCGCCAAAAAAGCTAATGTAATCCTAAATTGTATTAACAGAGGGATACAGTCAAGATCAAGGGAAGTACTAATACCACTCTACAAAGCCTTAGTAAGACCACACCTAGAGTACTACATCCAGTTTTGGTCACCACATTATAAAAAAGATGTTGAGACTCTAGAAAAAGTACAGAGAAGAGCAACCAGGATGATTAGGGGACTGGAGGCTAAAACATACAACGAACAGTTGCAGGAACTGGGCTTGGCTAGTCTAGTAAAGAGAAGGACCAGGGGAGACATGATAGCGATTTTCCAATATTTGAGGGGCTGCCACAGGGAGGAGGCGGTCAAGCTATTTTCTAAAGTGCCTGTAGGACAGACAAGGAATAATGGATGGAATCTGAACAAGGAGAGATTTAACCTGGAAAAAAGGAGAAACTTTCTGACAGTGAGAACAATCAAACAATGGAACAGCTTGCCCTCGGAAGTTGTGGAAGCGCCATCACTTGAGACTTTCAAGAAGAGATTGGACTGCCATTTGTCAGAAATGGTGTAGGGTCTCCCACTTGGATGGGGGGTTGAACTAGATGACCTACAAGGTCTCTTCCAACTTTGATTATCTGTAATTTGTATATTTGTTTTGAGATTGGAGGCAAAGGAGGGAAGAGATGAGTAAGATAAGTCAAAATCAGGTAATAGAGTATAGGATTAAGATACTGCAGGGAATAGAAATTCAGATACAACAGAGGAAGCAGCATCTCCTCTGTTTCTAGAAGGTGATTGCTCAAATTAAACATGAGGAAAAAATAAAACTAGAGGTGAATTGAAAAGCTGGCGAGGGAGCCTTTCACCATGAGATATTAACAATGCCATTCTTTTTTGCAGCTTTACACAGTATTTCCACAGCTTAAGGAAAGTCAGTGGAAACCAGCAATGTCATAACATTCTGGATAACCTTCAATGAGGAAGATTTTCCAGATAATTATCCACAGAGTGATGCTATCACGCTCAAAGAGATTTTGCAAAATAGTAACATCTCAAAGTGACTTAACTCTGCAGGGTTATCAAGGCTCCTATCCTCATTGGTAAGCATGGTGTACACTGAAGCACAACAAAACAGGGCAGAGTGGTGAAGCCTTTGGTATCCCAGCAACCTCTCACACATATTTGGGAAGAACACAGTGAGTGGTCAATAAAGAGTGGAGGTACCAACTGTAAAGAAGACTGTACAATTTATCAGTATTGGGTGGGGGAGTATTTTTTTAATCACTACTAATCCTATTTCAGGTTTGCACTCCAGTTGTTATTTATTTTTCATTTTAGAGTGACAAGGAGCTGTAATCCTTTCAATGTTGGACTTATAGTTATAAGAGCTCACAAAACATGGGTTCAATTCAACTTGTACTCTTGATGTTTAGGTTTGTCCACTAAAGACTTGGGGACATGGGTCGATCTTTTTTTTGTTTTGTAAATTTTATTTGAGTTTTCACAAAGAGAAAAAAAATACAAATAAAACATCTTTTTTTGAAAGCAGCACAATCCCGGGTTACATTTCTTCGTACAGACACAAATTCAGGTTCATGCTCATTTTTATATTCTATTCCATATCTTATTACTATTTCACATTTTCTGCATAGCTTCTCCCCTCTTTTAATTTTCTCAATTTTATTTTAATTATCTCATCTCAATTCAAATCATTGTATTTATATTTTTGTCTGTCCTGTTTCAATTATCTATTATCTTTTCCCATTAAACAAAATTTCTCCTGTAGTTACTGATTGGAGTATGACGCCTTTATATCTTTTCCCTAAAGTTGTAACATTCAATATAATATATAACTTCCATTCGGATTCTGCTTGGTACATTCTTAAAATACACACTGTATTCTTAAAAAAAGAAAAAAATTATAAATGTATATAATTAAAACAACATTCCATTCCAAGTCAATTCTATCATTAATATTAATATTCATAAAAGTCTTAACATCTTTAACATTGCTTTTCAATTAAATATCATACCTCTATGGGAACAATTATAAGCTTTCCATAGTTAATTCCCCCCTTCTTCACTTATATTTTATAAAACATTAACTAATTAAAATGTTCCCGTTCCTTCCTAATTCAATTTTCTCATTTATTTTATTTCATTTATTTTATTCACAAACATTTCACTAAATTACACTAACTATTTTATCCCTCATTTTAATCATACGTTGTTTCTAATTTTCTAAAGTTATTTCTATTACTAATATAACAATACAATCTTATGTACCTTTACAGAATCCCTTTTTCAGTTAGATTTTCACCCATTATCTCTAAATAGGTCCTGTTTCTCTATATCTTGCTCCGGTCCTTTGTAACTTCTTTTCCTTTCCTTCTTCCTTCTCTTCTTCTCCCTCCCCTTCCCCCCCTTGTCTCTCTACCTTTATTTCTCTCTTCTGTATTCCCCTTTTCTGCTGCTTTCCAGTATTATACTTGTTTTTTGAATTATTTTTCTTTTCTTTGGTTGTTTTTTTTAAGTCTTAAATTCTCCATTCTCTTTCCCCCCTTTCCTTTTTCTTCCCCACATAAAATTACTTGTTCATTAAAGATGGCTTCTTCTTTGTCCCAGTCTTCTTGTTTTGCAGTCTTTTCTTGTTGTTTCTCATAGTTCGAAATCTCCATTTCTAAGAATTGAAAAACAAAGCCAAAAGGACCCTTCCCTTCTTGTGCATCTTCTTTGTACTTTTTAAGTTCCATTTTCAATTCATCCAGAAGTGGTGCCATTGTATAAATTTTTAAACAACCACCCGATTGATTTTAGTCATTCAAATATAATAACCCAAAATCCAAAGAACACCAAATAATCCAAATACATGCAAGCTGTTTCTTTTTTGCTCTTTTTTTCACTTTCTCTTCCTGGGGTTACTATTTGGTTGCAAAGTTTCAGTTAAAATGTATCTTTTAGAAGTCTTGTTGAAGTTTTACTTTAGATTATTTTTAATTCCAGGCAGTCTCCTTCCTCTTCCAGATCCTGCTCTTATTCTTTTTCTCTCCCTTCCTGCTTATGAAAAAGAAAGATTTTAATGTCCAGAAATCTTTATTATCCCATTGGCATTTTGCTTTTACAATTTAACCCAGTCAGCCAAAACTTTCACTTCTTATCTTCCTCCTGCACGTTCTTTTCCAGTCGAGTTCTTCTTTGGGGTGGCCATTTCTGACCACCGCTGCAACCGCCTTTGGGAAAGGGAATAATGGCCAGCTGAAGAGGAGAGATGTGGCTCTCTTTGACCCTGCTGGTGGCCTCCCCCCTCTTCACCACCTCTACAGGGTGGCTTAGCCCGAAACCAGCCGGCTCGGGGCGCTCCAGTGGCGAGTCCAGACAGAAACCGTGCATGATCGCAGATTTCTGTCTGTCGCCGAAGCCCTTCAAACCGGAAGTCCGGGACATGGGTCGATCTTGTGCCTCTTACTGGTGCTTTCTACCTGACACCCACAGAAGCAAGTGCAGCAACACCAAAGTATCATAGGATAAGTGCTGTGACTGCAATCTTCTACTCATCTGCCTAAAAAGGTTGTTCTATTCCATGTAGAAATGACTGTTCCAGTAACTGTATTACTGGAAAATTACTGTGGATAGTTTGCAGTTTAATTTTCACAAAAGCCCACTCCCAGTCAATTCCTGGTCAGATCAGAGGCAGCATACATACTAGCTAGCTATATATGCTTATTGGTTATACATTTGCAAAGATCAAAAACACTTAAGTAGCAAAATTGGGCAAAAGGCAGGAAAAAGTACATTGAGATATGAACAACCGCCAAAATATTTATATCAAAAGATACTGAATTTTCCAGAACATCCAGTGAAATTGATGTGGTAATTAACACAAACAGTCTGAAGGGAGGGTCCTTTGGTTGGTTCATACTTTAAATCTTTTATGTACATGATAGTAGCAAATGTAGACAGAAAGTAGGTGATCCTTCCTCTTTTCTGCACCATAAAGGAAACAATCTAGTGGATGGAGATGATGTAGTCTATTCAGCAATATGTGCTTCCTTCAGGTCATTTTTCCCTAGTCTAAGGACACATACTGTATATACTCTACCTTTCGACAGAACATCTTGGAAGCCAATTTTTGGTGATCATAGCAGCCCAAAACATTTCTAGTTTACCTTCTTCTCTTTCTTTTAGCCATTGTTTTAACCTCACCTGCCTTCTCTCTTCGGAATTTCAGAAGATATAGGGCATTTATATTCAACTGTTATGTAACAACTCCAGCCTAACCCTTTTAAAACACTTATGCCACTGATCTGAACTGTACAAGCTATTTATCCATCTGTTTTGGATATCTAGCTTGTTGGATATGACAATCCAGCCTTCCCTTCCTCCCTCCCATTCGTTTATCCTTTCATCTATTTCTATGCTGTTTGAGAGTGTCCTGAAATATAATGTCTGGCTGACAACATCACTAATTGAACTGGGATTTGGAAATATTTTTCTCCTTCATATTCTCAATTTCTTGGAATGACAACATTCAGGGCAAGATGTCATTGGATTACCAGAGGGACCATCTCATAAACCAGGACTGCACTTTCACCAATTAACCCTCAAGAACCAGCAAACAATTAACAGTAAAGTTAATGGAGATACAAGAATTGGATTCTATGAACAACCAGTAGATGGCAGCATATCTGCCCTTCTTCTGTTCCTACTGGTCATCTGGATTTATGCAACTCAGATAGTCCTAATTTTAAGCGTTCATCATCTCAGTCACATCTGCCCATTCTGTTACTGTTCATTCTCCTTCCGTTCTTTCTCTCTTGTGTGACATTTCAGGATGGAATGTTGTCCAGATTCCCAGGAGGGAGGAACTGCATTCCAGAGGAGCAAAAGACAACATAGTTTAGATAGTTTATGTAGGAGAAAAAGAATTAAGATGGCTGATCCCCTGATAGTTCCAGAGTATATGTTTTATGGTGTAAATAATCTACTTTAGTTTGACAAGATTTGTGCTTATAGGTGAGGAACAATAAAGGAAATTGTTTGTATCAATGTATTTTGGGGTTGGGGGTTGGAGCCTGACACATTCTTGCTTCTTGCTGAAATTGGTTGCTGGTGTGCAAGCACGTGTGTGTTTATTTGTATTTAAGTGAAAATGACCAAGGAATGAATGAACAAATGCATCAATTAATTTCCAAATGGGCTTCAGGGCTGCATGCTGCTTTTGCTCATTTCTATTCTAAATAGAGTTGAATAATTGCTTTTCTATCCACTACACATAAAGTAAGATTTTAAATAGGGACAGGCAAATTAGAGACTGGTCTCCTGAGCCCTGCATGTATTCCAAAGTAGATTAAGAAAAGAGCAATGCCTGCAGGTGTATGAAGATGAGGCAGTGATGCTTTGAAACTTGTGTAAAAGAAATTCCAACTAATTTTCCAGAAGATTGTTAATGGTAGAAAGGAGCACCCGCTGGCTGCAATGGCTGCCACGTTTTTAAATGATATGTACTCAGACTGGAGCCTCACTTGACAGTCTTGTCAAAAAAGCAGTAACCAGCTGTGATCCCATGGGTATCCTTGAAGCTCGTAGAATCCTAATAGGCTGATATTGAAAGAAACTCAAAGCTTTCTTTTCACATAATGATTGATCATATTATGATCAGAACAACTGAAACCTGGTGACAAGAGAATGATGGTCAAGGAAGAAATCTTCCTTCCTTGTTGAGTGTACCTGCCTTTAATGATTATAGCATAAGAAAGAACAATTTAGTTTTGGAGTTGCTTCATTACACTGAACGGTTTTAAAACTTACCTGCTGGGTTTCTATATATTAGAACTGTAGGATCTTGCTGGGGTGGAGAGTTGGTATTATGACATTTTTTTTAAAAAGGCCATTAAATCAATTGCTAGAAAAAAAGACACTGGATGACTAAATAAGCCCATAATACAGATAATAGTGCTCTGAAAGAGAGGGAGAAAAGTAAATGTGGAGGTTACAGACAGCTACTTATCTACATCCATCTTTTTAACAAAGAGAATTTCAGTCAGTTTTTTTTTTATGTCATCAGTGTCTTGGTTTTTTAAATTTCATGTACTATAAACCAGATGGAAAATTTGCTTGTTTGATGAATAATCTAATAGGACAATTTTAGACATAGACAAGTATCACAAATATTAAACAGTGATCCTAATACTATCTAAATAGATTGATAGTTGTATTACCATTCCATCAATATCAATATTTCTTGATTTGCAGGGTGGTCTTGATGTGAGAAAAATGCTGTTGAACCATTTTTTTCTATTTTCATACATCAAAATTAAAAATTTCCACAGGAGAGCAAGGATAGTATTTCACTTTGGATTCTGCAGATTGTGTGCAGTTTGATGGAATCTCTGCAATTGCCAGCAGAAAATTAAAACAATTTTGGCTCAGCTAATAAAAGGTTATGAGCGTTAATATATTTTTCCACACTGTCAGGAACTTTTCGTCTCCAACGTGCTGTGGATAGAACATGCAGAGACTGTACAAACAAAACAAATGATGTTGTCAAGGTATTTATTTTAGACATAGAAAAGGCATGTGTTCAACTCTTCATAACAGATAGGTTTGCGTTAAGATTTGATAAACAAGTTGGCAGGAAATTCAATATTACCTGTTTACTTTTGCAAAGAATCCAATCATTGAATCTTCACCTGTTTTGAAAGTTGAGATAATGGTTTTTAAAATTGGAAAAAAGGGACTCCTTGAGCAAAAGCTGATCAGTCAAGAAAATAAGAATAATAGTGTCTTATCAGCCTGATTTTCTGTAGCTGCTGAGCACTCAGAGCAAACTACAGAAGACAACCACCTTGATAGATGTTGGTCTTATTGGTCCTCTGCTTTCACGGAGATTATATGGATGACCATAATAATACATTTTCTTTTTTATCATATCTATCCATCCGACATCCTAAATCTTGTGAGGGGATGGTGGATGACCATCGCCTGAAGGCCAAAGCAGTCTTTTAGGAAGTATTCTACCAAAATATTGTTATATGCATTCATCTCTACTCCCAAATGAAGATATATTTCTCAATAGTTAGCAAGAGCAAGGAGATTTTCCCCCCCACACTGAGCGAAAGATTAACGTGGTACAAGAGAACATAATGTGGAAGTAAGAGGGGGCATACTCTAAACCAAAGGTATCAAATTTGCAGCCTGCAGGCACAATGTGTCATGAACTAGCCACGCCTACCCCCATTCAGTGAAGGGGAAAATTTTGTGATATGTCACGTGACGACAACATGATGATACAAGCTTGACAAGCTTGAGAAGCTTGACACTCTACTCAGATGTGTACAGGACAGGGGTCAAAAATGGGATTGCAACTATGTCTTTGAAACTGTGCTGCTTTCTACATGAATTGAGTAACAATACATTAAAAAGTGCAGAGAATTTCATGGTCACAACTACCATCCTGACTATATTTAACAAATTCTTCATTACTTTTAGGAATAAATGTGTGAAAAAAACTATGCTGGTGGTGCAGTGGTTAGCCCAGACCAGCACAATACCACTGAGAAAGAAAAACAAGAAATCCAAGAAGAAACCAGCATGGTTGCACAAAGATCTCTCTGGCAAATTGAAAGAAAAAAAGGACAAGAAGAAAAATAGAAAGAGGGATATACAACTAAGGCAGAATATCAGCAGATAGCCAGAATCTGCAAAGACGAAGTCAGGATAACAAAAACTCAGAACGAACAAAGACTTGCAATAAAAATCAAAGATAATTGTAAAAAATTTCTTTCAACATATAAATAACAAGAAAAAAATCAAGGAAACAGTTGGTTCACTAAAGAGAGAAGAGGCAAGGAAGTAACAGGCAACAGAGAGAAAGCAGAACTGCTTAACTCATTCTTTGCATTGGTCTTCATGCAAAATAAACTATAGCTCAACCCACGAAAAACATAACTGTAATAGACAGACCAGAAATAAAAGTTAAAATAAGCAAAACAATAGTCTTGATGAACACAAATCACCGGGGCCTGGTGGATTACATCCCAGAGTTTTAAAGGAGGTCATCTCAGAACTACTGAACCATATCTTTCAAAAATCCTGGAGTACTGGGGAACTACCAGAGGACTGGAAAAGAGCTGATGTGGTTCCCATCTTCAAAAAAGAAAAAAAAATAGACCCTGGAAACTACAGACCAATCAACCTAACATCAATAACCAGGGAAATACTGGAAAAGATGATAAAAAAACAGATCTGCCAACATCTAGAAACAAGTAAAGTAATAACTAGCAGTCAGCACAGGTTGGTCAATTAGATCATGCCAAACCAATCTTATTTCATTCTTCAACAAAGTGACTAAATTAGTAGACCAGCGAAATATTGTGGACATAATATACTTAGATTTCAGCAAGGTATTCGACAAAGTAGACTACAACCTACTTTTTGGTAAGCTAGAAAAAAGTGGGATAGATAGCACCACCACCAGATGGACTCGCAACTGGCTGACAAACCATACTCAACGAGTACTCCTTAATGGATCTAAGCATACATGGAGGGAAATAAGCAATGGGGTGCCTCAAGATTCCGTCTTACGTCCAGTACTCTTCAATATCTTCATTAATGACTTAGATGAGGGAATAGAACGAGAACTTACCAAATTTGCAAATGATACTAAGCTGGCAGGAATCGCTAACCCCCAAGAAGATATGCTCAAGATCCAGATGGATCTTGACAGACTAGAACACTGGGCCATATTTAACAAAATGAAATTCAATATAGAGAAAAGTAAAGTCCTACACTTAGGCAAGAAAAAAAAAAGTACACATATAGTCTGGGTGAAACCAGGCTTAATAGCAGTAACTGTGAGAGGGATCTTGGAGTCTTAGTGGACAACCAGCTAAATATGAGCCAGCAGTGTGCAGCAGCCACCAAAAAAGCTAATGCAATCCTAAATTGCATTAACAGATAAATTTCATTATCTTAATTAATCAAGATCAAGGGAAGTACTAATACCACTCTATAAAGCCTTAGTAAGACTATACCTAGAGTACTACATCCAGTTTTGGTCACCACACTATAAAAATGATGTTGAGAATCTAGAAAAAGTACAGAGAAGAGCAACCAGAATGATTAGGGGACTGGAGATTAAAACATATGAAGAATGGTTACAGGAACTGGGCATGGCTAGTCTAGCAAAGAGAAGGGTTACGAGAGACATGCTAGCACTGTTCCAATATTTGAGGCAAATTAATAAGTGTATTCCCCACCAGCCTGCCAAGATAAGTGCATATAAAGCAAAAGCAATGCCCAGGGGAAAAAAAGAATCACATAAAACAGGGGGTCTACATCCTAGGCAACTTTAAGCCTGGAGAAAAGCTGGCTGGGGAATTCTGGGAGTTGAAGTCTTCCAGGCTTAAAGTTGACAAGGTTGGAGACCTCTGACTTAAAATAAATGTGCACTAAACAGATCAGAGGAACAGCTGGGAAGAACATACAGTTCGAAAACAGACAAAAGAAAGGCCTCAGCTGACAGGACAGAAACGAATATGAGTAATGATTAAGCATAACAAGTAGCAAATACATTACATTCAGGTGATTATTAGCAGGCTTCCTACCTTTCTTTAATTATATTTATATATATATATATA
>NW_020769339.1:12938398-13031909 GCF_900518735.1 Pseudonaja textilis
AAATGTTCTAAATCTAAAATGAGTAATTAATTATTTTAATTTAATTTAATTAATTATCTCATTTTCAATTAATTAATATTCTGTTCTTCTTATATCATATGTTTTAGATTGCATTGCTATGCTTAGGAATTTATTGTATTAAAATAGTTTTGGGAGTATTTTTTTTTTAAATCCAAATCATTCAGAGTTACCTGTATCTGCCATGCCCTGCAACAATCTGTCATATAAACAAATATCATTAATAGGTTCATCCTGTTCCAATAAAATAAAGTGTTGAACTTTTATAATGTTTTGGAAAAATATAATGTGAGGCTTCAGTTGCAATTTAGTTGAATTTGTTTTTCTGAAGTCAAACAGACCATTTACGACCCCCTGGTTTCATGCTGTTTTTAGTAACAAACCTGCAATCTCTCAGCCTACTATTTAATTCTATGTCACTGAGGACAGGAATGAAATAGTGAGATATTGTTTACAAATAAAAATGCAATAACAACTCTGAATCTCTTTTAATTATATTTGTTTACACAGATGTTCACTTGATTCATTTAGAGTCAGAATGTCTCCTAAACCAAAATTCCTAAAATGATACATGGGCAGATTAAATCTGTGACACATTTTAAGAGCACTTCCTCCTAGAACTGTGAAAGAAAATTCTATTTTGATAAATAAGTTTCCCTACCTTTTGCAATAATACACAGAGTTTGGATCTAATTATAATGAAAAATCTTTCTCCACCATTTTAGAAAAGAAAACGTTTGAGAATACTGTTACGTAGTTATGTTAGGGTAATAAATAAAGGAAAGAAATAAAATATATTATAGGATTAAATAGAGAGTTACCCTATAAGCATGTCTTATCTTGATGTTGGGCAGTTGTTTTCTTATATACGTAGAAGTATTTATCTCTATAGGCATTTCTTATCTTGCTGTTGTAGAAAATATTTCTTTAACCTTTCATTGGTGTTGTAAACTAATAATAACACATGCCTGCAATTAGTTACATCTCTCTCATATGAAGACACATGATTATCCCATCTAAATCAATCTGAATGGAACGTACTCCCTGGGAACGTAACTACCTACATCTGGAGCAATATACACCTTTTGAAGTATGCTGTTAATAGCCCGCTTAAATGGTCAATTGTGATCAATTAACAGACAATAGGAGAAAGGATACTGAAAGATAAACAAGTCCCAGGAGGACATTTGTCTTTTTGCAGGAAAGATGTAAATCTAAGTTAGAGTGTTTTACAATGCAGTTACTCTACTTCTAAAAGAATCTTAAGGTATAAGAAGAGTTACTTTCGGCTATGTGCTTTGTAACTTTCCTCACGTATCTGTGTGTACGAGAGGAGAAGTCTTACCCTTTTATTGATCAATAAAAGTTAGATTTTGTTCTTCAAAGCCTGTACTTCATTTTTGGCACATTGTGATCTTAAGTTATTGCTGAACTTTACAGTTTAAAACAAATAGGAAGGGAGCATTTGCATAGTCTGACTTTTCATATATTTCTTTCCACGGTAGTATTTCAGGGGGAAAAAACCAATCTCACTGACCTTTGACATAAAGAAAATTCTCAGCATCTGAAAAAAATCTCAGGCCAAATCTGAATTTTATGCTTGCCCATTGCCAAAATAGGTATTCGTTATTTCTTGAGTGTATAGTAGGTGTCTTCAACCCACCAGAAATGCAACACACACACACACACACACACACCTGCCACAAATGTATTCTTTGCTATCTAGATCTACCTTAGTTCTTCTCAGCAGTTAATTTACTGTAGTTCATTCTAGTCTAATGATATCCCCCAGTGGTGGGTTTAAAAATGTTTTACTACTGGTTCTGTAAGCGTGGTTTTGTTGGCATGGCATGGTGGGTGTGGCTTGGTGAGCGTGGCAGGGGAAGGATATTGTAAAATCTCCATTCCCTCCCCACTCCAGGGGAAGGATACTGTAAGATCTCCATTCCCTTTCCACTCCTAGGGGAAGGTTACTGTGCTGTCCAGACAGTTTATAGATAATGGGAATTGGTATAGGTAGTTAATAATTGGGAGCTGTCCCCTTAAGGGAATGTATCATAGTAAATGTAGTTAAGGTATCCTGGGAAATGTAGTCCATGTCATGTGGCCACATCACTAATCCTGATTGGTCACTGAATTGACCCTTGGTGGGTTGGGGGAGGTTTCTTCACTCTTGCCTGGAACCCAGCAGCATGCTGCTGCCTCACCCCCACCATTATCAGAATAAGAGAACTATCCTTTTACACCAGAAAGTCAGCTATGCAAAGAGTTGGACATTGAGATGAATCTTGACGTAAAGGCGAGTTATCTTGAGGATGCCTGATGCACCAATAAAAAGACTTTGTATGGATGCTTTGTGGAATTATCTATCTGCCTTAATACATTCAGTCAGCAATTATAGAGGACAGAATAGTTACTGTAAAATCCCATTCCCTCCCCACCCACTAACCCGCTTTCCAGCTCCGTTTTCCTGTGCGGGGCAACAAAAGAAGACCCAGCCAATCAGGTGGGACTAGGAAGGCAGAGAATAGATGGGGCGGGGCCAGTCAGAGGTGGCATTTGCCGGTTCTGCGAACTACTCAAAATTTTCACTATCAGTTCTCCAGAACTGGTCAGAACCGGCTGAATACCACCTTTGGTACCCTCCACTTCAATTGTCTGAAAAATGTTACACAGGGCTTCTATGTTCTCAGGTGGTCCACATCTCCCTTTTAAGGTTGATTTAATGTAGACCCATAAAGTCCACTAAAGTCTCCTGACCATCATATTCTCCCCACAAATCTCCAAAGTTATGGTGAGTGCTACTTTGTTTCTCTGAAGCTGAACCATCAAGATTTTTTCCACAAAAGTTCCATAGACCTAAAATGAAATGAAATGAAGGAAGAGCATGCTATTCTTGTTTTAAACAATGCCCTGGGTGTAATACAGAAATGGTCTAATGACAAAGCAAAGAACATTGGATGACAGTATATAGGTGTCCATGTAAGTAGTTATCTTGGAAGCAAAAGAAAGTACTCATGTGACAAACCTGTCCACACAGGAGCCAGTCAACAAGATTTGGGAAGGGTGAGAAACAAAAGAAACACTTGCAGTATTAGAATCTGCAGTGTCGGGATTTCCGGTCTGCAGCGCTTCGGGGCAGGCAGAAATCCACGACTGTGCACGGTTTCTGCCTGTGCTCGCTGCCCAAGTGCCCCGAGTCACCCGGCTTCTGGGCTAGCCACCTCCGTAGAAGATGGCGAAGACAGGGGGGACCTGGCAGGGTCAAGAGATATCGCACCTCTCTTCCCTAGCCAGCTAAACCCCCTTTTTACGAAGGCAGCTGAGCGGTGGTGAGAAATGGCCGCCACATAGAAGCGCTCAGCCGGAAAAAGAAAGTGCAGGAGGAGTTGTGAAGAAGTGAAAGTGTTTTTTGCTGGCCGGGATAAAGTAACAGCGAAAGTACCCTGGAACTTGAAATTTGCCAAAGATACATAGTTTCCAGAGATTTACAAGCGGTGAATGAAAGTTTAAAAGGGAAAGTTTTCCTTTCTTTTCACTCTCCTTCCTAATGTGACAGCGAATAGAACTGCAAGAGAAATCGGAAAACCCGCATGGGAGGTAATTAAATGCTAAAGGGATAAAGATTTCTGAACATTTTTTTTAAAAAAAAAACCTTTTTTGCTGTAAGTGGGAAGGGAGAGGGAAAAAAAATTGGAGCAGAATTTGAAAGTAAGGAGGAGATTGCCTAGAATTTTAAAGAGCTATTAAATATTAACAAACTTCTAAAAGATACATTTTAACTGGAACGTTGTGACTAAACAGTAACCCCAGAAAGAGAAAGGGAAGATAGGAGAACGTACTAAAAGAAACAGCTTATTTGGATTGTTTGGTGATTTTGGAACTTTTGGGAACTATCTTTGATTAAAAGCACTTGGGTGGTTGTTTTGGAAAAACCTTTTCTCTCTACAATGGCATCACTTGTGGATGAGTTGAAAATTGAATACCAAAAATACAAAAAAGAAGAACAAGAAGAGAAAGATTCTCTTGGCACTCTTTTTCAATTTTTAGAAATGGCGGTTTGTACTTATGAAAAGTTGACTGCGCAACAGGATGACTGGGATAAAGAAGAAGCCATCTTTGATGAACAAGTGACTCTATTTGGGGAAGGAAAGGAGAAAGAGGAAAAGAAAAAGGGGACTTTAAGATTTGAAGAAACAACCAAAAAAGAGAAAAATAAGGTGAAAAGTGGATACTGTTATGTTGTTAGAAAACAACAGAAAGGGGGAAAGCAGAAGAAGAAAAGGGAGGTGGAGAGACAAGGGAGTAAAAAGGGCAAGGAGAAGAATAAGCAAGGGAGAAAGGAAGGGATGAGAAGCCTCAATGGTAGGGAGCAAGATGTAAAGAAACAAAATTCTTTTAGAGATAATGGGTAAACTTAATTGAAAAAGGGATTCTGCAAAGGTACATAAGACTGTATTCCTATAATTGTATTCAGAAATAATGTTAGAAAATTAGAAACAACATGTAATCAAAAATGGGATAAAATATTTAGTGTAATTTAGTGAAATTTTTGTGAAGAAAAAGAAGGCAATGAAATAAATGGGAGAATTGAAGTAGGAGAAGTGGGAACATTTTAATGAAATAATGATTTAAAATATGTGATGTCGGGGGGAAATAACTATGGAAAGTATAAGTGTTCCCATAAAAGTATGATATTTAATTGAAAAGTAATGTGTAAAGTGTTTAAGATATAAATCAATATTAATATTAATGATTAGATTTGTATTGGCATTGACAGTTGTTTTAATTTCATTTTATACTTATAAAAAAAAATTCTATAAAAAACATTGTGTAATTTTAGAATGTAGTAAACAGAATCCCAATGCAAGTTATGTATTATATTAAGTATTATAAATTTAGGGGAAAGAGTTAAAGGCGTTATACTCCAATCAGTGTACAGGAGAAGTTTTGTTTAAAGAGAAAAGATAAATGGATAGCTGGAAACAGGACAAAGAATAATAAATATTTTGATTTGAACTGAGATGAGATAAATAAAATAAAACTAAGAAAGTTAAAAGAGGTGAGAAGTTATATAGAAAATTGAAAATGGTAATAAGATATGGAATGGTATATAAAATGAATATGAATTTGAGTTTGTGTCTGTACGAAAGCAGACAGGTAGTTTCCATTTCAAAGGTTGGCCTTGAACCTAGGTCTCCCTGGTCTTATTTCAATGTCTTAATTCTTTAAAATATCTTCTTGTGACCTCTGCTGATCTTAAAAATTGCATTTTTAAAAACAAAATTGGCTTAATAAAGGCTTGAAAAATGTTTGTCTAGTACTGAATTCCAAAAGAAATCCTGATTTAATAAACTGTGCTAAGTATAATATATTTTATTTGGTTCTAGTTTAACCTGTTCTATGATCCCCAATCACATGAGGTATGTCTTAGTGTATTGTATAAACTCTGTCAAATCTGGTATGTTCAACAAATTACATTTAAGCAAATCATATTAATATCATATACTGTACTCATACCTAGAGACTATCAATGTCTCTAGGTGTGGGTTTTTGAGCAAGCTTATTAGACATAGCCTGGGATATAGTCTAAGAAGAATAGAACCAATGAGTTATTTTAAGTAGTGTGAAAATCAAAGTGTTTGCACAGTTTTCTGTGATGTGCCAAAACCTGTTGGAAAATGTTCAGTTTCTCAGAGACGTCTGGCATTGAAAATGGTTTCCAAGGTGCAAGATTAATAAATTCATGACTTTTTGGCTCTGGTTTGGGAATAGGGCATAATTAGTAATATAATGTACTCCCAAACCATAGTCCATATTCTTATACTAAAATGGAAGTTTGGAAGTGGGTTCCCTTTATTTTTATCATAATATTATGCAGAATGTCATTTTTATTGCAGTAATTTTACACTAGAAACCTATAAATTATCACATTTTGTTTTATTTCCTGCTAGGCTAAATTTTAATCATTTATTTAAAAGGAATTCTTCTGGCAATTCAGAGGACTTCTGGTGGCAAGGCAAGGATGAACAGAGGTGCAGAAGCCTGTCTGTGGTTTCAGTTAATCTCTTTTTGCATTTGGAGTGATCCTTTGAGGGTGCATGAGTCCCAGAGAGATTCATGCTGGCGTGGGGGAGACTCGGGTTGCAGTGTGGGAAAGGAAACCCCCCTGCAGTGAAGAGGAGCCCTCCAGAGCCCAACAAGCAAGAAACCGCCCCCTATCAATGGTGGCTCCGAAGTCTGGACTGCCACTGATGTAAAGAAGTGAGTGAGTGACAGTTTGTGAGATCATTGGGGAAGAGTGTGGCAGAGAAAATTAGCGGCAGAGAGGAGGATTGGAATGCCATAGACTTTTATAAGGCTGTTACAAGTGTCTGTCCGAAGCCCTAAAAGAAAGTGGCCAAAAAGCGGATGCGAGGCAAGTGAAAGGGCTTGGCGGACAAAAGAGAGAAAGAGGACAATAATGAGTAAAAAGGGAAGTTTACGAGGTTGGGAGACTAGCGGCTGGAAGGTGCCTGGAAGTTGTGGAGGATTTGGACTATCTCATTTGATTTTTATTCTGGTAGACTTTATTAAAGCAGAGAGGGAAAAAGATCGGAGCTGACGGAACAGAGACAGTGTGGCGCCACAGGCGATACTTAGAAACCCTGAAGCTATTGTAACAATATAACTGATATAAACCACTTAACAGCCCTTTAGGGAGCATACTGATCTAATTGTGGAGGTGGTTCCATCTGAAGAAAATCAGGAAAATTGAACTTAGGAACATTAAGACAAAAAGTAAAAGTGGAAGCTTCCAAATGTGTGGAGATACCGTGTAATTGCAGTCACTACTCAGCATTTTTTTTTGAAACAAATTTTATTGATTTTAACAAGAAACAAACAAGACAAAACATCATTAAACACTAAAAACATAAAACCGTTTTCCATCATAGATCTTTACAAAGCAGGTAACACATTATTTTATATCACATTTTTCTAATTTATCTCATTTCAATGTAGACACATAAATTCCCTTTAACAGATTTCACATTATTTCTCTTTACTCTTATTCAATAACGTTTCTTTTCTAGTTTATCTGCTATTCAATCATCACACTTCTATTTTCCTCTGACTTATTTTTGTTTTTTGTTTTTTTAAAAAACAAATTTTGTTAGCTTTACAAAACATACAAACAGTCAAGGCAGATTAACATAAAGAATCTTTCTGGAAGAACCAATAAAACGTGCCAAATGTAATATGTGCATTTACATTATCTGCTCATCTTCATATCCTATCCCAATTTCTCCTTTTCATTCTGTTGTCCAGATTATATTTCTTACTAATCAAAATTTTTGCCTTTTAAAAAAAACAATAGACAAAACATACATAACATAGAACATAAAACATCTCATTTCTGAAAGCTGCTTAATCCCAGGTTTAAACTCTTCGCACAGCCACAAATTCAAAAATAATATTTACTTTATATGTCAATCCATATCTTATTACCATTTTCAATTTTCTGTATAACTTCTTCCCTCTTTTATCTTTCTTAATTATATTTTGTTTATCTTATCTCAATACAATTCATAGTACTTAATATTTTTTGTCTGTTCTTTTACAGTTATCCATTCATCTTTTTTCTTTAAATATACTTCTCCTGTAGACTAATTGGAGTAACACCTTTAACTCTTTTCTCTAACTTCACAATACTTAATATAACACTTAAATTATATTGAGATTCTGGTTAGTACATTCTAAAATTACACAAAAAACTTTATAAGAAAAGCAAATAGGCTAGAATTACAAAATGTAAGCCTATAACCCACCAGAAATACCATAAAAGAGCAAATCATACATACTAATACACATTCTACTCTGAATACACATAGAAAATCACACTTTTATGTACCTTCCAGAATCCCCTTTTCAATTAAATTCACCCATTGTCTCTAAATAGATTTTGTTTCTTAGAATCTTGCTTCCCGGCATTAAGGTTTTTCATCCCCTCCTTTCTCACTTGTTTGACAAAAAGTAAAAGTGGAAGCTTCCAAATGTGTGGAGATACCGTGTAATTGCAGTCACTACTCAGCATTTTTTACCTCCCCACTTCGGGTGCGTTTGGAGTGAAAGCTCTCAAACTTAGAGACGGAAAGCTAAAAACTTACTTCAAAATTCCTTTCCCCCCCTTTTTTTAAACTCCCTTTTTTCTGCATACATTTGCTCAATTTTTTTTCCTTCTTTTTCCCTCACCATCTGGCACTATGATGAACTATCTCTCCTTTATTCTCTCTTTATGGTTGATTATAAATCAACCATATTGATTTATAAATATGCGTACTGGGAAAAGAAAAATTGATTGTTGTAACTGATTGTTAAATAATTGAATTAATTGATTTAATTTATTTATTAGTGATAGTTATACTTTTATCAGGTATATAGGGAAAATAGTAAGAACATTAAGTATTATTTAATTAATAAGTATAGAATTTTATGTATTAATATTATAATTTATTGTGTGATCACAATAAATCCACTTGAGGACGAATGTAATACTGTTTGTGTTTAAGAATATTTAAAATAAGGTTAGATAAATACACATATTTAGTTATAATATTTAAATATAGTTGGATTTGGATATAATATTTATAATATGTATATATAAAATTACATGAACTTATGTATAGAGGCTGTGCATAGACCTTACAAAATTATATATGTGATTTAGAATTTGGATTTAAAATAATACAGTGATAATATTTTTATATATGAGTACTTATACTCCAGTAACCAGTTAAAAGCACAGCTATCCAGCAGATAGATAGATTAAGTAATTAGATACCGGTCAATCCTAATACAGAGATTCTATCACTGAATGTTAATTTGGGATAATATAATTAATATAGTACAACAACAGAAACAAATCTTAAAAGAAATGACTTCCACAACTACTACAGCTCTGAAAACTGGAAGAAAGGTCACCCCGATGTTAACAACTACGTCGGCAACAGCTTCGCCCATGGCACAAAAAAACATAGAAGAAACATTACCAGTGGAGAAACAAGCTAACATCTCGTATGCCAACATCCAATCAATTTTGCTGACTTCACAGGAACTGATGACGAAGCTGCAAGAAACAATGATGAAAAACCATAATGAGACGAGAGCAGATATCAATGAACTAAAAGAGGAGATGGGGAAATTAAAAGCAGAAATGAAAGCAGATATCTCCAAGTAGAAGACAAAGTTGGATTATTACAGCAGGCCTTGGAGAAAAATGAAGCAACAATAAAAGAGGTAGAGAAAAGGACTGAATGAACCGAAAGGAAATTAGAAAGGGTAGATGAAGAATTAAAGAATGTGAATAAAGAAATAGAAGACTCACTGGTCTACCTAGAGATGGACAAGGCTGCTACATACTTGAGATTCCAAAATGTAGTGGAATCCAAAGAAGACGACCTGGAATAACTAATGGTGGGAAAACTGGCTGGATTATTGGAAAAGGATAAAGATGACACCTTAAGGGAGTTTGATGAAGTTTATAGGATTAGCACTAATTATGTGAGATGCCACAAATGCCCAAGAGAAGTCCATATACGATTTGTGAGAAGGAGTGTCCAGGATATCATATATTAGATGTCAAGAGATGAAACAATCACGTATAAAGGTAAAGAAGTCTTGATTCGCAAACAAATACCAAGAAGAGTAAGAGAACAAAGACGAGACTACAAGTTCTTAGCAGCTTACCTAAATCAGAAAAGAATCGTATTTAAATGGCTAATCCCAGAGGGTATGTTAGTTTTTTTGGAACAAAAGGAAAATTAAAATAGATTCCATGGAAAAGGTCCAAGAATTTTATGAGCGATTGGTAGGTCTGGAAGACCAGAGCAGTAAGGAGGAACTGGAAACAAACTCCCAGGAAGATCAAGGCTATCATAAGAACAGAGATGGAACTTTAGGAAATCAAGGAAATACTCATCTACATCAGGAGAGAGAAGAAAGTAGGACACTTCTTCAGGCACAAGGAGGGACCATAGCCATTACAAGACAAAGAGCGAAACAGAATTAGTTAAATGGAAGAAGAAAAGAAACTACTATCAATTAATATAAATGGTTTAAACTTGATGATAAAAAGGAAAAGGATAATAGCTAAACTAATCAAACAAAATGCTGATATAATATGCCTACAAGAAACTCATATAAAGAAAACAGATGAAAAATACCTAGAATGTCCGAAATTAGGGAAGCTATTTACCACACCAGCAGACATGGAGAAAAAGAAAGGGATTGCAGTATATGTTAAAGAGGATTTGAAAGCAGATTTAATATGGTTGGATTCTGAAGGAAGAACATTGGTTTTGCAGATCTGGATTAATGCCATCCCAATTCTCTTAGTGGTAATCTATGCCCCGAACGGAAATGAAAAAGAGTTTTTTAAGCATCTTTATGGAAAAATAGTAGGATTGGAAAAAAGAAATATTTGTATCATAGGAGACTTTAATTCTATTGCTGATTATCAAAAAGACCACAGTAATGGGGGGAAGAACAAAGGCGGGAGGGAGACAGCTTCCCAAGATATGTATGGAAATGATGAAGGAATTAAATTTGATTGATATATGGAGAAGATTACATCCTGAGAAAAAACAATTTACATTCTATTCTCATCAAATATGGACACAAATTGATATGGCATGGATGAATGGGGAAATAGCAAATGAGATAAAAGGGATTGAAATTTTACCTAATGAATGGGCAGATCACAATCCAATTTAGATAATATGGAAGGGTAGGGAAAAACCCAAGAAAAGGCGGACATTAAATACTCAGTTAATAAGAGAAAAAGAATACACTAACAAACTCAAGGAGGAATTAAATTATTTCTTAAAGGAAAATGATACTGGAGCAACTACGAAACAAAACATTTCGGATACAATGAAGGCAGTAATAAGAGGTATAACAATCTCTTATAATGCCAAGAGGAATAAGGAAAAATACGCCCAGCAAAACAAATTACAACAAAAAATTAAGGAATTAGAAACTCAATTACAGAGTACCCCAAAGGATTCAAAATTGCAAAATCAGATAATAACTAAATATAAATTGAATTTAACTGAACAAGAGAGAATGATTATAAATTTGAATACAACTAGACAAACTTATTTTGAGCATGCTAATAAGCCAGGGAGATAGCTATCATATAGACTAAAAAAAGGAAAGAAAAGAGATTGATATACCAGCTAATAGATGGAAAGGGGGATATACAACAGGAGATAGAACAGAAAAAAGAAATTGCCCATAAGTATTTTAAAGAGTTATATAAAAAGGAAGAAGTTAACGAAGAGAGGATAAGAAACCATTTAGATGAAATGAAGGATAAAGCAATTGGGGAAGAAATGGAAGAATTATTAAACAAAGACATTACTTGGTTTGAACTGAAATCAGCAATAGAGAACCAGAAAAACAATAAATCCCCGGGACCAGATGGGATTCCACGGGAGCTGTACAAGGCAATAGCAGAACAAATAGGACCTCTTATGGTGGAAGTTTTTAATGATGTCTTATTGGCAGCCAGGATGCCGGACTCATGGAGGGGGGCATTGATTTTGCTGATCCCGAAGGAGAATTCGGATCCCCAATATATACATAATTATAGGCCGATTTTACTGTTAAATACTGATTACAAAATATTCACTTCTATTATAGCAAGTAGACTAAAAAGAATGTTAAATAAGCATATATATGAAGATCAAAATGGATTTCTTCCAACCAGACAAATCAGGAACAACTTAAGAATAGTACTAGATGTCTTAGAATTTTACGAAGCCCCCCCTGAAAAACAAATTTCACTTATGTTTTTAGATCAGAGAAGGCCTTTGATAATTTAAATTGGCAACTTTAATCCAAAAAATTCATAATATGAATTTAGGCACCAAATTTGAAAATATTATAACAACCATTTATGATACACAACAGTCTAATATTATAATAAATGGGGAATATACCCGCCCAATAAAAGTAGAAAAAGGAGTCAGACAGGGCTGCCTACTCTCACCCCTGCTCTTCATATTATCATTAGAAGCATTACTAATGCGAATTAGACAGAACCCAGACATAAAAGGATTAAAGGTTAAGAAAGAAGAATATAAGTTGCAAGTGTTTGCGGATGATATGATTTTTTTCATTGAGGAACCAATAGAAAGAGGACAAAAACTGATGAATGAATTAGAACAATTTGGAGCAGTAGCAGGACTTAAAATTAATAGGAAGAAAACAAAATTAATGACTAAAAATTTAACAGAAAAACAGAAAATAGAACTAGAAGAAGTTATGGGAATACAAGTGATAAAGAAAGTTAAATATTTAGGAATATGGTTGACAGCACACTGTAAGACACTTAAGGAAAATAATTATGATAAATTGATGCAATAGGTAAAGAAGGATTTAGAAATATGGGGCAAGCTGCAACTTTCATTATTAGGCAGGATTGCTGCTATTAAAATGAACATTCTTCCAAAATTCCTATATATATTTCAGACGATCCCAATCAAAGTACACAATTTTTTTTTGAAGAACTTAATAAAATAACTGTAAAATTTATCTGGCAAGAGAAAAAACCTAGAATAAATTTAAAGGCAATGCGGGATATGAAGAGCAGGGGAGGGCTGGCACTTCCAAATTGGGAGTTGTATTATAGTGCAGCCTCTTTAGTCTGGTTGAAGGAATGGGTGAATTTAACCAGTAAGAGAATATTATTCTTAGAAGGCCATAACTTGCAGATGGGGTGGCATGCCTTTTTTTATGGGGTGTAGGGAAAACTAGCCAGAAATATTTTCACAGACACCTAATCAGAGACTCATTATTAACTAATTGGAAGAAAATACGGAAAAAACACTGTTTAAAAATACCAATTTGAATTTCAACAATGGAGGCAATGATTCACCCAAATAATCTGGATATCACTAAAATGATTAAATATAAGGACCTATTGGATACACAAGGAAATTTGAAATCGCGGCAAGAACTTCAAGAGTGGGGACTAAAAATTGATCAGTGGGCATATCTTCAAATTCAAAGTAGATATAAACAGGACAAGAAAGAATTTGGAATTAACAATAAACTCCATCAATTAGATAAAATTTTATTAGAATCAGGCAAAAAAAATATAACAAAATTTTATAATTATTTATTAGAATTAGAAGAAGAAATTGTAAAAGGGAACATGATAGCCTGGAGTAGGAATATAGGATGTAGCATCACCATAACAGAATGGGAAAAGGTCTGGGGTAGAAATAATAAAATTACAAAATCGGTAGCATACAAGAAAACGCCTATAAAATGTTTTATAGATGGCACCTTCCTCCTTCAAGATTAGCGAAGATGCACCTCAATATGAGTCCAAATTGCTGGAAATGCAAAAAAAAAAAAAGAGGGAACTTTTTTCTACATGTGGTGGTCCTGTACAGAAACTCAAAAATATTGGCAGAAAATTAGAAATTGGCTGGAAGAAATGACAGGAGAACAGATCGAATTCAAACCAGAGTCCTTTCTGTTAGGGATCTTTGATAAACAAATATCAAAAAAGTGAAATATATAATAATACACATTTTGACAGTGGCCAGATTGGCTTTTGCACAATGTTGGAAGCAGCATCATGTTCCATCAGAGGAGATGATCATTCAAAAAATTTCAAGTTGTGCAGAAATGGACAAATTAACGTTGGCATTAAAAAATAAAGACACTTCAATATACTACAACAGCTGGAACTGCTGGTACAAATGGATAGACCAAAGATAGACTTCACACTAAAAGGCAAAAGAGGATAGGATAAATTCATAGGAGTGATGCACAGATATATGTAAGGATTAGGTGTGTGTATATGGCACAAAATAAGGATAAAAAAGAGGTCTTACAAACTGTTGAAGATGAGAATGTTTTTAATTGTTTTCTATTTTTTTCTTTCTATTTTCTTCTCCATTTCTTCTTTTTCTCTCTTTCATTTATGTATGCGTTGTTGGTTTGTTTTAAAAATTTATAAAATTTATTAAATAAAATTTATTTTAAAAAAATAAAAATAAAAGGAACTCTTCCAAGACCCTTCTTTCCTCCCTCCCTCCCTCCTCCCTCTCTCCCTTCCTTCTGATAATTTATTTAAAAGAAACTCTTCCAATACCTTCCTTCTTTCCTTTCTTCCTTCCTTCTTTTTTCTTTCTTTTTTCTCTCTCCCTTCCTCCCTCCCTCCCTCCCTTTCTTCTGATAATTTATTTAAAAGGAACTCTTCCAATACCTACCTACCTTCCTTCCTCCCTCCCTCCCTCCCTCCCTCCTTCCTTCCTTCCTTCCTTCCTTCCTTCCTTCCTTCCTTCCTTCCTTTCTTTCTTTCTTTCTTTCTTTTTCTCTCTCTCCCTCCCTCCCTCCCTTCATTCCTTCCTTTCTATGGCTGCCCAACTCACTTTCAGAGATTCCAAGTGACTTGCAAAAGTAAAAAAAACAATATAAAATAATCAAAAGCAAATAACCCCCATCTTTCTAACAACAACAGTAAATCAAATAAAGCACTTGGTGGCTCTATCCCATTTTGGGTTCCCCAGGCCTGTTGGCAAAACCAGGTCTTCAAGGCCTTGTGAAAGAATGTTGAAATAGTGTCCAGTCTTATTTCTGCAGGGGTGATGTTTGGTAGAGGAAGCCACCACAAAAAGGTCTTTCTTCTTGATCTCACTAGAAGTAAAATATCTTTGAAAACATGGGAAAAGGGGAACATGCAGGCTTTTGTTTTGAAATGAAATTGTACTACTTAATAGCTGATAATGAGTCTGATCTACCATTAATATTGAAGGAATAATCAATTCATTTCATGCAAAAGCAAGAATTTTTAGACAAGAATTTAAAGAACTCTCTTGGGTTCTCAGTGAGAGGTTAGAAATAAAATAAGAGAGACATAATCTTGAATGTGAAAGATCTAGTTAAAACTTTGGAAGAGAACCAGCTGTAAACATATTAACTCATAAAACTTCATTTTGAGTACAAACGGCAGGAGGTATAGTAGATCTGGATATTGTTAATAAATATCCATATGACATGTAAGAGACTGGAGATTGTCAAACATATTCAATCCCTACATTCAATTCCTATAACAATTTTGAAATGTGCCTAATCCTAATCCTAACCCTAACCCTAAACCCACTATCCTCAGTCCTCTAAATTATACTGTGTATGGAACAATGCTAAACTTCATTCAAATCCATTGCTCAAAAGCAATTTCTGGATTCAGGAATTCTTAATAATAGTAGATAATTTATTACACTCCTTTTGGTGAATCATCAGCTTAGTTAAAAAGAAGAAAAAGAGGTCCTGGCAAACTAAAGCCTGACTTGATAGAGAGAACACAACAAAAGGTTTTTCTTTTGTTTGTACAAACCTGTTATGTACTTTATCAGTGAAACCTGAAAATATCATTACAGCAGGTGAGGTGCAGACAGGTGAGTCACAAGCAGTTGCTTTGAAGGAAGCCACACTAGCTTGTTAGCAGCTTGATTAGCTTGTTGCTTTGTTATTCTTACTTAATCTCTAATGCTGTCCTTTAAAATGCAAGCCTGTGTTGCATTATTTTTGTACCTGGATTTTGGTTGCTGACCTGGAAAAAATCCAGGACCATGACTGTTTATATTTGCATGCAATTCATGTACTTGTATTTATCCTTATTATGATTAAACTCATAGAAATATATAAACATATGTAAAATATAAAAAACAAATAGAAGAATATAAAATATAATATTAAAATTGGGGATGAATGTTTGATACACATTTTAAATGTAACAGCACACAAATCTAGCCACAATAGTGCTCATACTAGCATGAGAATGAGAAAGTAGAAAATTTATGCAGTAAGAATCTCTATGTTTTGAGTATTTCATTTATTTATTTATTTTTGTCAATTGCTTACAAGATAATAAGAATAAGTAAAAACATAGTTATAAATACATGGATACATATAAGAAAAAAAGAAAGAAAGAAACAATAGGACAGGGACGGTAGGCACGTTGGTGCGCTTATGCACGCACCCTACAGACCTCTTAGGAAAGGGGTGAGGTCAATAGTAGACAGTCTAAGGTTAAAGTTTTTGGGGTTTGGGGAAGAAACCACAGAGTCAGGTAGAGTATTCCAGACATTGACCACTCTGTTGCTGAAGTCATATTTCCTGCAATCAAGTTTAAGGCGATTAACCTTGAGTTTGTATCTATTGTTTGCTCTTGTGTTCTTATGGTTGAAGCTGAAGTGTTCATTGACAGGTAGGACATTACAATGTACGATTTTATATACTATACTTAGATCAGACTGAAGGAGGCGTAGTTCTAGGTTTTCTAGTCTGGTAGCATAAGATATTCTGCAACGAATAGAGGAGTGGAGAACTCTTCTTGTGAAATATTTCTGGACTTTCTCAACTGTGTTAATATCAGATACGTAATGTGGGTTCCAGACTGATGAGCTGTATTCAAGTATTGGTCTAGCAAATGTTTTGTATGCTCTAGTTATTAGGGTAATATTACCAGAGAAAAAGCTACGTAAGATTAGGTTAAAACTTAACCTAATCTTAACAACTTATTGTAAGATTAATCTTAATAACTCTTAACGCCTTTTTGGCTATGTTGTTACAGTGGCCTCTAGCACTTAGTTCATTAGAGATGAGCACTCCAAGATTCTTGATAGAGCTTGGATCATCAACAAGGTCTTGACTATTCAGCCTGTATTTTATTTTCTGGGGTTTTTTTTGCCAATATGTAGGACAGAGCATTTATTTGTTGAGATTTGAAGTTGCCATTTGTTTGACCATTCTGATATATAGTTAATGTCTTTTTGAAGGGTAGCAGTATTGTCTGTGGTGTTGAATAGCTTTACATCATCAGCGAAGAGAATGCAGTTGCTCTTGATATGATCACAGAGGTCATTTATGTATTGTCCCAGACAAGGTGAAATAAGAGAATTCTTTTTGTGTTTATCAGCTGGTGCTGTAAATAATTTTCCCAGTTTCGGACAATCTAGGAATTTCTCCTCACTTTTCCTAATGTGTGTTTCTTGTATGCAAATTATATCAACATTTTGTTTTATTAGTTTGGTTAGAATCCTTTTCCTTTTAGCTCTTGAATTTAGGCCGTTTATATTAATGGAAAGAATTTTCCTTCCTTCATCCATTTACTTAAGTCTGCCTTGCTTTTTGTCTCGTAACTCTACGGCTCTCTTCTTGTGATTGATATGGAGTTGTTTCTTCTCTTTCTCGTTGTAAGTTGTCTTTCCCTTGAATTTGGACAGGTCTTTCTTCTTTGTTCCTGTGGCGGTTACGATCTTCCTGCATATTCCTTTGGATTTTTTCCCTAGTGAGTTGATCCTCCGTGGTTGTTAGCTGTTCTAGGAAGTTTTGTGCTTGTTCTATTGAATCTATTTTAATTTTTCTTCCCTTCCACGATATTAGCATCCCTTCTGGGATTAGCCATTTAAATGAGATTTCATTTTTATTTAAGTAATTGGCTAAAAATTTATATTCTTGCCTTATGGCCCTCACTTTTCTTGGAATCTGCTTGAGAATTATGATCTCTTTGCCCTTATATAATATTCTCTCATCTCTGGCCTTTCTATGTATTAGGTCTCTCATGCATCTTCTTGAAAAGCGGATATGGATCTCCCTTGGGCAATTGTGACGCCTTGCATAACTGGTGTTCACCCTATAGATTTCATCAAATTCCTTGAGTAAGTCATCTTTCTCTTTTTCAACTAGTTCAGCCAACAAACCTGCCATTAATTGTTCTAATTCTTCATTTTTGGATTCCTCCATGTTTTGGAACCTTAAGTATGCAGCTGCTCTGTCCATCTCAAGTTGGACCAAGGAATCTTCCATTTCTCTATTTACATTTTAAAAATCTTCCTCAGTCCTTTCTAAGTTTCTCTCCACTTGTTCCGTCCTCTTCTCTATTTCTTTTATTTTTAATTCAGTTCTTTCCATGGCCAATTGCATTGTCCCAACCCTATCTTCAACTCTCTGTATATCTACTCTCATCTCCTCTTTTAATTTACTCATTTCTTCTTTCAGTTCGCTAATATCTGCTCTGGTCTCATTATGATTCCTAATCATAATCTCCTGCATTCTAGACATTGATTCTTGCATTGATTCTTGCAGGGATAATAATGTCGCTTGTAGGTTGGCATTAGTAACAGTCGGTTGTTTTTCTCCTACCAAGGTCTCTTCTATAGTTTTCTGCGTTGTTGGGGAGGCAGTTGCCAGAGTTGTCATCAAGGTCTGGTTGTTCTTCCTTCCTGTTTTCAGGGCCGTGGTTGTTGTGGAAGTCATCTCTGATAAGATTTGTTTTTGCAATTGGACTATGTTAAGAATATTATCCCAAATCACCATTCGATGTATTATGTATTATTCTCTATATTAAATTCAAATACCGGAGTTAATTGTATTTTACCCCTAATAAATCATACTTGTTTAAAGCATACAACCAACTCTAGAATATCTCACTCTATATATACTTTTGTCCTATAGTGTATATTAATATTTAAGATTCCATTTTATCTGAGACAACCCTATTAACAGTCCTTAAAATTTTTATATATCCAAGAGAGTCTAATCTGTAAACCTTAATAACTGTAACAAGCAGTTTGCCTTTATACTTAACTATTATAGAAAAAAAGGAAAGAACAAAGAGAAAGGGAGAGAGAGAAAGAATGCAGGAAGAAAGGGGTCTTTTCAATTTTAGGGAATCACAAAGCACGTATCTGTAGGATTAGTTCCATAGAAAAACAAGTCTGAGTTGGGGTTGGCGTTTTAGTCTTATCGTCTCTCCTCCTGGGCGCACCAAGGAAGCAGGGGGAGGAAGTGCTGACTAATTGCTGTCAGCAATCAGCGATCAGTCTTGGCCAGGCTTCCGTCTGTCTCTTCCTTCTTCTTCTTCCCTCCTGCCAGCAATTGTCAATCCACAGTCACTTTGGGCATCTGCCTCAGATCGATCACTTTAAAAATCAGTTTTGTAGGCAGTAATGCTAAAAGGAAAGGATCTTGCATATAAAAGTCAGTACGTCGTTTTCTGGCTCTCTACCTCTCGCTCTGCCCTCCTTCGCAGCTAAAATCCTCTCCTAGTCTTCTAGCCTTCTCACGCGCTGATCCGAGATGGCAATCCACTCCTGAGCTTCTTGAATTCCCACCGCCTTTTTCTCTCCTCGGCAACGCTCCAATCCACACTTTCACTCTAAGTGTCGAGCCACACTATCCCCCTTTCACTTTTCAAACTGCTTTTCTGGCCGCTTGTCTCCAGCTTCCCCCACTGTTACTCACAATGAAACAGGGAGAATCAGACCGATCTCTCTCATGGCTTTGTAGTCCTTCTGCCCTTTTCCGCTCAGACCCTTCAGGCAGTCACTTTTTGCTTCATCAGTTCAGTGGCAGACCGGACTTTGGAGCCGCCATTAGCTGGCAGCTGGCTCAATCGCCCTGGTCTCAGAGGCTCTTCCTTCATTGCTGGGGAGTTGCCTACCCCCAAACAGCAACCCGGGGGTCCTCTATTCTGACACGAAGCTCTACGGGTTTCGTGTATCCACTGGGGATCCCTCCAAACGCGAGAAGAGGTGTTCGAAAGCCCCAGCTGGGATTTTCCACCTCTGGACGTCCCTGTCCTGAGAGATGACTTAAAAGCGGAGTTAATCTGGGCGGACCCTGAAGGAAGAACTCTGGTGGTACAAATCTCGATTAATGGCATTACACTCTTACTGGTAGTAATCTATGCCCCAAATGATGATCAAGGTAAATTTTTTAAACATCTCCATCAAAAAATAACAGAATTTGAAAATGGTAATATTATTCTGATTGGCGATTTTAACTCTATTGCTGACTATCGGAAGGATCATAGTAATAGGAGTAAGAACAAAAAAGGAAATAGAGAATTCTCTAAGCCATGTAAGGATATGTTGAATGAAATGAATCTGGTAGATATCTGGAGAAAATTAAATCCCCAAAAAGAACAGTTTACTTATTATTCTAACCCACACAAAATTTGGACAAGAATAGATATGGCTTGGATAAACGGTGAATTATTTAATGAAATCAAAGATAGCGAAATCTTACCAAATGATTGGGCTGACCACAACCCAATTCAAATAACCTGGAGGGGTAGAAGAAAACCAAAGAAAAGATGGACTTTTAACACTCATTTAATAAAAGAAGAAGAATATACTAATAAATTGAAAGAAGAACTGAACTTCTTCTTAAAGGAAAATAATAATGATCTAACTTCGAAACAAAATATATGGGACACATTAAAGGCATTTATAAGAGGAATAACAATCTCTTACAATGCTATGAGAAATAAAAGAAAGTATGTCCAACAAAGTAACTTACAACAAGAAATTAAGGATTTAGAAACCCAATTACAAAAGAACCCCAAAAACCAAAGAATACAGAACCAGTTAATAACAACTAAACACAAACTAAATTTACTGGAACAAGAAAAATTGGAGATTAGTCTGAAAATGACTAAACAAATCTACTTTGAGCATGCAAACAAGCCAGGGAGATGGTTAGCCCACAAACTTAAGAAAATGAAAGAAAAAAGATTGATACACCAATTAATGGATGAGGGGGGCAATATGCAAGAGGAGATAGAGAAGAAAAAAGAGATCACTTCTAATTACTTTGGGAAATTATACAAAAAAGAAGAAGTCTCTGAGGATAAAATAATGAAATACCTGGAGGAAGCGAATGACAAAGCAATTGGAGAGGAAGAGATAGAATTATTAAACCAAAATATCACATGGTCCGAACTGAAGTCAGCAATAGAGAAGCAAAGTAACAATAAAGCACCAGGACCAGACAGGATACCGGTAGAACTTTACAAAATTATCATAGAACAAATTGGACCACTGATGCTGGATGTATTTAATGAGGTACTGTTAGCAGCCAAGATGCCGGACTCGTGGAGGGGAGCCTTAATTTCGATGATCCCGAAGGAGGACCTTGACCACAGACTTATTAATAATTATAGACCAATTTCGCTCCTGAATGCAGATTATAAATTATTCTCTTCTATAATAGCCAATAGATTAAAACAGGTTTTAAACACTTATATCCATGAAGATCAAAATGGATTTCTCCCATTTCGACAAATTAAGAATAATTTAAGAACAGTGATAGACATTTCAGAATACTATGAAGCCCACCCCGAAAACAATTTGCATTTATGTTCTTGGATGCTGAAAAAGCATTCGACAATTTAAATTGGCATTTCTTAATTCAAAAAATATATAATATGAATCTTGGCACCAGATTTGAAAATGTCATCACTACAATTTACCACACTCAACAGGCAAACATTCTAATAAATGGGGAACAAACTGGCCCGATAAAAATAGAAAAAGGGGTAAGACAGGGTTGCCCTCTCTCCCCTCTGCTTTTCATATTCGCTCTAGAATCTCTTCTGACGTACATTAGGCAAAATTTGAGAATTAGAGGTTTGAGGATCAAATCAGAAGAATATAAAGTACAGGCTTTCGCAGATGATTTGGTTTTTTTTCTGGAGGAGCCCATAGAAAAAGGACACAACCTATTAGAAGAACTAGAACGATTTGGAGAAGTCGCAGGATTTAAAATAAACAGGGGAAAAACAAAATTAATGACTAAAAATTTAACAGGAGACCAGAATAAAGAGCTAGAGACAACAATGGGAATACAAGTGACAAAAAAAATTAAATACTTAGGAATTTGGCTAACTCCACAAAGCAAATCGTTAAAAGAAAACAATTATGATAAACTTCTCCAACAAACTAAGAAAGACTTAGATTTTTGGAGCAATTTACAACTTTCCTTATTGGGCAGGATTGCTTTGATTAAGATGAATATTCTGCCAAAATTTCTATATTTATTCCAGACAATACCAATTAAACTAAATAAAAAATTTTTTACGGAACTAAACAAGATAACATTGAATTTTATTTGGCAGGGGAAAAAAGCTAGGATTAACGTAAAAGCCATACAAGATTTGAAAAGCAGAGGAGGGTTAGCCTTGCCAAACTGGGAAATATATCATACGGCAGCCACTCTACTATGGATAAAGGATTGGGTGAACCTAACCAACAAAAGAACACTAGTATTAGAAGGCCATGATATGCAGAAAGGATGGCATGCCTTTCTGTGGGAATCTGGGAAACCCAGGCAATCATATTTCCATAGGCATCTTATCAGGGACTCTTTATTAACTAATTGGAAAAAAGTACGTAAAAAGCTTTATTTAAAAATACCGATTTGGCTATCCCCAATGGAAGCGATAGTACACCCTAATAATCTGGATATAACCAAAATGATTAAGTATGAAAATTTATTAGACCCACAAGGAAAATTGAAAACACGACAAGAACTGCAAGAGCGAGGATTTATAATTGATCAGTGGGTGTACCTTCAAATTCATAGTAAATACAAACAAGACATTAAGGAATTTGGAATCTACAATAAATTACAGACCCTAGACAAAATTCTACTAGGACCAAGTAAAAAAAATATATCTAAATTTTACAAATATTTATTAGAAACAGAACTAGAACAAGAAATTGTCAAGGGAAATATGATTGCGTGGAGCAGAAATGTGGGTCGGAGCATTACCCTAGCAGAATGGGAAAAGATCTGGAACAGGAACATTAAGATCACGAAATTAGCAGCTTATAAAGAAAACTTATATAAAATGTTTTATAGATGGCACCTGCCCCCTTCGAGATTGGCGAAGATGCACCCCAACACGAGCCCCAAGTGTTGGAAATGTCAATACATAGAAGGTACCTTCTTTCACATGTGGTGGTCATGCAAGGAAACCCAGAAGTACTGGCAAAAAATTAGGCACTGGCTAGAGGAAATAACCATGGAACAAATTGAGTACAAACCAGAGTCCTTCCTTCTAGGAATTTTTGATAAACAAATATCCAAAAAGTCAAAGTATATTACAATCCACATCTTAACCGCAGCCAGACTGGCATTTGCCCAGTGCTGGAAACTACCCTCTATCCCCACTGATCTTATGGTTATTCAGAAAATCTTACAATGCGCCGAAATGGACAAACTAACCCAAGCATTAAAAAATAAAGAATCTTCAACCTATTATAGCAATTGGAATCCTTTGTACATTTGGCTTAATCAAAGATAGATCACCTCTAAGAAAATTAAGGCCGAGGCCTCCGAGGCAGAGATATAGAAAAGCACTGCCGACGATAGTCTGGAAGAAGAAAAGACCTTACAGACAGTCACAAAAATATGGTTTTATTATAATTGTTTTCTCTACTTCTGTTATCCCCACTTCCCCCCCCTCCCACCCTTCCCTTCCCTTTCCCTCTTTCCTCTCTCAAGCTTTCCTCTCTTTCCCTCTTGGCCCATGCCAAGACCTGTTCGTCTTTTTGTTGTATATACTTTGTAGCTGTGTTGTTGTTTTTTAAAAAGTAAAACTAATAAAGTTTATAAAAAAAAAAGAAATAAGAGAATTCCTTGCATTTCTGTTGAACTGCAATCCAGAAGTATATGGACAATGGTTTCAATTTCCTCAGAACCACAAGTACAAACACATTCAGATAAAAGGAATTTCGAGTCCAAAGAAGATTTTCCTTACCTTAAAAAAATCAATAACTGTATGTTGTAAAACAAAGGCAAAAGGAAAATAAAAGAACTATCAATAATTGTAGTAGCTTGTCTTTAAAAAACAAGCTGAAAGATTCAAATGTGTCTCTAAATTGAATGCAGTGCAACAACCTTTTTTATATAGGGAATACAAATGCACAAGGGTGAAGGATATGGAGGCCTGATAGTTTTAGCTGACTGATGGCCTAGAAGATTGTATTCTATTGGCATCAGTTAAGATTTGGATAGCCATTCCCAACTTGAGATTTTTCCAGATGTGTAAATCTTTAATTAACAGTTTTAACAGTGTAACAGATCTGAAAGAGTCCTTGGAACTTTTCCAGCCCAATCCCCTGTTCAAGCAGGAGAACTTATACCATTCTGGCAAATAGCTGTCCAATTTTCTTAAAATTCTCCAAGGATGGAGCACCAACAACTTCTGATTAATTGTTATTACTGTCAGGAAATTTCTCCTTAATTCTGGGTTGGATTCAGTGGTGGTATTTGACTGTTTTGGATTGATTTGGCTGACGATCATCTGTGAACGAACCAGTTTGCTCCCACGATCAACTGCTGGGCCCTCCCACCTACCCCTGACCTTTATTTCCTGCTTTTCAACCTCAGCTGCTTTGCACGGCACAGCTGATTGCCATGCATCAGCTGTTTTACACACAGGGCTTGCAGCAGAAGCTGAGTTGCAAACGCTGCATGCGTGCAACGAACTGATAGGAAAAAAATTTGAAATCCACCACTGGTTGGATTTTTCTTTCATAACTTTCCAGTGAATTTCTTGCACTGTTCTCAAGTGTTTAGAAAATAAGTTGACCCCTCCTCTCTGTGACATCCCCTCAAATATTGTAAAACCATTATCAAGTCATTCTTAGATTTTCTCTTCATTAAAGTAGACATACCCAATTCCTGCAACAGTTCATCATATGTTTTATCCTCCAGTGCCCTGATCAAATTTGTTTTTCTTCTCTGCACTGTTTCTAGAATCTCAGCATCTTTCTGTATTGTAGTAAGCAGAATTGTAGTATTCCAAGTGTGGTCATATCAATGCAGTATAAAGTGGTACTAACACTTCACATGATCTTGATACTGTTCTTCTGTTAATGCAGCCTAGGACTGTGTTGGCTTTTTTGTCAGCTGCAGCAGTGCTAACTCATACTTAAGTATTTGTTCATTAGGACTCTAAGATGCCTCTCACTGTTACTGATGTTGAGCAAGGTATCACCTATTCTATACCTATGCATTTGGTATTTCTTGGTGTAAAATCTTTTCTTACCACTTAAATTGCAACAAATGGTTAGGGCCCCATGTTCAAACCTCTTAAGATCCTTCTGGATTTCAAGCCTATCTTCTAAATCACAGGTGTTAAACTCGATCGCATTTATTACTGCATGCTTCCCTCTATGTAATTTAGTTGCCAGTGGCAAGACCATTACTAAGATTTCTGGGAGCTGAAGACCACACAACTGTAAGATACTAAAGTTGGGAAAAACCAGTCCAGTGTATAGATCAGGGCTGTCAAACTCGTGGCCCTCAAGCTGGATGCATCATGCATTGGCCACCACCCCCACACTTGGTTTAGCAAAGGGAGGGAAATTCTCAATACATGACATGATGATGCTATGATGATGTGAGTTTGACACCCCTGATATAGATGATAACTTTCACCTGTAAATATTTCAGAGTTGATGAATTCCAGATATAGCTTTCTATTTCTCTGGAAGTCTACAAGATTACAAGAAATAGCTATGGAAGTGTTAGTACTTGCACAGTAGGCCTTCCACAACTTTTGGTGTTTTAACAGCTCTGAGCACAAATTACTGTTTAGCAAATTTTATTTATAAATGTCTGCCCTGCTTTTACTTGTAAAACAGCCTATTGACAGAAAGCATATAATTAAATATAATAATATAATTTCCTGAGATGGGACATGATGGATATATAGGTCTATTGTATTTTAAAAGCATCTTCTCTATCATAAAATATACATATTGTTATACTGCATACAATTAGCAGAAAAAATTGTCCAAAGAGCCAAATTTGAGGTGGTCAGTGAGGTATCTGTAGAAGCCACAATAACATCAAACATTATAACATCATTACACAAATGATATGCATAAAATAATTACCATGAGTTGTGGGATGCAAATAATTGGCACCCTTTGGCAACAGCTGGTGTATCATTATACAAATGACATGAATTAAGTAATTTCCATGAGTTGTAGAATGGAAATCATGGGAATCATTTGGCAATGACAGGTCAATTGCACCTCTTGCTCCATAAAAAAAACCCTCTAGAATCCCTCCCTTTCCTTCTTCCCTCTTTTTCTTCATGCAGCAGTCTTTGAAGATCGGTTTTGCCAGAGTTGGTGCCGGTTGCTTCTTAGGGGCATGCTCATCTCTGTTTCCTAACCAAGGGAGCTAGTGCTGTCCAGAGATGCTCCATTGACTACATATGGAAACTCATGAAATACTGTTTCCTCCCACTGGAAATGGTACCTATTTATTTGCATTTGTAGGCTTTCAAACTGCTACTTGTGCACATAGGAGTTCATATCAACAAGTGATATGCTACTGGCATGAAGAAAAGAAGGAAAGAGAGATGGAAATAGAAAGATAGATTTGTCCTTCCAAAATATTATTGTGGGAATGATAATTATATACAATTAGCCAACAATTATCATGTTAACCATACTGTGGGTTTTCCCAATTAGCAATTGTAGGGCAAATTCAATAAATCTAATATTCCAATTTACAAATTGTTACCTCCAGCATCAAGGTAAGGGGGCCAGTACACACAATAGCATTTTCTTAATCCATGTAATGGATTAAGGTACTAAGCCAGAAATTGGAAGACTGTGAGTTCTATTTCTGCCTTAAGCACAAAGCCTTTAGTCAGTCACTGTTGTCAAGTCCTAGGAAGGAGACAATAACAAACTCCTTCTCAAAACTTGCCAAGAAAACTGTAAGGATTTGTCCAGGCAGTCTCCAAGAATTAACACTGAATAATGTCAATATTGAACAAAATAAAATTAATCAGAAGAATTCAGTCAATTATTTGACTGGAAAACTCTATGGTAGGAGCTTTCTTTACTTCCATGGATTTAATTGTTATAGCTTCTTGAAGAGAAATAAATCAACTTGAAAGAAGTAACCTAAATCCATAACAGCTGTAATAATTTCAAATTCTGTAAGAAAAAAAACATGTTGATAAGGTACCGGGGTTATACAACTTAGAGAATGTTTTTTTTTAAAGAAACTCTTTAATATACAACTTTCATATGTATAACAACTAAATATACAGTATTAAAATGCTTGACTTGTTTGGGTCCAAAAGTCAGTTTATTAGACTTCTCCTATTTCCTAGTACTGCTACTTGATATCAGTATAATAAAAGATTTTCACTGGATACCACACAATTGGTTAAATATATATCTAGGCCAAAGATCTCTCAGAAGATATATGGGATGTCATTTGATATGGGGAATATACAGTATAAGCTATCTTTATGACACAAATGAAGCTCAAAGTCCTCCTCTGAAAGAAATTTCAAAATCCTAGTTTCTCCAGCATTTATCTGTGTTATTTTCTGGTACAAATAACTCTCAGCACATGACCAGGCAAAGCCATCTAAATCACCACTGCCTTCCTGAAGCTGGTGAAATATAATCAGGGCTATCAATTGCTCTTTGAGAACTATTATGAGGCCTGGCATCCGGCCTGTTGCACTGAAAATTGTGGTCATAAAAACTATTAAAAGGTTAAAAAAAATAGAAAGAAATCTTTGAAATATTGTAGAAGTGAAACTTTTTCCAAATTGCAACGTAGGAGTTTATCAAACAAGTCCATTGTTTATCATTTCAAACCTCCCTCTTAGTTTATCTTTTTTCAGAAAGGTAGTTACCGTAGAAAAGTTATCTTTTCTGTGAATTCCAACTTGCTTGCTTAAGGGCACAAGAAATGTGCTATTTATTTACACAAATACATAACCCTAACTGCAAATAAAGTATTGCACAGAAGAGGGTTTCCATTTCTCTTGTTTTCTTAATCTCAATAGTTAAATATCTGACTTTTTTTTAAAAAAAGAAAGTTTGAAACTTAATTTTTTTTAAAAATTAACATACTCTTTATTCCCAGTGTTTATATGTAGTGATGCTGGAAATAAGGAGGAAGCAAATAGAAGTCAAGCTTGGTTCTCACCAGTTTAATTGTTTAATTGTGAAAAGAGTCTAGACAATGGAGAAAAGGATCTGTACATTGACTACCGAGCTGATTGCACCAAAAGAAAGTCACACAACCCACAACTCCGCATCCAACTCCACCCCATCCAATCCAACATCACTCAAAATTAGGCACACACGCCCCTAATTACCTCTATTCCATCCACAACTGGCCTTAAATGCAAGCTACTCAATGCAAGTCTAAAAATACCTGAATTTCTCCTCTTACTAAATACGGCTAAATTTGACATATTTGTCTGTGAAACATGGCTCAACGCATCTCTCCCTGACTCCATTACCACAGTAATAGACTATCATGTTTACCGATCAGATCGTGAAATCCGTAGAGGAGGTGGTTTTGCTATCTTCTATAAAAAGTCCCTGCATCTAAAAAATGTCCCAAGTTACCCAGGAGCTTGCTGTTCCTGAGACAATCGTCTGTGAACAGTCCTTAAATATCACATTTCGGTTCTTACAATGTTACAGAGCCCCTAATTATGACATCGAACATGCAAACAAGCTAAATACACTACTAACATGGGCAGCATCCTGCCCACATGCTTTTATCTTTCTTGGTGACTTCGATCTACCTCATAATAACTGGACCCTAAACAAATGTACAACTGAACCCACACATGCAACCTTCTACAATGCAGTAACAAATCTGGGACTAGAACAACTAGTAACCAACAATACTAGACTTAACAACTGCCTCAATCTCATCTTCTGTAATAGTTTGAATTCAATTTACGGAATACAAATTTTGCAACAGTGACTACAACATGATTGACTTTTGTTTCAACATACGTCCACACAAAAATCATCACAACAACGTAATCCCCAATTATAACTTCAAAAAAGGCAACTATGATCTTATAAACAACGATCTCTCATCCGTTGATTGGCAATTTCTATTCACTGGATGCAATACTGTTGAAGACCATTACAACCTATTTTACTTGAAGTCAAAAGAGTCATCAAACTGTATGTACCATTAACTCCCAAACCAGAAAAACAAATTACCCATAACAATAAGGAAGCTTCAATCCAAAAAGAAATCACTTTGGTAGAAAAACAAATCTGGTCACGTTGCCAACTTCAAAAGCCGATACAAAAATTTATGCCACCAGATAAAAACTGAATTCAACAATTATCACATTAAACATGAAGAAAACCTTCTAAGCACCAATTCCACCCACGCTTTCTACAATTTTGTAAACAAAAAACTAAAAGACTCAAGGTCCATCCCACCTCTGAAAGGACCTAATGGTAAAGACTGCAACAATGACACTATTAAAGCCAACCTCTTTAACACATTCTTTGGCTCAGTATTTGTAAACAACAATGGATCATGTCCAGTATTCCCAGTCGAACCACAGACAACTACAATGATCTAATACATAGCGATTTTATAGAAGACAATGTTGAAAAAGCACTATGCAATCTAAAACCATCTCTATCTCTTGGACCAGACTGAATATGTGCCTACTTCTTAAAAAAGCTATCCACTGCCATAGCAGAAATCTTTCAGGACCAGCTCCTTGCCAAAACTATGGTCATAAGCCATGGTCATTCCCATCTTCACAAAGGGAAACCCCAGCCTAGTTGAAAATTATAGACCAATCTCTTTGTGCTGCGTCACCTGTAAAGTCATGGAATCAATTATTAACCAATCCACCATCCTCCACTTAGAAACAAACAACCTACTCTCTAATAAACAATTTGGTTTTAGAAAAAAACTATCATGTAATCTGCAACTCTTACACTGCAAAAACATATAGACCACACAACTCGATCAGGGCAAAGCAATAGATGCAATCTACATAGACTTCTGTAAAGCCTTTGATTCAGTGGTACACGATAAACTACTCCTAAAATTAAAATCTTACGGTATATCTGGACACCTGCATAACTGGATAAAAGCATTCCTGTCAAACAGGCAACAAATGGTCAAAATTGGGAGCGTCCTATCAAATCTGTACCTGTCGACAGTGGTGTCCCCCAAGGCAGTATTCTAGGATCAACTCTTTTCATACTCTACATAAATGACCTCTGTGATCATATTAAGAGCAACTGCATTCTCTTCGCTGATGATGTAAAGCTATTCAACACCAAAGACAATACTGCTACCCATCAAAAAGACATTGACTATGTTTCAGAATGGTCAAACAAATGGCAACTTCAAATCTCAACAAATAAATGCTCTGTCCTACATACTGGCAAAAAAAAACCAGAAAATAAAATACAGGCTGAATAGTCAAGACCTTGTTGATGATCCAAACTCTGTCAAGGATCTTGGAGTACTCATCTCTAATGACCTAAGTGCTAGAGGCCCCTGTAACTACATAGCCAAAAAGGCGTTAAGAGTTGTTAACCTAATCTTATTTAGCTTTTTCTCTGGTAATATTACACTAATAACTGAAGCTTACAAAACATTTGCTAGACCACTACTCGAATACAGCTCATCAGTCTGGAACTCACATTACGTATTTGATATTAACACAGTTGAGAAAGTCCAGAAATATTTCACAAGAAGAGTTCTCCACTCCTCTCCTCATTGCAGAATACCTTATGCCACCAGACTCGAAATTCTAGATCTAGAAAACCTAGAACTGGGGCGGAGCTGGCGTTGCGATGGTATGGTTTGCAATTGAGCTCCAAGATTGCAGCCAATATCTCAGCCCCTGGTCGGTCCAACGGACCTAAATCGTCCCGTAGAGATGGTGATAGTGAAGGGCACATCCTGCGGATCCCAGAGACATCACAAAGTCCCTGGTTGATCTAGGAGAAGCCCTTTTGCCAACGGCTGAGAGGCAGCCATTAAGCTGCTGAAGTTGGGACAGCTCCGGAACGGAAGAGACTGAAAGAGAAAGTGTGTCGGCTTGGGTGAGAACTTTTTTTTTACTATTATTCTGAGATTTAAAGGACAACCCAAGAAAAAGGGAAATCTGTAAAAGTTCTGACAGAACTGAGTAAGCGGCGGTTTTTAAATGGAAACGTCAAAATGAGTCTTGGCTTTTTACTTTTTCACACTTTTTTTCTACTGGACTTCTATCGCGATTTAGCTTTGTTAACTGGACTGGTTTTTTTCATATGTATATCTATTCTTTCTTCTCTTTTTTGATTTTTTAATTTTTTAGATTAGAGAGTCCCTTTAGTAATCTTTTTTATATATATATTCTTTCCCTTTTTAACTTCTATTACATTCTATCTGGGAAAGGGGGGGGGAGTGAGAACAAAGAAACTTTGTAACATTGCCAACTAGAGGCTTGAAAATATTTTACTTGAAGTTGAGAGAACTGTGAAAGATTCCTCTTTCAAGGACATTGCAACTTGATAAGATAGAGGGAAGAACATGAGAATGTTATTACAGGTGTTCTTCTGGACTCCTATCAACAATTGAAGTCTGGCTTTGAAGCTTGTGGAGAAGAGACTTTTAATAAGAGCCTTGGATAATTAAACAAAGTGCAGTGTGTTCTTTTTTATTTTATTTTTAGCTGTGCCGTCCCTCCTTACCAGTTTTACTGTACTCCTTTCCTTTTTTTTCCTCCTTAAAAGAAAAAAAAATCTTTATTTTTGTAATATTTTTACTTTTGCCTTCTGTTTTAAAGGGAAAGCCTCAGAACCTCTCCTTTTTCTTTTTCTATTAGGATTTTCTTTTTTGACATTCATATTTTTGGTTCATCTTTATGGTTTTTCTTTGTTTTCTTTATTTTTCACTTTTGAGACCTTTCAATTGGATTAAGGTGTGAAGAACCTGAAGAAATTTTCTCTCTCATTCTTTTTTTTATTATTATTGGGCTTTTTTCTTTTTCTTATTTTCATTTTTTACCTTGGATTACAACTGACCATTTTATAATTGGATTAAGGTCTTGAAGAACCTGAAGAATTTTTCTTTCCTTTTATTGGGCTCTCTATCTTTCATCACCTCTACCCCCCATTTTGGATTATAATTGGCTACTTGAATTTGAAAATTTCGACGTTCAAAATGAGTAGGAAACTCATACCTTCTGATGCCTCAACTTCCACTTCCACCTCCCCACCATCTGGAGGTCAATGCTTAATTCAGACAATGTTAAAGTAAGATAAAGAACAAGAAAAAGTGACTCTACAGATGATTATGCAAGGAGTCCAAGACATTAATTTGTCCATTAAAGACATTAAAATAAAATCAGATACCATTGAAAAGAGAATAGAGAAGATTGAACAAAGAACAGGCAAGACTGATGAAAAAATTGAAAATATTCAAGAAATGATGGTGAAATATGATGAGAGATTCCAAAAAATTGAAGAAGATAAACAAAGAGAGGAGAAGATTGGAAATAATGACAGCAGACTAAGTGGTTGAACAAGATAAAAGTGGGATGCTGAGGTGGGAGATGGACAGGTCAGAATTCTATCTCAGATTTCAAAATATAGAGGAAGAAAAAGGTCAAAACCTAGCTGCGATAATGATAGAAATTCTGGCTGAAGCCTTGGAAATAACAGAGGAAAAGATGGATGGAGTAGATGAGGTATACAGAGTCTTTACAAGATATGCGATGAGAAACAACTTACCAAGAGAAGTTCATATCGGATTTACAAAAAAATCCATTAAAACACAAATACTACAAGTGGCAAGAGAGAAGACGTTGAAATATAAAGGAAAGGAGATTGTGGTTTTAAAACAAATACCTAGAAGAATGAGAGAGATGAGAAGAGAATATCGATTCTTGACTAAAATGTTACTGAAAAAGGAGGTGAATTACAGATGGTTGATTCCAGAAGGACTAATGTTTCCATGGCAAGAACAGAGACATAGAATTGATTCAATTGAGAAAGCAGAACTTTTCTACGCAGAATTTTTTAAGGAGAGAGAAAGAGGAAGAAAAAGAGGTCTCACTAATTGAATTCCAAGAGGAACAAATGGGGACTGAAAAAGAGGAAGGCGGAGTAGGTGGATAGGTGGAGATCAAAGAACAATGTGAACCAAGATCTACGAGAGCTGCCAAACCTAATTACAAGATATAACCATGGAAGAGAAAAAACTGATTACAATGAATATAAATGGACTTAATTCAGCTGTTAAAAGAAGGAAAAATTTTCATAAATTAGAGAAATTAAAATTTGATATAATTTGCTTACCAAGAAGTACATATCAAAAAGCAATATGAACAATTGTTGGTACAGCCAAAATTAGGGAAAATATTTACTTCTTTGAGGCAATGTAAGAAAAGAGGAGTGGTTTTATACATTAAAGAGGCTATCTCAGCAAAATTGATTTATACTGATGAAGATGGAAGAGTATTAATGGTGGAAATAATGGATAATAATATGAAAATACTCCTAATTGCAATTTATGCTCCGAATGATAAACAAGAAGAATTCTACAAAAAATTGAACTGGACTATGTCAATATAGTTATGATGGGAGATTTTAATGGAATTGTGGACAATAAACTGGACTATACAGCAACAATAACAAAGCAAAACAAGCAAAGCAAGACTCTCCCTAAATCCTTTTTTAAAATGACAGATAAATTAAATTTAAAAGATATATGGAGAGAAAGAAATGCTAAAACCAAGCAATATACTTTTTATTCAAATAGACATGTATCATGGTCCAGATTAGATATGATATGGATCTCAACAGAACTAATATCTAACGTTCAAGAAACAAACATTGAAACAAGTACTTGGGCAGACCATAATCCAATGACAATTAAATGGAAAGGACAAAAAAAAAGATTGAGATGGACATTAAATAATACTATTTTAAAGGAAAAAGATTTTACACAATGGATGGAGAAAGAATTGGCCTTTTTCTTTAGAGAAAACAAAAAAGAAGATACTTCAATTCAGAATGTCTGGGACACAATGAAGGCATATGCTAGAGGCTTGATAATAGACTATATAAGAAAAAAGAATATCAGGAAAAGGCAAGCCACTAAAGTCTTAGAAGATGAGTATAAAAGACTTGAAAAAGAACTACAGAAAATGCCACAGAAAAAAGACATTAAACTAAAATTGGACATAACCAAACATAAAATGGGCCAAATAGAGAAAGAAGAATTGGCATAGAAAATTAGAAGTGCTAAACAGAACTATTTTGAAGATGCAAATAAACCAGGTAGATGGTTAGCATACAAATTGAGAAAGGAGAAAGAATCAAGGAAAATATCACAATTAATAGATGATCAAGGCCAGGTTTGCTATGGTAATAAAGAGAAAAAGGAAATTATTCGAGATTTTTATGGACAACTATATAAGCAAGAGAATATTGATGAGGAAAAAGTCAAACAGTATCTACAGAATGGTCATCTGCCTAAGATACCTAAAGAGACTGAAAAAAATGTTAGAAAGTAATATAACAATGATAGAATTAACTGAAGCACTTAAGAAGCAAAATAATGGGAAAGCACCAGGTCCAGATGGGCTTCTGGCAGAATTTTATAAAAAATTACAAGAATCATTGAGCATTCCACTGCTAGAAGTCATGAATGAAGCTATGTTAAAGAAGATGATACCTAAAACATGGTCAGAAGCTTATATTACACTTATTCCAAAAGAAGAGGCTGATCCATTGCAAATTAAGAATTATAGACAAATTTCTTTACTAAATGCAGACTATAAAATCTTTGCTTCAATTTTGGCAGAAAGACTTAAAAAATACTTAAATAACTTTATTCATCCAGATCAAAATGGATTTCTGCCAAAGAGACAAATTAAAGACAATATGAGAGTAATCCTGGACACTTTGGAATATTATGAGGCACATCCCGAAAAACAAATGGCTTTGATATTCTTAGATGCCCAGAAGGCATTTGATAATGTGAATTGGAGATTTATGTTACTATTATTGGAACAGATGGGTTTTGCCAGAAAATTTATCCAAGCAATAGAAGCCATATGCCATAAGCAAACGGCAAAGGTAATGATAGAGGGAGAATTCACGGATTCTATTAATATAAGAAAAGGTACAAGACAAGGATGCCCTCTATCACCTTTGCTATTTGTATTGACTTTGGAAGTGTTGAGTAGAAATATTAGAGATGATAAAAGCATAAAAGGAATGAAAATTAAAAAGGAAGAATTTAAATTGCAAGCCTTTGTGGATGATCTGGCCTTTATTTTGGAAGACCCTTTAGAAACAGCTCCATAATTATTGGAAAAGATAGAGACATATGGTGAGGTGGCTGGTTTGAAAATAAATAAAGATACAACAAAGATTTTGACAAAGAATATGTTACTAAGACAAAGAGAAGAACTGGCAGACCTATTGAAAATTCAAGTCACCAACAAGGTCAAGTATTTGGGGATATACTTGACACCAAGATGCAGTACATTAAAAGAGGACAATTATATTAAACTTAAACAACAGATAGCATTAGACTTGAAGAAATGGGAAAATCTACAACTATCACTAATAGGGAGAATCTCAACAATCAAGATGAATATCCTACCCAGAATCTTATACTTGTTTCAAACAATACCAATCAGGTTTGGAAAAGATTATTTTGAAGAGTTAAATAAAATTGTGTTGAAGTACATATGGCAAGGTAAGAAAGCAAGAATAAAGTTAAAACTTTTACAAGATGCCAGAATTAGAGGAGGTTTTGGTTTGCCTGATTGGGAATTGTATTATCAAGCTGCAAATTTGATGTGGGCTAAAGGAATGGATAACATTAAGAAATACTAGATTGTTGACATTAGAAGGTCATGATTTGTTGTTGGGCTGGCATGCCTTTCTATGGTATAAGGGAACTAAAATGCAGGGCTATTTTAGAAGACATTATATACGGGAGTCTTTGTGGTTAAATTGGGAGAAGATCAAAAGACGATGTTATTTGAAAATTCCAGTTTGGTTATTGACCATTGAAGCATTTTCCTATCCTATAATTTATAAGAAGGAACAAACAGTTAGATATGGGGAAATACTGGATGAAAAGGGTGAATTTAAATTGATGCAAAACTTAGAGGAACAAGATATAAAGATGAATTGGTTTTCATATGCGCAAATACATTCAAGGTATGATGAAGATTTTAAAACAGAGGGATTTTATGATAAATTGACTGATTTAGATAAGATCTTGACAAGTACTGATGAAAAGGTGATTAAAAAATTATACAGTTATTTACTGGAAATTAAATTAGAGGAAGAACAAGTTAAAGAAACTATGATTGCTTGGGGGAAGAATTTTGGATATGGGATTGATTTAGAGAAATGGCAAAAATTGTGGTCTCAAAATTATAAAATGACTATGTCAACAGCTTATAAAGAAAATTTGTATAAGATGTTTTACAGGTGGCACTTTCCCCTGACAAGTATAGCAAGAATGTTCAAGAATAAATCTGAAAAATGCTGGAAATGTCATCAGATACCTGGCTCATATTACCATATGTGGTGGACTTGCGAGGATGCTAGAAAATACTGGACTAAAATTCGCATGTGGTTGGAAAAAATGACAAAGAAACATATAGATTTGAAACCAGAGATCTTTTTATTGGGAATCTTACCTGATACATATAATAAAGATTTGAAATACCTGATTGTAAATGTATTAACAGCGGCTAGGATTATATTTGCTAAAAACTGGAAAGGAGAAATTCACTATTGGTCAGATCTAACCTTCTGCCATCTTTGGTAACCCTAAGCTAGCCACAAGATTCCAGGATGTAGCTGAAGAGTAGAAGAATACTGTAGGATACTATTACAGAAAGTACTATTCACTTCTTTGAGACTTAGACTCAAACTAATCTCAGATGACCTCACATGATATAGAAGTCATTTGTACTGACAATGAGCAGCTAAACTAGACTCAGTGGTGGTATTCAAAAAAATTTACTCCCGGTTCTGTGGGCATGGCTTGGTGGGCATGGCTTGGTGGTCGTGGCAGGGGAAGGATACTCCATTACCAAAAAATCTCCATTTCCTCCCTCACTCCTGGGAAAAGGTTACTGCAAAATCCCATTTCCTCCCCATCCCACTAACCTGCTTTTCAGCTCCGTTCTGCTATCCAGGGCAACAAAAGAAGATTCAGCCAATCAGCTGGGACTCAGGAGGCAGAGAATAAATGCGGGCGGGACCAGTCAGAGGTGGTATTGGCCAATTCTCTGAACTACTCAAAATTTCCGCTACTGGTTCTCCAGAACTGTTCAGAACCTGCTGAATATCACCTCTGGCTAGACTCCAAGTTGGCTCAGATCTGCATGGCTTTATCTGCCCAATTGAATTATTTATAGTAGCTCTTCAGGTATTCTTGATTATTCTCCTTCTGTAGGATGGAATGGGTCACTTGGCTGGTGATATTCCAAAGATGTAATAAAAGCAGCAAAATATTCATTAAATTTACTATATCATCAGTGTGTAGGTTCAAATGTAAGCATGTATCAAGGACCGTTTCAAGGGACCATTTGAAATGAGTTTTCCTATAATAGCACTTTAAGCATCTCTTGGCTGCTGTTTCACCGTCTTAAATACTTCAGAAAATGAAAAAACTATACAGATTCTAAAAGAGTAGAGAGGCTACTGCAATGCCAGTTGCTCCAAAGCCATGGCTGCCCTCACATGAACTGACCATGAATCCTTAAAAATCTCCCTGAATCCTCGCTGAAAGCCCATCCAGTAGACATGTAGGACAGAATAATCTAATAGATTTTCCTTGCTGAAGAGATGTAAACTCCAGATGAAACTCCAGAGCTATCAAAATGTGATCAGTCCATAGCCAAACTAAGATCAATGGGCCCCACTGTCAAATCACATTGTATCTTCTCTAAAAGATATCAGATCCAATATGTGATCCTCCCCCTCCCCCCTCCTCCAAAGTGTATGGAGGTGCTTAATAATTTAGGTAAGTCTATTGTTGTCAGAGTGCCCATGAATTCTTGGTCTCACCCCTTTCCTAAGAGGTCTGTAGGGGGCGTGCATAAGCACACCAACATGCCTACTGTCCCTGTCCTATTGTTTCTTTTATTTTTATTTTTTATTTTTATTATATGTATCCATGTGTTCAAAACTATGTTTTTATTTATACCTATTATCTTGTAAGCAATTGACATAAATAAATAAATAAATAAATAAATAAATAAATAAATAAATACTCCAGACCTCTCATTAAGGAAAGGCATATTAAACTCCCAACCCATCAGTCTGAAAAATTTCACTCCCATCTCCTGAAAATTAAGCAAACCTGACAAGATGCCAATGTGCAGCATGAAGAGCAATACATAAGCTACAAATAGACGTGCAAACAGAGTAAGGCCTATAGATATTGGTAGAAACTCATGGATAACTGCTGCATTTCCCGCCCCTACCCATCATACCCCATATCCTTTGGCTGGGCAGTCCTCTGAAAGATGGCAGACCTCTGCATCATGTTTCAGTATTTCAGTGATTCAGGCCAGTTCTCCTCTGTAATCCATAATTAAATTAAGTCATGGATGAAAACAATTTCATTACAGACAGATTCTGCATTGAATAGCAACTGGTTAAAAATACAAATATACTTGAAGAAGTGCACATAATAAAATATGCATGAAATATAAAACAAATGTTTGTTCAGACGTTTGTTAAAATTGCAAATACATTGTACTCTGACATTTTTGAGCCATTGTAGAAAATTGCTTAGAAGCCTGTAATAAACAATAGCTCTTATGATAAAGCAACAGGGATTAATGTGATGCTCCAACCCCATTTTGATGACCCACCAAATTACATCACATAAATTTGGCAGCAAACTAGACTTTTGGTGGGTCATTTTTTGGCATTGGGAAGGAATGTTAGGCAATAAGATTTGACATACTATTTGTGTTAAAGAACTTCCTTCCCTCTCAAAAACTGAAAATCACAATGTAATCTTCAGTTTTCTCCTCTGGCATGACTTTCCATGATGGTCATGCCCCATTGCCCTTGGAAGCCATAAAAATGCTCACTTCTAATAGAGCTTTTGATATCACTTGATTTACTCTATAGATGGTCCGAGCCAGTTTCTATTTTGCAATACGTTGTTTTAGCCATGATGAAACTCAACAGGCCATACCTAAACAGCCTATTAACATGCATCTTTTCCGCACAAGATTCACAACTCCAGCCCTGCAAATAGTGTGTATTAATTATCTATTTGCATAAGCCTAACTATTCAGGTCCAATAATTTCAGTATTTTCAGTTTTTGAGGGAGTATTACTCCAAGGACTCCAGTCACAATTGATATAACACCATTGTCTCAGTGTTCAACTTAAATCTCTAAATCCTGGTGTTTTAGGGTTGTGGTTGTTTTTGTGGTACAGCATCACCAATATAGCAACATCAATGAACAGACTTCTTTTCAATTACTACTATATCTGGCATGTTATGAACAAGGTGCCTGTCTCTCTGGATTGAAGATCCCATAAAATCTTATCCCACTCATTTTCAAAACTTATTCAACTTTCCCAGTGGTTCTTAACAGAACACGTAACAGAAAACAGAGTTGGAAGGAACATTGGAACTCTTCCACTGCTTAGTCAAGCAGGAGATTTTATACTATATCAGACCAATGCTTATCCAATCTTTTCTTAAAAATCTCCAGTGATAGAGCACAACTTTTGGAGTTCCACTGGTGAATTGTTGTCAGAAAATTTATCCTTATTTCTAGGTTGATTCTCTCATTGATTAGTTTCCATCTATTTTTCTGCCTTCAGAATTTTTGAAGAATATGTTGGCCTCTTCTTCGTGACAGATATTGGAAGATTGCTATCCTGTTCCCCCAGTCCTTTTCATTAGACTAGATCCAATTCCTGCAACCATTTTTCATATGTTGTAGCCTACAGTCCCCTAATCATCTTTGTTGCTCTTCTCAACACTCTTTCTAGAATATTAAATCTTTTTTATATCAAAGCAAACAAACTGGATGCAATATTGCCAGTGTGGTCTTATCAGGGCATCATAAAGTGGCACTAATACTTCATATGAACTTGATTTCTGTCTCTCTATTAGTGCAGCCTAGTCTCTTGCCTCATTTAACTCCAAACCTCTGGCAATTTCCTGTGAATAATCTTGGCAACTCGGTCATGACACTGTTTATAGTCAGTTTGTGAATATTTGTTGAAGCCCCTGATCAAATGGTCAATTGTCTCATCCTTTTCACTACAAAGGCGACCTTTACTATTCTTTTTATGCAATGAATGTTTACTTTCATGCAATTAGTCAGCAAAATTTATTCTTGAACCATTAAAATAAAGCTTCCAGTATCTTTTTTTTTTAATGCTCCTGATCTTAACCAGATCCACGTAGGAAGTTTTATCAGCTTTTTCTTCCATATCCTTCAATTATTTACTATGTATCAGTTTTTCTTCCAATTAACAAATCAGTTTTTGATTTTCCAATCCCTGCTCTTCCCCTTGTGATAATTAAACAGAGCATGGACTGCCTCGGAGGTAGAAAAGGCCCTGGCAGGCCTAGCACATGCCCAGGCCTATGCTGCAGCACTTCCTTAGCTCCCACATGGCCTGTTCCTGCCCTAGTAAGTCCCTACAAGTCTTGGGCCTGCTTCCCATTTCACTAGGTCCCATATTTTCCTCCCCAGCCCCCAACATGGAAAGCTACCTTTTTGGTAGAGCAGCCACTCCGCCTTGCAGCCTTCCTAAATCACATTCATGAAGGAGATCAGGCCAATCTGCACTTTGGCCTCTCTATAAAGTAGGCCACATTCCACTATTCTGGAAGCAGATACCATTTTGGGTCAGCTACAATATTCTGCCCCTGCAGCAGTTGTAACTTCAGGCAGGGGTTGTAACTCCCTTCATTCGATGTCATCGTAATTTCAAACATTTATTTAATTAAATTGATTAATAAATTAGTAAAAACATTGAAACCATTATTGGAAGAAATGTCTATCTGGGTTCAGTTCCAAGTGGGGAGAAAGATACTGGAAACATGGAGACTGCTTGGAAAGATGATTTAATGGTGGACAGGACCACATTGAGGTTCTGGAAAAAAGAGCACATGGGTGATAGAAGGAGAGAGATTTTATACCCTCTGTTGGGCTTTGAAGGTGCTTCCTGTTTCTGTGGCAAGAAATGTATCCTGATTGGTTGTCAGACTCCCATGGGGCCATGCAGGGGTAACTTTGTAGGTTGTCTTGAGTCCCAAGCTTGGTTGAATCTTGCTGGGTGATGTAATGAAGGGGCTTTGGGCACTTCCTATTATAGCTTAATGGCTTGGATTTAAGTGAGGACTAATCCCATCACCCTGGAGGTAAACGTCTTTTTTCTTGTAGATAGGATGGCTGTCTTTCTGGGGCTTTTAACAAAAGTGGGGGCTGTTTCTCTTTTTCTCATCTACGGAAGTATAATATTCTTCTTTTAATATTTCCTAGAATATTTAATTTTTCTAGGAGACAGATGGGTGCTAACTTTCTACACAATAAATATATATATAAATACAGCAATTTAAATTGAAAAATGGTGGAAGTGTTGCTGAATGAATGATTGTAAATCAAAGTCTACCTGTATTATTATTGATTAGTTCAGGTAATTTTTCAGAGACAATGTAGTAAAATGCAGACAAAACACCAATTTGAGACTAAATGACTCCTTTTTTTGCATTCAGTAACATGCACTGAGTCACATTAAGGCTTTTCTTAAGAGAAAACTGCACCAACTGAAGCAATATAATTACTGTTGTGATTATGTCAGAAGTTGCAGACGTTGAAATATTGGATTGTCTTATGGCACAACATCATTAGTTTTTGAGGCAATCAGTACAAAGTGGAACTTGGTTAAGCCAGTTCCCAAAATAAGAAAGAATAGTTATTTTTAAAAATCACACTCAGCAACCTCTGTAAAGAATATGTCATCTATGTGGCAGATATACTTCAGACAAATTCTTTTAGACACATAATTCTAGACACATCTAGAAAATGAAAATAAAAATTTTCTACAGTGGAACTATTCCACAACTATTGACTTTATTGACAATGCACAAAGAGTTTATTTACCTAGAGTTAAAATATGACAGAACTTATTTAATTCCTCATAAATCAAGGACCATTATTTATTAAAAGAAGTCCATGCTAATCGAAGTATGGAAAATATATTTGATTTCCAATTGTTATTATATTTGTCCTGATCCTTTCAAATGGTATATATTTGTCTCCTTTTCTGTACACATTAAACTCCTATCCTTTAGGATTCCTTGTTTATTTTAATAATGCGTTCAATCTTCTGAACAATTGAACTGAATAAATGAAGGGCAAAAATTAAGGATGTTTTTCAAGGTAATAAAGAATAACTTATATCACTGATCTGTCTTGATTAATTATTAGATTTTTAAAATAACAACATGAACTCCTGGTTTGTATTTAAGGAAGGTTTTGTTGGTATGCTAAAATATATGCATATTTTATTATTTTATTTTATTATAGATTTTTTGGGGGTATTTTGTTAAATTTGAATTTTAAATTAAAAATACTAAATACTTTTTTCCTTATAGGCATGAACATGCACAATTGCATATTCTTGATATTAATGTATAGATTCTTATACTCCAGGAATAATTTGTATTTTCTGAAGATATATGTTTATTCTCAAGTACTGTGAAATAATTGAAGTAGAAAACTATGAGTTATTATAAAAGCAACTCAAATCTTTTCCATTGCTTTGGGACATGATTGTTAGCTTCCAATTGCTCATTTATCAAAAACTTTAAAAAGCACTTAATTCTTTAGTTATGGAATCATTTCTAATGAAAATTTTAAAAATGCTTGATATAGGCATGGATGAATCCCACTGTTAAAATCCACGTTATTTTCATTTTTAAAAAGCCCTTTTCCTTTCCTTTTGAAGTCATTAGGGTAGCTGTGGTTTTCAAAAACATCATTTCTAACCTATTTTGTGGCTTTTATCTTTTATTATTTCTTTAAGAAAAAAATCAAAAAATCACAAATTATCTTTCTTTTTTTTTTAACCCAAAGGTTTAAATGTGACTCTGCTGTTGTTAAAATGAATTGAAATTAAATCAAGAAACCATTCACACCTGAGAAAAGAACATTTTTTTAAAACAGAGAAGTAGAAGAACATATGAATAACAGCTGATGAAGGGAAGCTGAACATTCAATGAGCATCAGCTGCTTAAAAGTCCCTTACAGCAGTTCAATGGCTATGCCATATGAACTATAAATGGCATAGCCATTAAAATCCTTTAAGCCAGGGGTGTCCAACCTTTCACCTTCCCTGGGCCACATTAGAGGATGAAAATTTGGTTTGGGCCGCACATAAAATAAAATAACAGTAATAATACCTGATCATCCAAAAAAACCACAGAAAACATAGTTAACATATTAAATTTATTTGGAAATGAAGTTAGTGAGATGTTTTTATTATTTATTATTAATTATTTATTAAAAATTATTTATTTTTTAATCACGTTTTTTATCACAGTTTTTTTTATCACGGTTTATTTTCCGGCCAAATTTTGCGGGGGGGGGAAGAAAGCTCGCCCGCCTCGCGCCTACCTCTCCTCCTGCAAATGGCCCGGCTGGATGAGGCAGGACTGGAAGGCAGCAGCAGCAGCAGCGACGGGGGGCAGAAGCCTTCCCCCACCACCGCTGCTGCTTCTGCCCCCACCGCCGTTGCCCTCGCCGCCGCTTCTGCCCCCACTGTCGCTGCCGCTTCTGCACCTGCCACTGCTTCTGCCCCCACCGCCGCCGCTTCTTCCCCCGCCACCGCTTCTGCCCCCGCTGCTGCTTCTGCCCCCACCACCGCTGCCCCCGCTGCTGCTTCTGCCCCCACCGCTGCCGCCGCTTCTTCCCCCGCCGCCGCTTCTGCCCCTGCCGCCATCCCCGCCACCGCCGCTTCTTCCCCCGCCACCACCGCCGCTTCTGCCCCCGCTGCCGCTGCCCCGCTGCTACTTCTGCCCCCACCACCGCCGCCGCTTCTGCCCCCGCCACCGCCGCCGCTTCTCCCCCCGCCGCTGCTTCTGCCCCCGCCGCTGCTTTTGCCCCCGCCGCTGCTTCTGCCCTGCCGCCACCCCCAACCGCCGCCGCTTCTTCCCCCGCCACCGCCGCCACTTCTTCCACCGCTGCCGCTTCTGCCCCCGCTGCTGCTTCTGCCCCCGCCACTGCTTTTGCCCCCGCCGCCGCTTCTGCCCCTGCTGCCACCCCTGCCGCCACCACTTCTTCCCCCGCCACCACCGCCACTTCTTCCCCCGCCACCGCCACCGCTTCTGCCCCCGCTGCGGGGGCAGCGGCGGTGGGGGCGGAAGCAGCAGCGATGGCAGGGGAAGAAGCAGCGGTGGGGGCAGAAGCAGTGGCGGGGGCAGAAGCGGCAGCGGCGGTGGGGGCAGAAGCGGCGGCGGTGGCGGCGGTGGCAACAGCAGGAGGTGGTGCTCTGATGGCGCCCGCCTTTTCTCTTGCTGCTTGGCCTGGCGCTCGCCTCGCCCCACCTCGCGCCTGCCTCTCCTCCTCCTCCTCGCTGGCTCTGGCATGAAGTTTGGGGTGGGCACTGGGCTGCATTACGAGGCAACCTGGGCCGCATGCGGGTTGGACAAGCCTGCTTTAAGCCAAAATATCACATTGGTTTAGAAATTATAATTGCTTGATGCCACTGAATCTTATGCAGTAAAACTTCCAGCTGGGTTTTGCCAGAGGTGACCTACATTGTTTGTCATGAATGCCATTAAATATTTGACCTTAATTGTAGCATCTTCTGTATATAAATAAAGGATTCCCACCTGGGTTACGGGACTCATACATCTTTGTTTTATTGAATTTACAGATGTAGAAAATATCTGATTGGCTGTGGGAATCTATGCAAACTGCCATTACAGATAGTTCTCAACTTTCAGCCACTGGGATCAAAATTTCTGATGCTTAGTAAAGTGGTTGTTAAGTAAGTAATGCTTGATTTTATGACCTTCTTTGCCATGGTTAAGGGAATATTGCAGTTGTTAAGTGAATCATGCAGTCATTAAAAGAAGCTGGTTTTCCCCACTGACTTGCCCTTTGGAAGCTGGCTGGGAAGGTTGCAAATGGAGATCACATGACCTTGGATGCTGCAACCATCATAAATACATGCCAGTTGCCAAGCACCCGAACTTGGTCATGGGAATACTACAATGATAGTAAATGCAAGGTCCAGTTCAAAGTCACTGGCTTTCAATGTCATGGTAACTTTGATCACTACATGGTTATAAATTGAGGACTATCTATATAGAACAGAGGTGTCAAACTCATGTCGTCATGGCAGCATCACATGACTTTTTTCCCTTCAGTAAACCGGGCATGGGTGTGGCCAGTGTGTGATCCATCTAGCCTAGGGGCCAGGAGTTTGACAGCCCTGATATAGAGGTTGCTTAGCTATTTCATTATTTAAGAGCCTCAGTGGCACAATGGTTGTGCAGTACTGCAAGCTACTTCTGCTGAAGCCAGCTGCCTGCAATTTGGCACATCAAATCTCACCAGGCTCAAGGTTGACTCAGCCTCCCATCCTTCCGAGGTGGGCAAAATGAGGATCCAAATTCTTGGGGAAAATATGCTGACTCTGTAAACCACTTAGAGAGAACTGTAAAACACTATAAAGCAATATATAAGTCTAAGTGCTATTGCTATTGCTGTTTACCTTATGCAACAGCAAGCATAGCATGCTTGCAATGGGTTAGACCCCTGAAACTATTTTAAAATAATGCAACTTCCAATGATAGACAATAGCATTAGCACATACAAAAAATCTGAAATACTCATTTTATTAGGTTCTTAGAGCTGCCCATCTCCATACATGATTCTGGGCAACAACCACAGTTAAATGATTGGGCTGTAACTTTGAATGGCTGCAAAATGAATGGTTTTTAAGTTGAGGACTGCTTATGTCAAAGTACAGAACTAGAAGACTTCTTTTAGATGATTAAATCCAACCCCCATTGTAGTGCCAGATTATAAATCAAAGCATTTCAAGCAAAAGGCTCTCCAGTTTCTGCCTGAAGACGTGTACTACCAGGGACGTCACTATTTTGGGGCCCACTCTCAAAATTCTCTTACTATTAGGAAATTTTTAATGAAAATGACAAAAGGTCTACATTTTTAGTTATTTACTTAATATGTAAAGTTATAGTTCTGGGGGAGGGTTTTATTAACCCCTCACTAAATGGTTTAAAATACAGAGTATGTACATTAAACTTTATGGAGCTATTTTTAATTTAACCAAACAATTACCGCATCCCAATCACATTTGCAACTCTAGAAAATAAATAAGATAAAGGCAAATGAAAAATGAATAAATAAACATAATAAATTTAGCAAAGACATGTAGGGGAAAACATGACTAACTATAAAACTGTATACTGTAAAACATCCCACAGGGAATGGATCACAATCCTGCTGCTTGAGGGCTTGTTGGTGAAGCTGATATTCAAGGTTTGAATAAACACCACAGGGATGGAACCATGTGGATTTCTGCATTTCTATTACTCCTGAGGGCTTGAGTGAAGGCATGTTTCTGAGGTCCTGCAAATAGCATTTTTAACTGAGAGGCTATCCTATGAGCTTGTCAGATCTCATGTTTGCCTGCCATATCTCTATAGCATGCGAGGATCGGAGATACTTCCTAATAAAGTGGCGAACCTAAATTAGAGCAAGAAAGTGTTCACAGAAATACTTTATCTTGCTTCTCTTGATGCAGTTTTGTCATTGGCAGGGATGTAATATTTGTTGTCTCTCCCTTTTTCTGTTAAGAAGTTAATGGGTGATTTAAAATACAAAATGGGTACATTACATTTTGTGGTGGTTTATGTGCTTCCTGTATCATGCATTTGGGAGGGAAGAAGTAAAAATGAAAATCAGTATAACCAGCTGTTTGAAAGTAAGTAGTTTTGCTACCAAATTTGGGCAACATAATCCAGAAGATGCTTTGAGGTGGGTTCCCCCGGCCCCTTTGCTTTGCAAAATGGAGATTAAGATTCATAAGTATGTTGCATATCACCAATTCCTGGTATTAAAGGATAGGAGGCGCTGATCTTGGTGCTGACTTCACTGTCTCTAGGCCAAGATCAAAGATATGAGATATTTAGGCCTCGCAGGAAGTAATGAAAGGTGCTAAAGTAGTTCTGAAAGATCTTAATCAGCAAAAGAGTATATTATTAATAAGTTGAATAGAGTAGATCTCCAATAATGTCCATTAGATCACTGAAGGTTTCTGAGTTTGCAGTTGTTTAAAATTGATCTTAACATATTTTAAATTATGCTACTGAAATTATATCTGAGAGTAGAAGAATAAAAAGTATGTATATGCAAATACTACTCAAGTAATAACTTTAAAAAGTCTGGAATTTCCATCTTATGTCCACCACCTTATGATGGTCATAAGTTAAAGCACCCACATGACCAGCCCAATTTTATGACATTTTTGTGGCAATCATTAAGTGAACACATGGTTGTAAAGCAAATGTTATCATTATTAAGTGAACCCATTATCTTCAATAGGAATTTTTGGCAAAAACTAGAAGTAAATGCTGGTTTCCAGCAAAAAAAATATTGTGAATTGGGATCATGTGACCATGGAATACTGTGGGGCAGTTGCCAAGCTCCCAAAATGCTATCAAATAATGGCTAGTAGGGGGAGGGTTTTCAAAACTTTGTATCTGGATTGTAAGTACCTTTGGGGGAGGGTCTCTTTATTGCTAAATTGAAGACTATCTGTATGCATCCCAATGTATTATTATGAGCATCCACCCCCCTCTGTAATTCTAGGCCAATTTTCTTAAGGTACTGTTTTGCCTTTCTATTGGGCTTTTGGTGCTTTCTGAGGTTGACAGCTTACCTCACAATAGGTAACATCATCAGTGCAAGGGGAAAGTGAGTTTTGGTGTGTGTGTGTGTGTGTGTGTGTGTGAGTGTAAATGTGTATAAGCTTGCCCTGCAAGCTTTCTCCTTGATGATGCCTTGATTAGATTTCCTTCCTCGTTGTTTATCTGGTGCTATTTCCTGCTTCTCTGGATGTTGGGTGCTGGAGGGCATGTGTTGAAGTCTGTTTTCTTCCTCCCTAAACCTTTATTTATTTTTATTTTATTTGTTTGTCAAACATGTACAACATAACAAATATAGGTATGAACATAAACATGAACAAAGGAAGTAAATACAGATAAATAGGGACAGAAAGACAGGGACAGTAGGCACGCTGGTGCACTTACTCATACCCCCTCTAAGGACCTCTTAGAAACAGGGTGAAGTCCACGATAGACAGCTTGAGATTGAAGTTGTGGGGGCTTGAGGCTGAAAGAATGGAGTCAGGTAGAGCATTCCAGGCGTTGACCACTCTGTTGCTGAAGTCATATTTTCTGTAATTGAGTTTGAACCAGTTTACCTTTGGTTGTGTCTTTTAAGTAGTATGTACACTTATCTCTATGTGTTTATTGATGGCTGGTTTCTCATCATGTAAAAAGGCCATTGTTTCTAATGGAGCAACATTCAGAAAATACAGTTATAGGTATGACTGTCTGAACCCAAACTTTCTGCCTATAATATACAGCTACTATTAAAATGGGGAGAAGTTGGTGTCAGCAATAATAGGCTTTGGGATTAGTTCCATTATGCCAGGTGCTGGACCAGCTTGGCATCCTTTTGCTACCTCACCATCTAAAACTGGGGAAAACACTCTTGACAACAGTAGCTGTCCTGTGTCTTACTGATAAATCATATATATCCAAGAGCATTTTCCCTCAGTATACCCAACTCTGGCCTCGAGAAGCAGGGCAAGCTGTTTTCTGAATCCTGAAATGTTTGTCTAATGTCAACGAAAGTCTCTATTCTCATATCTCATCTGAAACAGATGCATAAACAAAAAATATCAGAATCAAACCTATTGACTAAGAACTTTACAACTTCTTGGGAAGTATTTGTGAAGCACCAAATATGGAAAAATTACAAAAATTGTGGGACATCAGGAAGTTTGACTGAGACACAAAGAATAGAAAAACACATAGGTGCCTTCATCTTTTTTCAAATATTCCTTAACCATTTTAATAAGAGATATGTATTGCAGCTGCAGTTTACTACCCCCAAATCTCACTATATGCAATCAAAAACATCTTTGTAACTAAAAAAAACCTGTACCACAAAAAGGTCTGAAGACAAGCTACTATATCTGAAACATTCAGAAAGACGATGGATGATTGTATAGAGAAAAGCAGTGATTAGGATTTTTTTTGTACTTTTGAAATGCTAAGCCTACTGTAATAATAAGGAAAAAAAAACACTGAAGCACACTGAACTCAAGAAGATTAGAAGCGACTAACCATGAGAATGAAGTCCAAACACAGAGAGGAAATACCATCAAAGCAATTAACACCTGACTAATTCCAGCTATTATACACATAGCTGGAATAGTGGACTGCACTCAAGCAGAACTACAAGCTCTGGATAGAAAGATCAGAAAAGTAATGACAATGAATTATGTCTTTCATCCACATGATAATGTTGATAGACTCTACTTACTGGGGACTGTAGGCAGGCCTGTTACAAGCACACCAGACAGTTGAAGAAGAAAAGAAAGGCATTGCAAGAATATCTAAGGACAATAGTACTGAAGTTACCATACCATGAAACTTACTGAATACCAAATAGACCTAAGTGGCCTATAAAGAAGACCAAATGAAGAAAACAAAAGATACAAGGCAAGGCAAGTACAAGGCAAGTACATTTAAAAAAAACATGCAACCTAGATAACAACAATACCTAGCAATGACTAAGAGCAGAAAAATTGAATAATCAGAAAGAAGGACTAATTTTGGCTCTGCAAGCCCAAGCCTTAAGAAGAAATATATTATCACCACCAGTCAATTGCAAAAGGCGGTATGGAACAGATTAACATCCTGTGACTTTTAACATTAGTAAACAACATCTGCTTATTCCATGTTCTTGGGAAAGATTCAATTAAAAGACAAAATTCCAAATTCAATCTAAATATCTGGCTAACTGTGTGACTATATTGCCTATTCATGTACTTGGGAAGGACTTGATAAATAGGCAAAAATGCCAAATTCAACCTAAATATCTGGCTGACCATGCAACAAACTATAGTTAATACATTAAACTTGTGTGCCAACCAACATTCAGTGACTTTGGGCAGCTTACAAGTAACAAATGAATTACAATAAAATATAAAAAATAAAGGGAAAAACTTTGAATAAAATGACGGGTTTTACATTTCCTCATCAAAGGGTGAAAAGCCAGATTTTTCTAATTAGAAAAGTAGAGGCAATCCAGATCTTGGTATGAACCTTGTCTTTTATTAAGTATTTTATTAACTAATAATTTTATTTATAAATAAAAGACTATACTTTATGAAAGCCAGAGAGGTATGATACTTAAGGTAGTAGGTTAGGCCTGGAGACACCTAGTTTTAAGTGTATCTTCAATCATGCAGAGTCATTGGATGATTGCCTTACCAGGCTGTTATTATGGATATGAAATGAAGGGAGATTCCATGTAAGCTTCCTTGAACTCCTGGGGAAAAAGTGACATGTAAATCAAACAAATAAGTAAATCAATCAGTCAAACCAGAATCTTGGATAATGTTAAAGGAAATGCTCTTTTAAAGTACTGATACGATTTATATATTGTTATATGACATTATGTCAAACTAATGATTTTTACTACAGTGGAATCAACACAGTACTATAAATAACAACTCCAGGACACAATGCTAATAAGCTGTTGTAAACAGGGTACTGTTTTTACCCTATCATTCTGTTCCTTAGGAGCCTTATCTTGTGTACACGTTGTAGAAAAGAACTACTGAACCCATGTGCAATATACAGATTAAGTATAGATTTTAAAAAGGAGCAACCGAGTATTTCCTTTACACTGCGGTACTGTAGAAAACATGTGATGCCGCGAGGGTGTAGATTTTGTTTGATATGCTAAACTACTTGTCAAATTACTTGAAGCAGCACTTGTTTTATTATCAGCCTGCTCTTACTTTTAAGACTAAGAAAACAGGGCCTCATGACTCTGAAATAGATTGCTATTTGTGTGTAACCATTGCAAACCTTAAGAAAATCAGGAAGGCCTATATATTTTTGTCAGCTTTTTCCTCAGGTATATATCTTACTATACTGGTTTTGAATTTGGTTTATCAGAATATACTATAAGGGTTATTGGGCCTGAATGGTTCACTGTCATGAATGGCATCTATTAACTTTAATTAGTTGTTTCATTATTAGGAACATTAAAAAAAAGCAATTTAGAAATATTTTTAAAACCTACAAAAGGATCAGTACAATCTTTTTTATAACCAATGGCTAGATATAAGATTAATGTATGTTTTAGTGGAAATCCTATTCAGAAAACAGCAATGAACAGGAATGGGAAAAAGCATTGTATTCTGGGAGTAACAAAAATAGACTTTACTTAGTTAAAGCATGTCAGAGCTAATCAATAAACAAGTAGTAAGAGTGTATAACTATATTAAAATTTTAAAAAGTGGGTTGCTATTTCCATTTTATAAATCCTTACTCCACCTCAGCTTTGATGAGCTTAGAGGTTCACTATTTACAAACTTCCATCCTGAGAATCAAAGCTCAAATGTACATAAATAAATCATGTCAACCTTTCCCCTATTTAACTGTGTTCATAAATGCATTCTCTGATTCAAAACTTTTTTTTTTGAGTCCCACTCCTGAAATTGTGGATTTCTGAAATAATCAGCCCAAGCATCTGAATATGTAAACCACCACAGGTAAATTTATGTGAATTTACTGCTAAATGCAGCTAATGGGGCTGGGATATTTTTTTAAAAAAACTTCAATCTCCAAGGACAAAACAGAGTTTTTAGTTCAGAAAGGAAGTGTATGTGTGTGTGGCGGGGAGGGATTAATTGAGCTGAATTCATTCAGATTTATTTCGAACTATTTCAATTCGAGCGGTGCCCTGTATAATATCCACACTTGAAAGTAAAAAAAATCTTCCAATAGGGGTTTACTTCCTTATTTAGTTAACAATACTCCTAAGCACGCCTACCCAGAAGTAAGCGTTCGCCAATTTAATCGGACTTATTTCAGAATAAGTACGAATAGTATTACATCCTTAATTTTGCACTCTTGTTTTGTCCAATATTGACACACAATCGTATGTGGCCTTGACGTCGCTTGGTTTTCATCCTCGTTAGATTCAAGTCCGCACAATGCAGGCGACAGAAGATCTCCGGGACAAAAGACAAATGCACATGTGAGTCCCCCACCTTTTTTTTTTGACTTGGCATGAATGGCGAAACTGGCGTCCTCAGGCCAATAAGGTGGGACCAACCGCAAGCCCAGTCATAAGGCAGCGAAAGAGTTAAAGGGGGTGGGGCCTACTTCGCGCGCTCCCGCCCGATCAACTAGACTAGAGAAGCTTTCGCGCGCTCTTTGCCTAGGCAGCAGCAGGAGTAGGACGGGCTACTGCGCGCGCAAAAGAGTCCGACTGGCGGGTACCCGTTCCACCGTGTGCGCCTCTCGACGGGCAGAAAGGGTTGCGGGGGCGCGCTGCCGGGAGTTTTCGGGTCATTAGATGGGGCAGAGGCGGAGCGGCGGCGTCCACTGAAGAGAAGGAGGCTCTAGGTGCGCGTGCGAGTGAAAGGAGAGGCGAGCCAACCCACCGGTAACTGCCCACCTTCGTAGCTCTGGAAAGAGGCTTTTAGGGCAGGCGAGTGCCCCCTTTTTTCCTAGGTGGGGGTGGGTAGGAAGAGGGGGGGGTGGCAGAAGGTCCTGTTGTGGCGCACCCTGTGTGACTGCCGAGTCTCTGTGTATGGAAGAGGGCGGAGAAGAACCGAGCAAGGCTCTTGTGGGACGGGAACTGGTTCCCGGCGAGGAGCCTACCCCGTGACTCGCTTTAGCCTGCCTCGGAGCGAAACTGGTGGCGGCCTCTTTGGGCGTTTTATGGTAGGGGATTAAGGCTCGTGCAGGTATTTTACTCGTGGCTCGTAATGGGGCATTTTGCCGCTTTCCCCACCTCTTCCGTGTCCCTTCTCCTCCCAACTCTGGGCTTGTTTTTTTCTTGCCCCGGATTATCCCCAATGGGAGATAATCTTTGTTTCCCGCTCGGGATTATCCCCTCGACCTCTGCGGGATTATTCTTCTTTCTCCCCGCCTCTTTTCGCAAAATTTAGGGGCGGTGCGCGAATATATCACCCACTCCCCTTTCCTTCAGCGATTATTGCGAGCTCTCTCCCCAAAATAGGTGTCCGCCTTTCCATTTCAGATGAAAAACACATATTCTGGTTCTTATATCCGCTCCCTTTCCTTGTTGCCTGTAGCTGCAATCCGCATTCAACTGAGTAAGGAAAAAAAGGTGGCGGATCTGATTGAAGAGCTGGGTAGGTTGTAATTGCCACGGTGGTGCTGTCACCTCGCTACATTTGGAGCTGGGAGGGCGGGAGGCAGGACAAGCGCAAGGATTGTCCTCGGGAAGGGCGATTTTCTGGGGGAGAAGATAGGTAAGTGTTGAAGTCTGCCAAATGCAGGGAAATCCTACATCCCGCTTCACCCATGGTTGTAAAATAGCAGTTTGGACTGCTAGAAGCCAAATGAACAAGGAATCACACAATGTTCTTTGGCATCATGATTTTTAGGTGTATTCACGTCCATTGTTATGACACTATCAAGCCTACCTCTTTATTTTTGCATTCAAACTCTACAGACGTCTTGGCGCTTTCTGCGTCAGAATAATTGAGAGAGTTTACTGAAACAACCTGTGAATGAAAGACTGCATGGATGTCATTTGTTGTTAATAGGGGTCAGTCCTGAATAGAATGGACTGTACTTTATGGCTTCCAGCCAACTGGTCATGGCTATTGCTGAAGGGGGGACATTGTTTCAATTATTGCTGTGACGACAGAGTGTATATAGCATAATAACATATAACTCATGATAGAGCAAGTGGTAGTAATCTGCTAGTGTTACCAACATCATTTTGCTTTCACCTTTTCATGCTGCTACTGCAGAGTTTGTAATCAATCCTGCAGTACAGAGTCACATCCATCAATTAAAGTTCGTTTTATTTGACTTTGGGAAGAGAGAGGCCTTAGGCAACTATAAATAGACCTTTGGACTGGGCTGTAATCAGTAGAGAAAGACAAGTAAATTCTAGTAATACTGTATCTGAATTGCAAGTATCTTGCAGGGATGACTGTCACAATGTTGACACAATCTTGACTCCTGGCTTGGGTGCACCTTATAAGTGATTTTAAAGGACAAGCTATTATTTAGCAATTTCTCTGTGGAAATGTCTCTGTTAAAATGCTTTTTCGAGAACTATAACCAGTTTTGGGAATTACAGATAGGATCAAATTTTGAATTTAGTACATTCGAAGTCTTGAACAAAGCATATAAATAAGAGAAACTCTAGAATATGCAGTACATACTGCAGCCATCTGTTCATTTTTCATCTCTTGTTTACAACTTGTGGGCTTTTCAGAATTATCTATGTGAACTCTTTACAGCAGAAAGATTTTGTGCCTTGATTCATAATGGAGATAACATTATACTTTATTAAGTTATTCTTTGTATTCGTAGTAAAATATTTTGCTCCTTAATATCAAATTTGACATTTTAGTGTTATGTGTGGATTTTCAACTAGAATTGTAGCTAGGACTATGAATGATAGTCCTAGTACTTAACATAAAGATTGATGGAACTTTGAAGGAATTGACTTGGTTGTGTGCATTAATTTGCAATTATAAAAATTTTAGATGCCAAAAATTCTCATGCATTTTGCAAAAAAATTAGAAGTTTTTTTTTCCTGTATTGATAATGTGTTGATTTTGTGTTTTCATTAATGTCCTCTTTCTTTTCACTAAAAGGAATGACTGTGTGGAAGAAATAGCTTGTTAGTCTTACTTGTTAGCCCTAAGCCTCTGGAACTTTTGCCAATGGACTGCAGTGTTAGATGTGCAATTATGCAAGAGATTTAACACTATTTTAAGGTGTGGGGTTTTTGGAAATAGTTTTTTGGAATCTTTATGAAATAGAAAGTATCTGTTCTTAAGTACTATGGCCATGAAAGGACAAATAGAAAATGGCTCAGTTTCATTAAGAAGCTAGTTATATGTAGAAAGAAATCAGATTTTCCATCATGCAATTATGGCTAATGTTTAGAATCCACCGTTATATTTGGATAATTAAATTGTTTACAAATGAATAGTTCCCAACACATTGTTAATATGCAGCTGTTCATTGCTACCAAAAAGCAAGGGTTATAGGGGGAAGGAAAAATATGTATGAATATAAGGGATAGTGTACACATATTCAAATAATTTTCTTGACAACTGTATGGAAGTCACTTACCATTCTTCCATATAGACACCTCTGATTTTAAAAAGTTAAATGCCTGGTTAATATTTTGATAGGAAATCATCAGTAAGTCCCAATATACAGACTAGATTGTAAAGTTGTAAAAATTTCTGAAAAGTAATGGTAATCCATTTGTGCCCCAAAATTGCATGATTGCTCTCATGACAGACATCACCAGAAATCAAACTCAAAGGACACTAATAAACACTAACCGTACAAACATTTATTTAGTAACAATTCAAATTTACAGCAGCACTGAAAAAAATATTCAAAACTGGCCCTTCTATTTAGAACCATTACATTTTTACCCATAGTAAAAATCCAGGTGCTTGACAACTGGCATCTATTTATGATGGTTGCAGTGTCCTGGTGTCATATGATCATCATTTGCAACCTTCCAAGCTGGCTTCTGATAAAGTCAATGTGGGAAGCTGGAATTGCTTAACAACCATGTAATTCACTTGACAATTGTGGTAATTTACTTAACAACCATGATAAATGGTTGTAAAAGTGAATGTGACTCACTTAACAAATATTTTGCTTAGCAGTCGAAACTTTGGTCCCAGTTGTGTTCATAAGTCAAGGAATACCTGTAGATACATCAATTCTAGTTGTTAATTTCTCTGGCCTTGATTTGCCATATACAGAGACATCTGGGGAAAGGGCCAGCAAACATAAAAATGGTGGTACAACATGGTGATCAAATCTTTGCCCTTTTTAGATATCTATTGCAGTAGTGATATTCGACAGTTTAGGCCCAGTTCTGGCGAGCCGGTAGCAGCGATGAGAGAACTGGTTCGGTCTCCGCTGCTCTGCTATTGGACCCATCTGCCTGCCAGGCTTCCATACTCACTTTTATATCTGCTGAATTTGACACGCAGCTGCTTTGTGCTTCAATAGTGCTGCGTGGCAGCTGTTGAAGCGACCGGGTTCGTACAGGCTTGCAGGAGGTGAGTTAGAACACCTCTGCGCCTGCGCAAAGTGTATGTTTGGCACACGCATGCACAGAAAGTCACGTGCATGCCGACCAAGCCACGCCCGGCAAAAATATTTGAATCCCACCACTGATCTATTGCACACATATTAAAAAGGGCAGGGGTTGCATGCCTTATCTCACCCACAATTTTAGACTCAATTGGCTTTCTTCTATATATACACTTGACTTCATGTCTGCTTTTACATTGTAATTCTGTCCTTTATATCAGGGGTCTCCAACCTTGGCAACTTTAAGACTTGTGGACTTCAACTCCCAGGGTCCCTCAGCCAGCTTTGCTGGTTTATATGATGTCATATATGAATAGGGGAATATGGTATTTCTTTTGAGAGCCTTTCATGAGTTGCTATTAGGAAGGAGCATATGAGAAAAAGGAGTTGCTTTCCCGATCCCCTTCTTGATGTCGTGCTTACAGAAATGAATGTGAGCAGAGACTGGCATCATTGTATGGGTAGTCTTCAATGAACAATGGTAATTGGGACAAGGAATTTCTAAGCAACACAGTCATATAGTGCAATGTCGCATGAGTATTCTGACTTACAACAGTTGCAGTCATTAGACAAGCCCCATGTGGTTATTAGGGGCAACACCACATGATTGCCACTTGTAATCTTCTGCCTGCTTCTCCATTGATTTTATTTGTTGAAAGCTAGTAGTAAAGATTACAGATTACAGACAAATAGCGGAATAACAGAATTTGAAGGGACCATGTAGGCCTTCTAGTCCAACCCGCTTGCTCAGGCAGGAAATCCTGTAACATTTCAGACAAATGGCATCCAATTTCTTCTTAATAGCAAATGGTGAAATGCATTGGAATTGCAAGCCAGTTACTAAGCTCCAAATAGCGATCACATAACTGTGGGAACACTGTGACAGTCATAATTTCAAGGATAAGTCTCCTTGTTCAAGATTGTAGTAACTAAACAGTTGTGCATGAATGATAGTTATTTGAAGATTACCAGTCTAGAGATTGGCATATTGGCATTGTAAGTAACAAATAATGCCATTGTGATACTTTTATTAGTGCTATTCTTCTACAAATCTACAGTTATATCCCTGGTAGTATAGTGGTATCTAGGTACTCATTATTAATTAATTCCAGGAAGTGCAATGAGTATCAAAAACAATGAGTATTAGACAAATTTTTCCCATAAGGAATAATGTTGTGAGTCACAGGAGAGCTGACACCAACAAGTTCTAACTTATGTGTTGAGTACCAAACAAATGATGATTGCTGGGACAAAATTTTTATACCAAAACCTGTTGAGTACCAAATTCAATGAGTTTCAAAGCAATTGAGTTCCAACATACAACTGTATATACCAATGTTTGGTTCTATATTTCAGTTTTTCAACATTTTAAAAATATAGTTACTTAGTCTGATTACTTCAGATTTGTGAATTTTGTGCAGATATGCTAACATATTAATAAAATCTATGGATCTTGAAGATGTTGCAGTAAGCTGCTAGTGTTAATAAAATAAATCAATATTATAATTTTATAATTTATTTAAAAATAGCCTCATTAACAAATTTGTATCAATTCTAAATATATTAAATTGCAAACATTCATGATATGTTTAAACAATATCAAATGAGCAAACTTAAGAGAAAATCCTTAGATTAAGTGTTGGCTTAACATTTTTGTCTATCAAACATAAGATTATGATCTATAAATGAGCAATTTCCATTGTCTCTTGTTCATGAATTTCCCAAATAACTAACTATGGAGCGAAGAAGTATTCAAAAGTATATGGAGTATTTGGGGTCATGTGATCACCATTTGCAATCTTCCCAGCTGTTTCCAATAAGCAAAGGAACTAGAAGAAGCTGGTTTTACATAACAAACATGGGATTCACTTAATAACTGCAATGATTCACTTAATCATGATAAAAATGATTGTAAAATTGTGCATGATCCACTTAACTGCTTTACTTAGCAACAGAAATTCTAGTCCCAACTCTAGTCATAAGTTGAGGACTTTCTGTACATGTGTTCATTTGTTTGCCTGTAAACCATCTATATAGGTCTAGGTTAGACTGCCTGCATTTAATTTAAAGCAATTGTATAGCCATCCTAGTCAAGGTGAAGTAGATAATCCATATTACTTAGTACCTGTGTTTATAAGAATATTGTCTGATAATTTGGCATAGTTGGATTGGAAAAAACTATCAAAGTTCTGTAAATAGTGAATAGAAACAATAAATGATTGCAAGAAACAGTTTATCTGAGATAACTTTTCTTCCAAAGGATTGTAGCAAAGTTTGAGCAGCAAACTGGTTATTCACTGTTTAAAACAAAGATTTCCCAAAGCTTGTTAAGGAAATAAAGTATATTCTATTGCCATATAGAAAATGTTGATGTAGGAGAAGGGCAGGAAGAGCTAAGGGAGCAGAGTTAAGTGCAATTAACTCTACATAGCATGGGAGAATTTCCAATGAACAGTGTCTGTTCCTTTAAAACAAAACAATTGGAAATTGGCAGGTGGTGCTTTATGTCCAGGACTTAAGTCCTTAGGTCTTTTTAGTTATGCTAGTGAATTGTGTTCACATTGCTTGGTTGCCACATATTTTAAATTTTGTGATGTGTACAATTACATTTTAACTGTTTGCTGCCCAAAGTCACTTTTTGAGATAAGTGACCATATAAATTGGATAAATAAATAAATCTCAAAATTTGCTTCATCACAGTGCATTCACATAACACAATAAGCCAGAAAAACTATGGCTAGTGGTTTCAGAACATAGGAATAGATATGATCTGTATATTATTTATTAATAATTAAGAAACTAGCTTGTCATTTGGTGGAATGGGAAATAAAATACAAATAGAGATTATGTTATTCTATTTTTCTGATTGAAATAATTTTACCAATTTTCAGGTTTATGTACTTAGCAATCTTTGGATGAATTTTTACATCCAGTGGTAAGTCTGGGAGTATAATTTTGTACAAATTCTCCCTTTCATTATTTTCTGTGTCTGCTACAAAGAGCAAATTAGCACTCATGAACTGCTTTGGTAAGTATTTGCAAAGCAGACTAAAGGAGTTTGAAAAAGCTGCAATGATGTATAGTATGGCTATGTTCCATTTCTATTTTCTTCTTCATTATTATTTCTTCCTCATTATTATTTGATATAACCTACTTTTTTAATAAAGAAGTTATTTCTACAAAGCATAGAAAGAGTAAGTGCATGTAATTTCAAAAACATAACATGATAAAAAAACTATTGTAAAAGCTTTAGATTTTATTATGTGTGATATAATAAGGATGTGTAGATCAGTAAACATCATGACTGTTCCATTATGAAACAGGTTAATCTATTGATTCATTGTATGTTTCTTAATTATATGCTAGTGTATGTTTCTATTCTTCCAATTGTGAATTATTTTTCCTCATTTTTTGCATGCTCACAGCTGCCATGTTTTGCATTGTTTCCATCTGCCTACCAACATGGAAATAAAGTACTGTTTTGCCATTCAAATCATTGGGGCTTCAGCTACATCCACTATTTTAAACTACCAGATAATGTAAGACCCAAGCACAAAGCAGCAAAATCCAGTCGAGTCTAATCCTTTATTTGCTTATACCTAATGGACAGAACTTTTACAAACTGCATCTATAACTTTCTAGCCTACTAGGTCCATCTTGAGAAATTCTAGGGTGTGGCTAGCCCAAACCTCTTAATTTGGATACCCCTCCCCCAGGACAGTTCTATGTTGGCAAATCTCCCCCCCCCCCCAACTGCTTCTCCAGGTGCACATTCCATCATATTTAATTTCTCTAAGCTTGAGAAGGATCAAAATACTCTTGCATAGGCATCATCACATGGTCATACAGGAACTGGAACAGAAAGAACCTGTCCTCTGTCGTCCCCGTCCCTCCCCCGCTGCCGCCACTGCCACCCCTTTGCTCCTTTCCTCTTTTCAAAGTATTTCGCCAACACAATAGTTCAGTGATCCAACTTATTGCTAGGTTAGGAATATAATATGTCATTTAAAATGGTGTATACATAGTTGTAGTCTCAAGTTAGATATCTGTAGTCAAGATCAAGGCTTTTCATAACCACTTCATAAGCGCCAGGCACAACATAGGAGAACAAACACATCAGGACTGGATTTAGCAGGCCACCTGCATTTAAAAGACACAGGACACTGTTGAAGACAGCAAAGTCCACATTTTGCACAGAGAGAACTACTGGGTTGAAAGAGGGGTTAAAGAAGCCATCTATGACAAAATTTAACATCCCTGTCTCAACAGACAGGGCGGGATACTACTGTACATCATCTATCTCCAGTCTACAACACAGTCCTTTCAACAGTTCCAATAAGGCTCCACACCCATTTGCACCACTGAGGTGACCCTGAGGACACAGATAAACCTCCAGGTGATCTTAAAAGAATGCAAATGACCAGCTATCTTCCAGGAGTATAAATCCTTCAATCCCCACCATCCAGCCAGAGCTGAAGAAGCTGCTTAGATGAGAAGTGAAATGTCTTCAAAGAAAAAACCAGAAAGTTCAGTTGCCTGTTGAAAAAGCACCTTTGGGTCTAGGACCCTAAATAAGGGTGAACAAAAAATATGAATTATCAGATGACTAATCAAGCAAATGATTAAATTAAAAAGAAAGCTTGAAATAGAATTGGGAAACAATCCCAATCTATTTTATATAATGAAGGATTTTGTATCCTAAGCCTAAATGCTATTATGAAAAGTAAATCTCAGAGCTTCTAGTAGAATTGCAGGTGTGAGTACTAGAAATTATGGTTGTAAATATTGTTGAATTTAGAAGAGAGATAAGTTTTTTTAATTTTCTTTTTTCAAGTAACACAGTAGAGAGTGCTGTTAATTGACCTTCGATAATAGCTTTATTATTACAATTATATGGCGTAGTAAGATAAGGTTGAAGGGCAGCTTATATAGGTTGCGCAATTCATCTGTATAATTAGATGTACACCTTCTCCATTAAGTTCTGGAATTCTGAATTGCTAAAATCTACATTTTAGCCCATATATCTCCCCCAATAAATGCAGCCAATTTTTCAAGTTTAGAGAAAGTAAAGGATACAATTCTATGTGAGGTCAAAAAATAAGTCCTGTCCATTTAAGTGAATTTGAACATGATTAAATGTATAGAATGTATTTTAAAACACTTAGAATTTCTAATAAGAGTTTACACATCATTGTATCTGTCTACATTATACTTTTTTTTACTTTTAAAGTCAGAACTGCTGGGATTTGGGGTTCAAACTTTAAAACTTGCCACTTATTTCAAGATTTGCAAAACTAACTGATGCAGCTAAGAGTGAGAAAATATTTGTCTTGGTATCTGTTTCTAAAAAATATTTGTCTTGGTATCTAACTGTTCATAGTTATCTTAGAATCAATTGTCAGTTTTAATAATAGTCAGCAAAGTCATTTGTTTAAAAGAATTTGGATTTATAAATATAGTGAAGACATCTTATTTTTAAAAGTATTTCTATTTTATTTTTTTCTTTAGTTGGTAATCCCATGAAACTTTAAAGAGTGTTGTGTCCATTTTAATTTGTGCTTTTTTGCATGTCTGAACTTTTAAGAAGAACTTTTAAAATTGGAGAGATTAGTTTTCTACATTCTTGTTTACAATCATTGGATAGAAGCTATCCTTTCACAGCAGCTTGGTAAAGACTTTTTTTATCCCCATGTAGTTATATAGACTGATAAGTGCTGCCCTTGAGTGATTCTAACCCATAACACTTTATGCCTCCATAGTGAGGTATAATGATATGAGGTTTAGATAGTAAAAGTTTCAACAATTATGCTGGAAGTCTTCAGAAAGCCTTGAAGATAATTTATAGGAAACTCTAAGCTATGATTTTTAAAACATAATTTCCTGATTATTCCCTGGTAGATTGATTTGCACATACTGCCAGATCATGAAGAAACCAGTTATATTACAATATACATTAAGTCAGAATTATTTGGAATATTCTCAAAATTTTAAAACTATGGCTTATATTTTCTAGAAGCTGATATATTTATACAAAATTCTACATAACGTATTATGTAGATTTACAATGAGTAATAATATTCTTCTTTTAATCAAAAAGTCCTAGGTTTACATAGCTTTCCAAAAAAAGAAAAACAGAATCAAACTCCGGAAAGTTGCTGCTATTCACTGAATAAATTATTATCTGAATTGATGAAACACTTTTTTGTAAGAATCATGAAATCTATTTACCTCTCTATTATAGGCACATTCATATAATTTCTGGTTGACTGTCTTGAGGCTGCAGTATTTGAATATTATGGGTGATCATAACATGTCCTAAAATAGATTGAAGCCTAGAGAAAATTCTGACCTGGGGGTAATTCTCAGGCTTCACATCTTGTGACAGAATAAAAACAAAATTGCCCATTTAGGGTGAGAATGCTGCTTAACAGAAGACTTAGTAAGTGTACTTGGATGACTACACTTACATAATGAGAATAACAGTACAGGTGGTATATGAGTAATAATCCTACAAAAGATTACTTTTCTGTGACATATTTTCTGAAGTATAGTAACAGCTTTTGTTGTATTACAAGATTTCATCCTACATTCTGCATCTGCTGAATTTTCTGTAGTAGCTTATGGAGATGAAAGATGTCATAATTACAATGGATTCTTAGCTATGATACCAAAGTCTTCCCTTCAAGAAAGTTATATATGTGACTGAACACAAAGCATTTTGCATTATTGTAGGATAATTATTAGGGACTGGATATGGCCAAATTTTAAACTAAATGATTAGGCTGCAATAGAATTATAACTAGATAACTTTGAAACCTTGGTGTAATCAACATCATTACTATTATTAATTGGAAGAGTTTGAGTGCTTATGTAGTAATATTTGTGAGATGATAATTTAAAATGACTACTGTTTTTATACTTTTTGATTGTGACTCTTAGCAATGTTGCATTATTGAAATATCTGCTCTATTTGAATGTGCCTCAAAATGTATCATTTCCTTAAAATTATAGAGCTACTAGCTTGAGGGAAAGCATGGAAAGTCAACTACAGGTAGTCCTTGCTTACTGACTGTCTTGTGCAGCAGCTGATCAAAGTTACAAAAGTGCTTAAAAAAAACCTGATGACCTATCCTCATATGTTCAGCAGTTGCAATGTAGTATGTACTCCAAATTGGATAACTGTTACTATCAACATATTGCATTGTATCTCCATTTATAGATTGTTGATTAAAACATCTTTATTCTTCCTTTAAGGGATCTATCCATGGAGCTCTCTTTTTGCCTTCTTCTGTAGAACATGCCCTGGGTGGAATATCTGAGAGATTGATGATTCCAGCACTTTATCAGGAGTGCAAGTTTATTCTGTTTTCTAGGCCTGGTTCTTAACATCTGGGGAGATATTTATTTTTAATGGGTAAGCTATCATGTGCCTTCTTCCATATTTGAAAGTTGATAAAAGGAACAGCTGTAGTTTGCCATTTGGAAATTCTTATAGTGCTTGTTTATATAATGCATACCTGTGATACTGTATTGGATACAATCAACATAAAATTTATGCCGCTAGAAAAGGAAGTTCTTCTGAAACCATGTAATTTTCTAGTTAATAGGTGTGGGCTATAAAAAATGTATTGCACCTATATCAGCAAAATTGCATTGATTTTTGCTGTAGCAAATTCAGGTTATTAGCACTGGTAGAAAATAAAAAGAAATGTTTCAAATGATGGAGAAAGGTATGTACAGGTAGTCTTCGACTTACAAGAGGTCATTTAGTGACCATTTGAAGTTGCAACAGCACCGAAAATAGTGACTTATTACCATTTTTCACACTTCTGACCATTGCAGCATCCCATGGTCATATGATTTACATTCAGATGCTTGAGAATTGATTCACATTTATGATGGTTGCAGTGTCCCAGGGTTATACGATCCTCTTTTGCAAGTTTCTAACAAGCAAAGTCAATGGGGAAGCCAGATTCACTTACAACTGTGTTACTAATTAAGAATTGCAGTGACTCACTTAGCAAATGTGGCAAGAAAAGTTGCAAAATGGGGCAAGACTCACTTAATAAATTTCTCACTTAGCGACATAAATTTGGGGGTCAATTGTGGTCGTAAGTTGAGGACTACCTGTACACAATTGGTTTCTCTTTTTACTTGTGGTGAACGACAATCTTTTAATCCCAGTGAATAATATCAGTTCACTTAATCTTTTACTCCCTTGACAAATTGAATTTTTCCATGAACAAGCCAATCTATCAATTTGCATTTTAAATCTCCTGCAAATAACAAAAAGGTGCTGGAGAGTGCCCCTCCCCCCCATCTACTTTCAGGATGCCAGAAGGGAGGGATGGAAGATCTCATGGGTCCTGATTATGATGTGTGGGCTCCTGTGCTATAAAATACAGGACAAATGTTTGATGGAATTCTGGACTTTAGCTAAGCCAAATCAATGCAATGTATTCCTAGTACCAGTATCTGCTATAAAAGTGCTATTTATTATTTATTTTAATAATTAGTGAATCCTCCAAGCAGGTGGGTTTCCAGATTTCTGGGGCTATTCTACCTGGAAATTCTGAAAGGCCAAGACCAAAGATCTAGGTAGGGAATGTTGGTGTTTGGAAATCCAATCATCTCTGGCTTTCCGGATGTTAACATCATATCAAGAAAACTGGCCAGACCATTCTACTCAGCCTAGGTTAAGAAGCACTGAAGAATAGAAAGAAACTCTGGCTTTTATTCTTGAACATAATTGAGTGCTAAATAAAATTATGGAACCTAAATTTGCTACATATTGAAAATATCCAATTCTTTCAATTAGTCGTCTTAGAGTTCCAGATTTTTGACAATTCTTCAAATGGTTTTTGTGGTAAATTATGAGAAAGCAAGAGGTTACATCATTTATCAATTTTTTTTTTGCCAGCTAACAAAAACAAAAGCTGAGGTTTCTCTCCCACCTATACCTTGCCATTAAATGGGTATTGTTTCCATTATGTATGTATTTACTTATTTATTTATATCCTGCCTTTATTATTTTTATCAATAACTCAAGATGGTAAACATATCCAACATCTCCTCCTCCTCCTATTTCCCCCTCAACAACAATCCTTAAGGTGAGTTGGGCTAAGAGAAAGTGACTGGCCCAAAGATACCCAGCTGGATTTCATGCCTAAAACAGGACTAATCAAATTGATATTGAAACTTACATTGAACTATGCATTCATATCACAGTCTAAAGATGTATTTGACTTATTACTATTTATTAATTTGTTTATTAATAAAATTTAAATATTCACCCATCTCATGAAAAGTGACCCTGGGCAGCATACAACAATCCAATAAAAAAGAAGTATAAAACAATCTAAAGCCATTATATAATATTTATTAAACAAATTTATATATTTGTCCATCTCATGGAAAGTCACTCTGGGTGGCATGCAAGAATCCAATAAAAGAGTAGAAGTATAAATCATATCTAAATACATTATATAATAATTATTTAAGCAGCATTAAACATACAGTATTTATTAATCAAATGTATTCGGCTGCCTTTCTCATAGAAAGTGACTTTTTTTTCCCCAAAGATTCCAAACAAGGGTTATTATTTGGCTATTGATTTTTATTTTTGGAATATGTTGTCAAGGTCAATAATCTGGCAGGATTAAAAAAATTAGACATAGGTACACCTTACAGGTACACCTTGTTTAATGATCACAATTGGCACTGGTAACTTGATTGTTAAGCAAAGAACTTGCTAAGCAAAACTGATTGTACAGTACTTATGAGCTTGCTTTAGATTTCCTTGGCTTTATAGACCCGCAAAGATGGTAAATGTAAGGGCCAGTCACAAGTTACTTTTTCATTTCTATTGAAACTGCAAATGGCTGCTAAACGAGTTAGTTGTTAAATGAGAATACCTGTATTTGTGATTTACCAAAATGAGAGAAAATACAAATATCCTCAACGTGTTTTTAAAACTACATTTAAAAAGTTCTGCATATCAACCACATTTTATCAAATTAATTGCTACAATATCTTGGAAGCTGATTATACTGATTATCACATTGAAGTACATTTGTCAAGTTGAGTGGATGTTAAATTAATATGGTTATTTACATTCCATGAATTTTAGATAAATATGGCTCATAACTGAAAAATTCAAGGGAGCCACAGGAAATACCAGAAGCAATAGGCTAGACTGACAATAGAAAAAACATCAAGAAAAGCAATGGTAAACAATTTCCATATTATTGTCAAGAAAAAAACATAGAATTTTGCTTCACTCAAGAAGAATTTGCTCAGTTCAACAGGATTTTGTTTAACTCAAAACAGCTTTTTAAGGAGTTCTTGTTTTTTTAGAGAGAGCAATAGTTGTTAATTGTTGTTAGTATAGTATGCTCTAGTGTCTTAATGGCATCAGGTTGAAATTATTTTTATTTCCTAGTTGGGAATAGCTGGTAATTATATCACAAATTTATACACACACATACAGATTTATAATAGGGCATTATTTAAAGAAAAAAATGAAGGATGTGAACATAATGATTTAGGATAGTACATAACTATAGTGGCATCTAGAAAGAGCCTTGGGAGATTGGCTAAAGAGACATTGCCAAGAAAATAATCAGATAACACACAGCTTAGCCCAGAACTGGATAGTGGGTGAGGTAAGAGGCTCAGAAGACACTGTTGGGAGAAAGGTTGGATTTTGAAGGAGATGGATGTGGGAGCATTGTACTATCAGACTTGAAAGCTTTTGTCAATGTAATTTTACAATAAAGCAGAATTAGCCAGCCACACCAACAGGCTGAAGAACAGTTTCTACCCGTGGGCTGTCAGACTTCTGACACAGACTTGCGAAGCTGGCACATTGTGCAACAAGGTCACAAAGTGTAATAAGATTGGGACTAGTTTAGGGACTTCTGTCTCACTGTGAGTTGTGTTGTGGGGGGTGCACAAAAAGGAGGCTCAGCCAATCTCATTGTACACTTGTTGTACTCTGACAATAAAAGTAATAATAATAATAATACAATAAAGTAGAATTAGCTTACCTTGTTGTGTTTCTTATCTAGTTAATCCCATGTGACTGACATCAATCTTGCAAGTCAAGCAACACCCCTCCCCAAGCACCTATGCCATCACTTATCTGACCATTCCTGTGGTATGTTTCTTTACCCAGTCTCACCAGGTCCTTCTGCATACTATTACAATAAGTCTGCATTGCAAACAAAGGGAGTGTGCCTTGTTTAAACAAAGTTAGAACTATGGTCTTAAAATTGTTCTGCAATATAAAGTGACAATTAAGGAATGAGTCCTCCAAAGCAAAAACTCATAATGACTTTTGAACCAGACTCTTAGTTATACACAACAGGGGAAGTTGAAATAACCACAGGAATTCTAGCCATCTTGACCTCAACTGTAACACTTAGCAAATGTAGAGTTTCAAGCTCTTCCACAGAATCCAAAGAGACATGTTGATGTCATTTGGGTAGTTCAAACTGAGTAGTGGAGAAAGAATGGAGTGGCTGAAGTTAAAACCTGGTATTTTACAAATTAGAATAAGAGAGAGATACAGCCTGGTAACCCCCTTCTTCAATGTTTTGAATTTCATGTCCTAAAATTCCTAACTATATGGCTAACAAGGGATTGTAGAAGATTCTTTGGATAGTTGAAGCCAGAATGAGGTTTTTATGAGGAAGAAATTGCAATATTTGCTCTGCTGTTGATTATACTGTTGCACTGTCTATTTGTTGAAATGCATCCTTTTAGTTGATTTTATGTATTATGGATTGCTCTCTATTCGTCCTCTTGGTGAATCTTTGAAAGTTAAAAAAATGAAGTACATCATGTAAATGTCAAGTTTGCCTATTGATAATATATATTGACTTCTGCATAAAGAAAAAGCTTAATTCCAGTATAACATAAGATTATGAAATCAATGTAAAAAAAATAGGCATTTTTGTAGGAACAAAGTGCAACTGGCATCATGGTTTCATCTCAGTGTATTTGAATTGGGATCAGACCAATAATAAAATCTGTTACAAGACAAAAATATGATTTGATTTCAGAATTATCCCTGATTTTCAGATTCAGTCCCTGGTATCTCCAGATAGAACAGGAGCAGAGCTGCTGACTGGTTTGACACTGCTAGATTAGGTGGGCCAAAAATCTGATTGTTAAATCCCAATATAGAGAATCACTTACTGATGGTCACATTTTATGAACAATTGTCATAATGCAAATAACTATATACATGGTTCAGTCATTTGTTTTGGAACAACTTTATTAAATTAAATAAAAATAACAGAAAAGGAGGGAAGGGAATAAAAAAAGGAAATAAAGAAAAAAGTGTCAAGAAAAAAAGTGGAAATTGATTTCTGACTTCAGTACAGACACAAATATATACTGTGTTTCCCCCCAAATAAGACCTTGTCTTATATTTTTTGCCACCAAAAAAGGTACCAGTTCTTATTTTCAGGGGAATGTCATCCACTGACTGACCTTACTTGTGCACATCACCCCGGCTTCCTTTTCACTGTCAGAGGCCTTCAGGAACCTCTTCTGCAGCCAGTAAGGTTTTTCCTGAAGGCTTCTGCAGCCTATAACAGATCTGGGTTGATCCTTCAGGAAAGCCTTGCCAGCCTTGCTGGTTGCAGAAGAAATGGGCCAGCAACACAGATGTCGGGGTATGTGAAGCCTGGCTACAATTGTCCAAATGTAAGTAATTCCACCCCCTTCATCTCTATCCTAGCTTAATTTTTACCCATTCACTCTGGAGTGTGTGGGATCTTAATTAGGGTTTATTTTGGGGGTAGGGCTTATATTGGGTGCATGTGTAAAAATCAAGCTAGGACTTACTTTCAGGGTAGGAGTATTTTCAGAGAAACAGGGTAGTACCTCTTATTCTAAATTAAAATAATATAAAAACAACATAAAATTATTCCATCAAATAACATTAAAATATATAATAAAACCCTCATACTCTAAATGTAAACATAAACTCAAAGTATAGGTTTAAACAATATAACTCTAATAAGAATAAACATACCCAATATTAATCATAACAAATATAATCATCGAGTCCTAAAATCAAATGTTCATGTTTTATTTTTCTCAAGCAAAAGATCCAAAAATGGTCTCCAAGCAGAAACAAAACTTTTTTTCTGAATCCTTGTTCTTCAACATTTTTATTCATGGCGACGTGAAGATTTATAAAGAATACAAAATTGTGTAATAATTCAAAAAAACAAAAATAAAATCCCAAACAATTTTGATACTTTCTGAAAATGGACTAAAAGTAACAATTAAATTTAGTATGGACAAATGAAACATTTACATAAGAAACTTAAATGCAGAGAGATGGGATGCATGGTATTTGACTATAGTAGGACATATGAAAAGGATCGTGGAATTGTAGTTGATCACAAACTAAATATGAACAAATGAAATATAACTTCAGAATTATCGGTTTAGTTTTGGGAAAGGGTTTAGATAAAGCTATACAGATGCAGAAAAGGGCAAAAAGGATGATCAAATATAAAGAAAAATTGAAACCACCAGCAATGTTTAGCCTTGAGAAGAGAGACAGAGTGGGAATAGTCAAGTTTGGTGTATTGGTTAAGGCACCACCAGACTAGAAATCAGACATTGTGAGTTCCAGTCCTATCTTATCCATGAAAATCAGCTGGATGACCTTGGGCCAGTCTCTCTTTGTCAGCTCAACTCAGGGTTGAGCTGTATTGGATATTTTCATTGCCTTGAACAAAATAATACAGGCAGGATTTAAATAAATAAATGGTTCCTTGATGCTCTGTGTTTGATTGTTTTCTTGCAGAACTTTCATAAATTATTTTTAAATTCATAAATAAATACAGATAGTGCTTGAGTTCTGACCATCCATTTAGTGACCATTTGAAGTTACAGCGGTGTTGAAAAAAATGATTTATGACTGTTTGTCACACATACAGTTGTTGCAGCATCCCCATGGTCCAGGGACCAAAATTCAGAGGTTTAGTAACTAGTTCATATTTATAATGGTTGCACTGTCCCAGGATCATGTGATCATCCATTGCAACTTTCTGACAAAGTCAATGGGGAAGCCAGATTCACTTAACAACCTTGTTTCTAACTTAACTGCAGCGATTTCACTTACCGTATTTCCCCATGTATAAGCCACCCCTTTTTTCCAAAATTTTCAAGCCCAAAAAGTAGGGGGGTGGCATATACAAAGCAGGTACACTTTTTATACGTGAAAAATGCATAAAATAATAAAGTAGGAATAAACTGGTTTTCCAGCAGTATGCTATACTTTTTTGTAAAAATTGTACGTGATGATACGATTACGAGTGCGAGTACGCGATAGAAATGCATACGCTAGGCATCGGCCTGAATGCTTCGTTCCTACTCTCGTTCCGATGCGTAGATTGCTAGCGTCGCCCGCACCGCTTTCGGCGTCATGACCGAAGTTGTAGATCTAGACGTCGAATTTTGTTTCTTTGTAAATTTTCTTCCTTCATAACTTGTTTCTCTAATAAAATATTTTTTTCAAAACTTCACAGTCCAAAAATTGGGGGGGTGGCTTATACAAAGGGGGTGCTTATACATGGGGAAATACGGTAACAGTTGTGGCAAGAAAGGTTGTAAAATGGAGCAAAACTCATTTAACAATTGCCTTGCTTAGCAACACAAATTTAGCAAACACAATTATGGTCGTAAGTCGAGGACTACCTGTAAATATCATGGCATTCTTTAGCTTGAAAGAATGGTTACGTAGAAAAAGGTCAAGAATAATTTTCTTTCTTCTCTTGGTGCAGGTAACAGAAAGCTGGTTTTAAACAACAAGAAGGCAGCTACTGATATTCCGAGAAATTTTCTTTGGTTAAATATACAGGGTGGATTTCTCATCACTGGATGTGTTTAAGCAAAGGCTATAGAAGACCAATAGCTTAAATATTGTGGCTTGATTATCTGTTTATCCTAAAAATAAGTCTGCTAGCTTATTCAGCTGAGTTATGGAAATAAAAGTTTATTGCTTTAAGTGAACTTTGGAACAGTGAATTCTAGTTTACAGCCAATATAGTGTTATTACCCTGTAACAGTGTTTATCAACTTTGGGAACTTAAAGATGTGTGGACTTCAATTCCCAGAATTCCCCAAACAGCATAAGGTGACAGAAATTCTGAGATTTGAATTCCACACATTGTAAAAGTTCCCAAAGTCAAATATAACTTTTCCAGAAATCATTGATTTCTTTTCTCAACCTTGTGCTTTCCAGAAGGGTTTAATTGCAGTTCTTGAAATTTGCTGACAGTGTGGCCATCCACATAATATAGATCCTACTGTATTCAGATACATCTGGATAGAAGCAGATTATGAAAAAATACTAGTTTGGGGGTATATTTTCCACTGTGTGTGATCATCTATGTAATTATATGTTATAGCTTGTTGCAGCTTTTCTTTGCTTTTTTACATTAATACATGCAGATAATACTTTCCTTGTTACAAATAACGCTACTCTGAGTATTACAAAAATTTTCCCTAGTTTGCAGCATCTGACATCCAGGATAGTAAGCTTTAGGAAGCTTCTTTGTATATTATTCTGTTACCTCAGAGTTGTGAATAAATTTAGATATTGTACAAATGAATGTGAGAAATATTTTGCATGCATCTTTTTGAAGTGAGTTTGCCCCCAATTATTAAAACAGTTCTTAGTGCAATTTATTGGCTTTAATCTAGATAATGAACTTGAATTTCTTGTTACTACCTACACAGCTGCTAGCTCTTCATTTTTTTTATTAATAAAAGTGCATTATGTTCCTGAAATTTTAGTATGGTTGACAACAATCTTGGCTTATCAACTAAAGAAAAGAAATGCTGTCAGAATTCCTGAAAGCATAATGTAACTGTCAGTAGCCTCCCACACAAGCTTTTCAAAGAGAGCTTGTTTGCTAGAAGGAGTTGGGGATGCATTGATTGTAAAGTGTGGTTATAGCAATTTTTTTAAAAAAAGCTTTCATTGTATGATATATGTTTATTTTAAGAATGGTACCACATGTTTAAAATTTTCTACTTAGTAATATTTTTCTAGAAAATATTTTTCCCCTTTTAAGCAAGGACATACTAAAAATGTAGGTGTTAATGTTATTTAATGAAAGCTAGTGTGAAGATAATATGTAATGGTTCATGAGTTCTTGAAGCTCTGTTTTTGAAGTAGTCCTTACGGGCAATATTGTAGGATCTTTTTATTTTTAACAATCTTGTTATTTCCTCTTTGATGTACTTTGTCTTTTAAAAACGGTAATTAATTTTTCCTCTGATTGCCCCGTTCATTACAGAAAGCAAGCCTAGGGATGTATGCTATACTCAATTACTGTGTTTTGTCTCCAGTGATATCATAATTATTTTTAATCATTGTTAAAAATTAATGCTAGCATCAACGTACATTAATGCACATTAAATCATTATTGAGGATCAGTAACTACCATTCTGGCCCAGTGCTCCTGGCTTGACCTGTTTTTATACAAGCGTTTTTTATATGTGAGATGCTTTATTGCATTTACACATACCCGTGTTCCCCCAAAATAACACCGGCCTTATTTTCTTTTGGATCCCAAAATAAGCATTTTCAGGGCTTATTTTTTTAGGGCTTATTTTCAGAGGGTGTCTTATTTTTTTCCATGTAAAGCCCACTTCTCCTTCCTTGTGGTGAGGCAGGAGACCATGTGGCACCCCAGTGCCACTGTAAGATATAGGGGTGGAGCTGTGCCATATACTCCACACTCGCTTAACTCAGGCCCCTGCAGCCAGGCTAGCCATGCTTCAACACCTGCCTCACCTAGCAGCAGCGGCCCCATCTAACAGGATCCCATGTGGCCACCGGCCCACTTCTTCTGCTTGTTTGCAGCCACAACAGAGCAGGAGGCCAAGCATTTTGCCGATGCTGCAACCCTGAGGTGAGATGGGAGGCATGAGCAAGCAGAAGTGGGCCGGGCAAATGTCAGGGGGGTGACCTGGCTACAGGGGCCCTGAGGTAAGCCGGTGTGGGGTGTGTGAGACAGCTCCGCCTCGCCTCGAGACTGGCACTGCAAGCAACCAGATGGAATGGGAGACTATCCGGTTGTGCAGACTCTTAAGTAGGGCTTATTTGGGGGAAGTAGGGCTTATATAAAGCACACACATAAAACCATGCTATGTCTTATTTTTGAGATAGGTCTTATTTTCAAGGAAACGGATTACATACAAAATTAAATACACTTGAAAGATAAAATTAGTGTTATAGGTTGTCCTCCACTCCTGATTGCAATGGGGACTGGAATTTCAGTCATTATTGTGATGGTCGTAAGTCAAGGATCAGACCCAATTTTATGACTTTTTATGGCAATTATTAAGATAATCAAGATATCATTAATCTGAATCATATGATCATTAAATGAATCACAAGGTTGTAAGTTGGAACCTTACACCTATTGTAAGTTGGTTGTAAGTTGGAACCTATTCTCCTGAAAGGGTGGGGGTTTTTTCCCAGAAACCAGCAAAAAATACTAGAAATGGCCAAAAATATTACAAATCAAAGTTATATGACTACAGAATCTGCAAATTGGTCATAAATGTCAGTCAGTTTCCATAATGCAGTCATGGGACCATGGGAGGAGGATGCAACATTTTGCGATTTATGGGTTGTAAAGCACCTTTTCTGAGGCAATTATTATCTCCAAACAGTCACTACACGACTGGTCTTAAGTCAAAGACTACCTGTAGTTACTAGCGTTCTCCCACCCACCACCCCTGTTATATTCCAGTAATACACATTTGACCCAATAGTGTTGAAAGTAGAAACTGTGACTTGAGTAATGGAACTGTGGAATCTTATCTTAGCATGTAGATTTATACCCTAATGTAGGCTATTTATTTTTATAATATATATTTCAATATCTTTATTTTTCAATAAATTGTGGTTTATAAATGGACAGATAGATTGCTATGCATTGTTTGTCAGTTTTAAAGTATTATGTTCTTCTACATACTTAAACCGTTCCTAACTATCTAATGAGTATTTAACTCTGTCTAATGAGCAATGAATGGAAACTGCCAGGATTAACTTCTGATTTCTACAATCTTTCACATCCTGTAAGGAAGCTACCACAGTTTGATGTTTTTCTATCTCAAAAGTAGGTGAAGAAATGGATGAAAAGCCCCCGCCCATTCCCACTTTTATGACTGCTCAAGTATTCAACCCATATAAAGGTAGTCCTTGCTCAAGAACTACAATTGGGACCAGAAATTTCATTGCTAAACGATGCGGTCATTACATATAAACATCACTGCCATGGTCATGAGAAGACTGGTTATAAAGTAATTTTTTCAGGGGCATCATAAGTTTGGTTGCTAAACAGGACAATCATTAAGAAAACAGTACTTGTAAATTTGTTAGCTTTAAGGTAGTCAAAAGGTTTCTTTTGGTTGTTACAATGTTTCTCAAAACCAACATTAAAGGAGAAAATAATTGGTGCTTCGCCTTTAAATGGCTGGTCACTTTTATTGACAATTATTTTAATTATTTATATATTTACTATAATAAGTCTGAAGTGTTTTACCTGTATGTGTTCTTTTCAGTAGCAATGCAGCAAGTTTTGGATAATCTTACTGATTTACCCTCATCATCAGGAGCTGAAGAAATAGACCTTATTTTCTTGAAAGGAATTATGGAGAATCCTATTGTCAAATCACTTGCTAAGGTATGAAATATTTATTTTTGGCAGTTGATTTCCAAATGGGCAATGATCCTTTTCATGTACACTAACTAGCCCCTTGGCAATCCCTGCATCAAGTGAGGAGAATTGACTATGAAATGGTTTTAAAGGAGTGGGTAAGCTCTAGGGGACTCCAGAAGACCACAAGAGTGCACTGCAGGGGACTTCCGGGTTTGAAGGGCTTCAGCGACAGACAAAAATCCGCGATCGTGCGTGGTTTCTGTCTGGGATCGCCGCTGGTGCTCCCTGAGCCGATTGGTTTCAGGGCTAAGCCACCCCGTAGAGGTGGTGAAGAGGGGGAGACTGCCAGCAGGGTCGAGGAGAGCTGCATCTCTCCTCCTCAGCAGGCCATTACTCCCTTTCCCGAAGGCGGTTCCAGCAGTGGTCAGAAATGGCCACCACAAAGAACTTGACCGGAAAAGAATGTGCAGGAGGAAGATAAGAAGTGAAAGTTTTGGCTGACTGGGTTAAATTGTAAAAGCAACAACCAAGGTACCCTGGAATTTAAACTTAAAAAAAATAACATTGCTCCCAAAGAAGAGTCGGAAGCAGCGAAGGAAAGTGAAAAGGGAAAGGTTTGGCTTTTTTTCTTCTTCTCTCTCCTTCCCAATACTGATAACTAAGAGACTTAAATAAGAAATCGGAAAAATCCGCTTTGACATCAATAGGCAATTAAGCTGAAAATAAAACAAAATGCCAAAGTGATAATATAGATTTCTGGACATTAAAATTTTTCTTTTTCATAAGCAGGAAGGGAGAGAAAAAGAATAAGGGCAGGATCTGGAAGAGGGAGGAGACTGCCTGGAATTAAAAATAATCTAAAGTAAAATTTCAACAAGACTTCTAAAAGATACATTTTAACTGAAACTTTGCAACTAAATAGTAACCCCAGGAAGAGAAAGTGAAAAAAAAAGCAAAAAAGAAACAGCTTGCGTGTATTTGGATTATTTGGTGATCTTTGGATTTTTGGTTATTTGAATGACTAAAATCAATTGGGTGGTTGTTTAAAAATTTATACAATGGCACCACTTCTGGATGAATTGAAAATGGAACTTAAAAAGTACAAAGAAGATGCACAAGAAGGGAAGGGTTCTTTTGGCTTCATTTTTCAATTCTTATAAATGGAGATTTGGAACTATGAGAAACAACAAGAAACGACTGCAAAACAAGAAGACTGGGACAAAGAAGAAGCCATCTTTAATGAACAAGTAATTTTATGTGGGGAAGAAAAAGGAAAGGGGGGAAAGAGAATGGAGAATTTAAGACTTGAAAAAACAACCAAAGAAAAGAAAAATAATTCGAAAAACAAGTATAATACTGGAAAGCAACAGAAAAGGGGAATACAGAAGAGAGAAATAAAGATAGAGAGACAAGGGGGGGGGGGGAAGGGGAGGGAGAAGAAGAGAGGGAAGAAGGAAAGGAAAAGAAGTTACAAAGGACCGGAGCAAGATATAGAGAAACAGGACCTATTTAAAGATAATGGGTGAAAATCTAACTGAAAAAGGGATTCTGTAAAGGTACATAAGATTGTATTGTTATATTAGTAATAGAAATAACTTTAGAAAATTGGAAACAACGTATGATTAAAATGAGGGATAAAATAGTGTAATTTAGTGAAATGTTTGTGAATAAAATAAATGAAATAAAATAAATGAGAAAATTGAATTAGGAAGGAACGGGAACATTTTAATTAGTTAATGGTTTATAAAATATAAGTGAAGAAGGGGGGAATTAACTATGGAAAGCTTATAATTGTTCCCATAGAAGTATGCTATTTAATTGAAAAATAATGTTAAAGATATTAAGACTTTTATGAATATTAATATTAATGATAGAATTGACTTGGAATGGAATGTTGTTTTAATTATATACATTTATAATTTTTTTCTTTTTTTAAGAATACAGTGTGTATTTTAAGAATGTACCAAGCAGAATCCGAATGGAAGTTATGTATTATATTGAATGTTACAACTTTAGGGAAAAGATATAAAGTTGTCATACTCCAATCAGTAACTACAGGAGAAATTTTGTTTAATGGGAAAAGATAATAGATAATTGAAACAGGACAGACAAAAATATAAATACAATGGTTTGAATTGAGATGAGATAATTAAAATAAAATTGAGAAAATTAAAAGAGGGGAGAAGCTATGCAGACAATGTAAAATAGTAATAAGATATGGAATAGAATATAAAAATGAGCATGAACCTGAATTTGTGTCTGTACGAAGAAATGTAACCCGGGATTATGCTGCTTTCAAAAAAGATGTTTTATATGTATTTTTTTTCTCTTTGTGAAAACTCAAATAAAATTTCAAAAAAAAAAAGAGTGCACTGCTGTAATCCAGCAGCAAAAATTGTTGAATTGTAACATTGTAATTGTAATCTGTTCTGGTGGGTCCTAAATGGTTTTAAAATTAGGAAGAGATCCTACCTGGAAGATGTTTTTTCCATGTCCACCCTAACCCCCCCCCCAAAAGTATTTATAATGATAATAGCAGCCCTATCCCTTATATGATAGTGCCACATATCAATAATGACTTCTTGTGGCCTTTCAGAGAGATGGGAGACTGAATTATGAGGCCCAGTTGCATAGACATTGCTGAGGTAATATGAGCTGATACGCAAGTGGGTATGAAGACTGGGAATATGTTCTTCTGATCATAGTGGATCAGATGTGGGCACTCCAAACATAATTATTTTAATTGCTCTGGTAATTCTTTAGCAACCATTAAACATCCTTAATAGCAATAGCATTTAGACTTATATACCATTCCATAGCTCTTTACAGCCTTCTCTAAGCAGTTTACATCCTATTGCCCCCAACAATCTGGGTCCTCATTTTACTAACCTTAAAAGGATGGAAGGCTGAGTCAGCCATGAGCTAGTGAGAATCGAACTGCCAAACTGCTCGCAGCCAGCAGAGGTAGCCTGCATTCTAACCACTGCGCCACTACTGTTTTTAACTTCATCTTTTAGATTTCAGTAAAAATTCATTAATTAAATTCATTAATTTGTCAGCTCAAAATTAGCATGTGAAAAAAGGGTAGCTGTATATAGAGCATAGTGAGTTATAATTTGAAGCTTCAATATTGTATTTTTTCAGTACTCAACATATGACCACAACTAAGCCCAAAATTTATGTTGCTAAGTAAGAAATTTGAGTTTTGCCCCATTTTATTACTTTTCTTGCCAATTTTGTCAAATGAATCATAGCAGTTGTTAAATTAGTGACACAGTTGTTAAATGAATCTAGTTTCTCCATTGACTTTGCTTGTCTGAAGGTTGCAAAAGGTGATCACATGACCCGGGGACACTGCAACCACCAGTGCCATTGTAACTTTAAATAGTCATTAAGTGAACTGTTGTAAGTTGAAGACTACCTATATACATTTAATAGATAAATGGCAGTTTCTTCTCCAAAAGGGAATTATTATTTAAATAATCTTTGACTTATAACCGTTCATTTAACACAGGGATGTCAAACTTGCGGGCCACGGGCCAGATGAGTCATGTGCTGGCCCCGCCCACCCCCAGTTTAGCAAAGGGGGGGGAAGTCCTGATACGTTACATGGCGCCACTGTGACAACATGAGTTTGACACCCCTGATTTAACAAACACTAAAAGTTACAGTGCAGCTGAAAGAAGTGACTTACAATCAGCCCTCACATTTACACCTGCCACAATGTCCTCACAGCCACATAATCCAAATTTAGGTACTTGGCAAATAGCATGCCTTTTAATTCATTGCAGCATCCTGAGATCATGAGCCTGCCAATTGTATCCTTCCTAGCTGGCTCCAACAAGCAAAGTCAGTGGGGAAGCTATACTTAACAAGTTAATAATGCAGCAAAAAAGGTCATAAAATTGGGCATGACTCACTTAATGACTGCATAGTGAATTTTGTTCCTAATTGTATTTGTAAGTCAAGAGCTGTCTACTCTGACCTCATGAAAGGATGATTTGAATTTCGGTTGCCCCCACCTTTCTAGATATCTGACGGAAAAAGATAAATGTGGATATTCATTACTGTACAGCTGAAACTCGAAAAATTAGAATATCATGCAAAAGTTCATTTATTTCAGTAATGCAACTTAAAAGATGAAACTAATATATGAGATAGACTCATTACATGCAAAGCAAGGTAGTTCAAGCATGATGTGTCATAATTGGGAAATCCCAAATCCACAATCTCAGAAAATTAGAATATTGTGTAAAGATTCAATATTCTAGGCGCAAAATTTCCCACTCTAATCAGCTAATTAAGCCATGACACCTGCAAAGGGTTCCTGAGCCTTTAAATGGTTTCTCAGTCTGGTTCAGTAGGAATCACAATCATGGGAAAGACTGCTGACCTGCTGACAGTTGTGCAGAAAACCATCATTGACACCCTCCATAAGGAGGGAAAGCCTCAAAGGTAATTGCAAAAGAAGTTGGATGTTCCCAAAGTGCTGTATCAAAGCACATTAATAGAAAGTTATGTGGAAAGGAAAAGTGTGGAAGAAAGAGGTGCACAAGCAGCAGGGATGACCTCAGCAAACTCACCTGACCTGAACCCATAGAAAATCTATGAGGCATTGCCAAGAGAAAGATGAGAGACATGAGACAGAACAATGCAGAAGAGCTGAAGGCCGCTATTGAAGCATCCTGGTCTTTCATACCACCTCAGCAGTGCCACAGGCTGATAGCTTCCATGACACCGCATTGAGGCAGTAATTGCTGTAAAAGGGGCCCAAACCAAGTACTGAGTACATATGCATGCTTATGCTTGTCAGAGGTCCAATATTGTTCTATGTACAATCCTTGTTTTACTGATTGCATGTAATATTCTAATTTTCTGAGATTGTGGATTTGGGGTTTTCATGAGCTGTAAGACACAATCATTGCAATTATGACACATCAAGGCTTGAACTATCTTGCTTTGCATTTAATGAGTCTATCTCATATATTAGTTTCATCTTTTAAGTTGCATTACTGAAATAAATGAACTTTTGCATGATACTGTTAATTTTTTGAGTTCCATCTTTATTCTCAGTTACAATCCAGCTGAAGATAAATTTTTGGATAAAAATTCCTTTTGCTTTTGCTAATTTGGATACAGTATGTGTGATTTATACTTACCTCAGTCTCATTTACCTTGCATTAAGTTTTTAGCCTTATCAAGTAATGTTCAGGGCTTAGGAGCCTATGCATTTTTAAAGCAAAAAACCAGACTTCTATGATAAAAGTAGACACCATAAGGAAGCAGATATAAAATAATAATGATTCTAGTTTACTAACATTTCATGGTGATATACATATTTTAATGTAACATTTTATTTTGTAAGATATTTAGTCTTTATAACATAAACATCACCTGTGGTGAGAATCTATACCAGATTCTAAAGCATAAATTTGCCTTACTATTAACAAAAGGCTGTGTATTAACCTCATTATCTTATTTCAATTACCAGGAGTAAAACAACTATTCAGACAAGTATATTTTCATGCTTTATCTAACGGAAATGCTATTTTTTTTAAGGGTCCTATAGCAAAGATAAAAATCCTAAATCCTAATCCTATTTCACTGCATGAAATAACAATTTGCAGAAAGTGCAATTGGTCTACCTGAGTTGTTATCAAAACACCTAGTAAGTATTGTAAAATCAATGGTAAATTAAACAACGTTTTCTTGTTAGTATGTCTTATTCTATAATTTTCATAGGCTCATGAACGATTAGAGGATTCTAAACTTGAGGCTGTGAGTGATAACAATCTGGAGCTAGTCAATGAGATTCTTGAAGACATCAGTCCATTAATAAATAAAGATGAAAATATTGCTGAATTGGTTGGTATACTAAAGGAACCTCACTTTCTGGTAATTAAATTTTCTAGTCTTAATATTAAAAATATAAATTATATTTATATTAAATATATTTTTGTTCAATTGCTATAAAACATATAAAAATAGGTTTTGCTTTAAAGACAAGACTTTATGGTTCAGATCTAAAAACCATTGTGTTAATGTTAGACAAGTTGATATAACTTCAGATGTGTTTGGCCTTGATTAATAACTTCAGTTACCATTTCTATTTAATTTACTTCAGATGAGAGCATAACAATTTTTTTCTGAGCAGGATCACATCTGTTGATTTGAGCTGAAGAAAACATACTAGAATGAGCAACCCATACAAAAGTTGTCTGTATGATGAGTAGAGTTTATCATATTTTGTAGTTGCTATTTACAAAACTGAGAGTTGCCTTATTAATATTGTAGAATATTGTAGAACCATTCTGAATTGCCAAGGAATGGCATTCAAATTATTCTGTGTAACTCTAGGCAAATTATAGCTGAAAAAAATAGGTATTAAATGTATCATCTCATCCATTCTCTATTTACAGTCACTCTTAGAAGCTCATGATATTGTGGCATCAAAGTGTTATGAATCTCCTCCCTCTAGTCCAGAAATAAATAATGCTTCGGTGAACAATCAGATAGTACCAGTAGATGCTATTCGTATACTTGGCATTCATAAAAGAGCAGGGGAGCCTCTGGTAAGTATAACTCCCGCTCCCTTAAATATGAAATGTATCTGACAGACTTGCATAATCAGTCTCTGTTGTTAAAGTTTAATTAAAGTTATAAGATGGTAAAATGCTTCTTGAATAGAAACTAAAATATAAAAGTATGGTGGGAGAGGCATAATTCTTTAAAGATCTGTTTTTGAGGCATTAAGATATTGACGCAGTCCAGTGCTTTTGTGGGACTGCAAGCTTCTAAGTGTGTGGGTGTATATGAAAGAAGGAACAACAAATTTCATTGAAAATACTAATATGCTCCAGGGAGAAGAAATGCTAAAGTCTTGTTTTCATGTTCTTCAACTAGTAAATACAATAATTAATAAATTTATGCTAATAAGTTAGATAAAGATTAGAATAATTGTCTTCAGTAAATTGAAAGTGTGAGAAATCCATGTTTGTAAATCAATTTCTTATATGAAATCCTCTTGCTTTTGGATTTCAGGATCATAACAGTGTACAGTGTACTCTTATGTGATGTCAACTAATAAGAAATCACAGTGTTAAGATTCTAGTTCTGAAATGGGGATAAATGTTTCAGAGATAAACTCTGATGCCCTTCAAATGTTCATTTAGGGTGTGACATTTAGGGTGGAGAATAATGACCTGGTGATTGCAAGAATCCTTCATGGAGGAATGATAGACCGACAAGGTCTCCTACATGTAGGTGATATCATTAAAGAGGTTAATGGTCATGAAGTTGGAAGCAATCCAAAAGAATTGCAAGAACTCCTGAAGAGTATTAGTGGTAGTGTCACTCTGAAGATTCTTCCTAGCTACAAAGATAATATTGTTCCCCAACAGGTTAGTAGTACTATCCTTGATTTGAAGCTATATAGTGAATGTTACTTTGTTTTCTTTCCTAGGTCTAATCAAATATGTTAATTAATCTAGCTATAGTCATATTTAAAAGTGACAGCTGTCTGCAGTTAATATTTTGCTAAGAGCCGCTTAAAATTTATATGTAGATGCACTATAGTTACATATAATTACAGGAATTTCATTCAGAATGCAAGCATTATAAAGCTGCAGCTTACTACAGCTCAAGTATATGAAAATATACATGTTGCTATCTATTATTATTATTAGATTTGTATTCCCTTTTTAACATATTTTAGCCAACTCAAGACAGCTAAATCTAATGTTCCTACCTATTTTCCCTACAATACCCCCCTGTGATGTGGGTTGAGCTAAGACTAGCACAAAGTTAGTTCTAGAACTCTACAGTCACCTAGTTTCTAGGCCAGCTGGCTCTCTATTGAAGATGAAAATGGATGTTAATTTCTGAGCAACAAAATTAATGCAATAATTTTAGTAAATTCTTAAAATCACAGGATGTTGGGTCAATTCCTTGAGAATAAAATTATACATTAAATTTTATTGTTTTTTATTTCTTGCTGGCCCTATGTACAAATGGCACATGCACTACACTTCTTATTTTTACTAGTTTTCTTCTTTAAATTCTTGGCTTAGAATTTAATGTCTGGAAAGAACATCCTATCACTTGGATAAGTGGTTAAATGAATCTCAGGCAATAACTGCATTTTGCCTGAGGTGATCAAATATAACTACAAATGGTCAGTGGCTTTACTGTCGTGTGTGTGTGTGTGTGTGTGTGTGTGTGTGTGTGTACCAAATCAGACACATTTCTAAGATTTTTGGGGTAGCATTAATTGTCCTTATCTATAAGAAGGGTAAGTGGGAGGATTCAGCTAATTGTAAACCAATTGGAATTTAAACAATGAACATCAGTCATGGACAGATTCTAGAAGGAATCTTAAGGGATAAATGGGGTGACTTTAGGGATGGATAATGAACTGTTGTCCATATTCTGGTAAATGGCGCTTTATTCAGAAATATATGAATAATTTAAATTATCCTTATATCCATAATATTTGGACTTTAGTCACTTTTGATTCCATAGTAGGAAGATTTAACGGGATAAGCTCAACACATCATGGACAGTCAGTTCTTCCAGTTGATGTTGTATCTGTATGCTTTTAGAGCTACTCTCTAATGAAATATGGATGCAGCATGGTTTGCATCAGAGACATATTTTAGCCATTACCCTGTTTAATCAGTTCATCAATTCTGTGGTTGAAATTGTGAACAAATCAAATAGCCATGCCCTTAAACTTGCAGGCCTCAAATATCAATACTGCTAAATGCAGATAATGCAGTCCTTATTTTCTATTGGACCATAGAAGGATAATTCTGTCTATGAGATGAAATATAAAGGGAAACTTTAGAAAAGCTCATATAGCCAGTCTCTGGATTATGAAAAAGATCTGTTCCCAAGTCTGTCCTTAAGTTGATTTTTTAGGTTGTCAGGTGCATAGGGTTCTTATTTATCATCCTTTAGTCAGATTTGAATATATAAAATGGCAGAGATGTTCTGAAGCTGTGCAGTGTCTTCATGAATATTACAAGTAGTATAGACATTTATTATGAACTCTTGTATTTAAGGATTTTTTTTCATATAATAGAGTTTATGGAAATTTATTAATAAGTGTGAATTATCTGTTAGTTGGGAGTTCTCAGCTCAGAGACTGCCTGCATTTTTAAACATCTGGCAGTAGTTTTCTATTCGAAGGGAAATAGGATGGCACATCATGATTATATCTGTTGAATGATTTGAAGATTATAACAGCCATAATATGATTTTTCTTCATTAAGGGAGATGGCTTAGTTTGAGCTGCTTTGAAAATTTTTCAAGCAAAAATGCCCACTTGGAGCTCTATGGCTGAGAAAAATATCCTTGAGATAGCCCATACTAAGTGTTTAAGGACTATACTCACTACACCCAGGATAAGTTGTCAGTGCCTTCCTTAGGTTAGAAGTTTGAATGCCTCAAATTTGAGATTAAGGCTAAATTATTACTTAATTCCACTTGTTTTCTTTGGGACCTTACCCATTAATAGCAGCTGAAAACTTCCCACTAAATTTGAGTAAACTTCTTGGGAGAATGGGAGAAGATATTGGCATACGGCAAATATGCTCCTATAGAAGCATATTGAAATTCAGAGACAAATACTGTTGTCATAGGCTTGCCGGGGGAGTGATTAATCTGCCCTAGTACATTTCCCAAATTATGGGAAGGTTGTTACTGAGCTAGTTATATAATATACTCTCTTTGGCATTTTTACAAGGAGTATACTCTTAAGACCCATTAGAGAAACAGGTCTGCCATTACAGAACAAGGGATGTTGAAGCATATGTTATGCCAGCATATGTTATTTTGCTGTGACATTTACAGGTGTATCCAATATATTCTATCTTTTCTTCAACAATATCTGGCTGAATTAGCATTTTTAATGTTATTTTCAGATGCTACATCTTCCATTATTCAAATGGTAGCAAAATATTGTGCAGCAGCAGTGAAAATGAGGCAGCTACTATTGCAGTCTTCCATAATTATAGCTCATGTATTAAACATTCTGATATTGTTATATAATTTTGTATAATCTTGTTGCAGTTTGCAATGTTTAGTTGTATCCTAAGTTTCTGGCCTTTTAGTACAATATTTTATTATTATGTTTCCTTTCTATCTCAGATATCAGCTTTCCTTTCCTTTATATCTCAGATATCAGCTTTATTTTAAAATCTTATTGTAGAAAAATATTCATGTTTAAGCAATAATAACATTTTTTTGAAAGCCAATACTTTGTGACTGATTGAGTCGTAGCCTAGTTCAATCTCACTATGTAAAAAGTAATTTTGTCTTTTCAGAACTATAATTTGCTGAATAAACCTAAAATGTTTTGATGCAGTATTTGGACAATGTTACTTTGTAACAGAAGTTATGTATTGGAGCTTTCTGTAGCATCTATATATTCACTGCTTTTTAGTTATGCTTTGTTTAAAAGACTGTTTATAAAAGACAGCGCAACACACTTCATGAAATAAAAACAATCCTAAGAACTGACTGTAAGATGTGGAATAAAACAAATTAACTTTGAACAAACATTAAACTGTGCAAAATATCTTTAAAATTGTTTCATTGCTTTAGTAATTATAGAAATGATTATTTAATGTAAAGGCAAGTCACTTTGTTATGACATTAATCGTAAACTTTCAGTCTGTTGCATTGGGACAAAGTTTTCTTCTGTTGCAGATAGCAGAATCTTCTATGCAAGTTGAATCTTGGAACTCTTAATTAAAATATTGCTTTCACTTCAGCTCACTTGACTGCATTCTGAGAATAAAGACATCTAAAAAGAATTGGGATCACTAAAACACAAATTATAAGAATATAAATGATCACATGATAACTGTAGTAATTCATTTCAAGGGATTTTTACAGCTTGAATCTTTTATCAGAAACTTAATTGTCATTCAGAATTGTCCTCTAGACCTTTCATTTTGCTGAAACAAAAAAAAAAGACTAAACTCTTAAGCAACTCACAAACTTGCTAAGCATTTGTAAGACTGTTTGAATTGTTGTTCTTAAGCTATTTTTAAAATTATGTTCCAGGTATTTGTGAAGTGTCACTTTGATTATAATCCATTCAATGATAATCTCATTCCATGCAAAGAAGCTGGTCTTAAATTTTCCAAGGGAGAAATTCTTCAGATTGTTAATCGAGAAGACCCAAACTGGTGGCAGGTTAGAGACCATTAAATTTAATACAAATTTTCAATTCATTAATCCAGTGTTCTGCTTAAATACATACCACATTTGTTTTTTTAATGCTACTTTGGATCCTATGAGGAATTACTGTTGAATATAATTTCAAGCAAGAGAGCTAGTTTGGTGCAGTGGTTAAGAAATCAGTTCTAGTTATATCCTAAGAACAAAGTCAGCTAGGTGATCTTGGGCCAGTCACTTATTCTCAACCATAGGAAAAAAGCAATGCAAACCACTTCTGAGAAAGCTTTCTGAGAAAACTGCAGGGACTTGGAGGAAGGAAGGAGGACACAAGACAGAAATTCAGAACTTTCATGAAAGTGGAGTTGATACTTAGGCTATCCCTTCTAGATGGTCAAATTATATAATTCTGTCTGTAAAAATATGAAGTGATATCAGGCTTCTCTTGAGATAATATGCAATGTTGTGCTCAGTTAGAATAACCAAATTATACAATTTGCCAAATTATACAAATCAGCATACAGATGTACTGCAGTATACTTAACAATTGTCACAGAAGTGTAGCCTACAAGGATATTAGTAGCCTTTATGAGACTTATGAATAAAAAAACCATCCATGCTTTTGGGAGGGGCTTCTTTTTTGCATATATGAATATATATGCATAAAATGCCAAAATATGGGTCTTGGGTGTGTTGGTGTGAGAGATAGAAAAAAATACCGGTGCATCAGACAGGCTTATTTAAAGAAGGAAAAGTTCTCATTAACGTAGTTCTGTGACAGAAAATTGTTAATGCATATGAATCTGTTCTTGGCTGTCCTCTAGCATCTGTTATAGGAAGAGTGGCTGGATTATTTATGCAGACACAGATTTTTTTAAAAAAAATTGTTCAGTGCATTCTAATACAGCTAGCTTTGGGTTGTTGCTATGAGGGGGATTATCAGTCTTGATATTTCAGAAGGAATACAAATGGAAGAGAAAATTTGAATAGAATTCATCTAAGCATTTGGAAAGAGGATACCGTTACTTTAATTCTATTTCTGCTTACATTGTTAGATATAATCAAGGTAAATCAGTATATCATTGGTTTTTACAAATTAAATGTTCTTATGTTAGTCAGATGATCTGCATTATGTAATCTTATTTTTAAGCATAGATGGCCATAAAGTAGGGCTCAAATGACAGAAGATGTATTATGACATTTTAGTGTCATTTTGGCTTGCTGTGTGTGCACCTTGGTATCTAAAGACCATGTACAAGTCTTTGGTACATGTAAGAAATCCTGAATTAAAGTGCATATCTTTTCATTCAACTGATTTTATAAAAATAAAGGGGAGGAATGGGATTTTTTAATGCATTTTGTAACATGTACTTTTTTAGGACTCCTCTTAGAATATTTACTGAAAAATAGGTTTTGGGTGTTGAAAGGGGGGTAAATTTTTTTAGAACAGTTCAACTTTTCTTATACTTGCACTTTATGTTCCAGATACCTGTCTACTAGTATGCTTTGCATCCAACTTGTTTATATGAACATATCTGAACACTAAATTACTTTTGACAACATTACAACTTATAATGTAAAAATCAATTTTGTTACATACTTAATTTTATTTCAGGCCAGTCATGTCAAAGAAGGAGGAAGTGCAGGTCTTATTCCTAGCCAGTTCTTAGAAGAAAAGAGGAAAGCATTTGTTAGACGGGACTGGGAAAATTCAAGTAAGGAACACAAAAATATCATTTTTATTATGTTCATTCTTCAAGTTTCAAGTATTATGAATAATGGAGTAGTACATCATTGTCCATAATTACAAATTAATGATCAAAATAATTTGCTTTCTTTCTAAATTGTGAATCTTTTCTGCCATCTGCTGGTACTTAGTTAAAATTAAATAGGGAGCATTATAACCATAAATCTAAATAAGTTATTATAGCTATATAAACAAATTTAGCAGTTGCAAGCAGTTAGCGTGATACGGCTTTTAATGGAGTACATTAAGACTTCGTTCCAAACTAATCTAACAAATTGTAATTTCAAAAATATCTCATTTGTTTTTAGGTCCTTTCTGTGGGACAATAAATAGTAAAAGGAAGAAAAAAATGATGTATCTCACAACTAGAAATGCAGGTTTGTGAATTTCAGCATTACATACTAGAAAAATAACTTGGCAAGAACATTTAGAAAGTTATTTATATTAATTTAGCTTAATAACTCAGCAAAAAATAGATAGTAAAATTGAGTGTGTTCACATGCTGACCATACAAAAACTAATAATTGTCATGTATCAAGGACTATCTGTATCTCCAATGGCTGTACATACAAATCCAGGAAGTAATTCCAAATGAAACTGATTTTTTTCTGAGTTTTCCTACATGTAAACAATTTAATATCCCTTGTCACGGTGTAAAAATGTATATTTACACTGTTTTGCTAATTTATTTTATAATACAAATTATCCTTGAATTATCCTTGAATACAAATTATCCTTGAATTTAGCTTATCATGTCCAGCAATTTAATACTGAAGTGAAATGGGGCACATTAATGATTTTTTTTTACTATTGTATTAAATAATTTAGGAGCCCTATGTTCCTGATTATATCTAACTTTCCCGGAAGTATTTGGGAACAAAGGGCTCCTGTACAGCACTGTTTTTAAAAAGTAAAATTAAATAGCCATGCAGTAATAGAAATCCTACTACAGGAAGAAAAAATTTCAAGCTGCAGTTTTTGTATATTACATCATTCATATAATTAGCAATGTTACTCTGTTGACCCATCTATATTCATATTATATTCATCATTTGAAAACTATTGTATGAAATCAGAGGTAGAATCTGAAGGCCCAGGCCATATGACTTTTCACCCAGTGCTTTCCCAAAATTATCAATTCATACTTTGTAATTTGTCTAATATTAGCATGTAATGTGTAATTAATTTTAACTAGGTGTAAATTTACATTAAATCAAATGTAATGTCCCAGTCCTATTAACTTTTGGCAGAGGGCTTTCTGTCACAACTTTCAGTGGCCAGATTGGATACTGCCCCCCTGCTGAAAACAAATACATACATACATACATACATACATACATACATACATACATACATACATACGTATTCTATCTTCAATGCTGGAAATAATAAAAATGGATATCACTCTGAAAGCCTTACATGGGTAGGTTACCTGCCTGTCCTCGAAGTAATCTGTCCTTCCTACTAAATAAGGTAAGTGCACTACAGATCCCTTTTCTTAAATAGTGTCACTTAATAGGGGTCTCTGAGGCTCTCATTCCCAGTGGCTGACCCAACCCTTTACACAACCTCCCACCTGAGATTCAAGAAATCACAAATTGATTGGGTTGAGAATAACTGTCATAAAGTTAACCAATGAACTTCATGGCTGATTGGCAGATTGCAATCCATAGAGTTGTGAAATTTATATAATGTTCACATTGCTTTGATTTTAACATGTTCTGTTGCATCTAGAATTTGATCGACATGAAATTCAGATATATGAGGAAGTAGCAAAAATGCCTCCATTTCAAAGAAAAACACTGGTCTTAATAGGAGCCCAAGGAGTTGGCCGAAGAAGTTTGAAAAACAGATTTATTGTACTGAATCCCACAAAATTTGGAACCACAGTCCCATGTAAGTTTTCATAACACTCTTGTTTGTTTGCTTATTTTACATTTTAAGCTTATTTCTTTGATTCCCTGATAATCTTAATCTCAGATAGATGTTATGAAATGAGGTAGTGTAAGTACAAGGTAAAATTGTCACTATCATCATTTTAGCCATTCTCTATCCACTGCAGATGAAGGGCTCTTCAGCATGTTTCCAACCAATATGCGACAATATCAGCAAGTATTCCTGGCTCACTTGGCAAAAGAAAGCTCAGGATTGTATTGGTTGGAAACTACAGGTAATCCTTGAGGTATGACAGTTTACTTGGTGACCATTCAAAGTTACATGATAACCCTCCCAAGTATTTACAACACAGTTCGGAAATTAATGTTGCAGCACCACAGTGATCATTCACTTACAAACGATTGCACTGCAACATTTATCCTGCCTATTCCCCTCTCCAGCTCCCCACAAATGTTTTTCCTCATCCTGCTGTGCCATACTCACTTACCTTGTGAAGATCTGTCTCCATTCTGCCACAGTTTCTTTGAGAGTGAGACAATTTCGTTTTCAGTTGTTTGCAAATGCTTTTCACACTGACAATGAAAGATTCTGGGGGCTGTGATGTCACATGACTTCAGACACCCATCCGCTTTTGCAGAGAATAGATGCCTGAAGTCGCGCGAGATCACAGCCCCCAGAACATTTCATTCTTGATGCATGAAAAGCATTTGCAAACTGATTGGGTGCTGGAAGCGAAATCATTCTGCACACAAAGTACAGCACAGAGAAGACAGAACTTTGCAAGGTAAGTGAGTCCAGCACAGTAGGATGAGCGGGAGGGAAGCAATTGTGGGGTGCATGAGGTATCTCAGTGGGTCAGGGGAGGCCTTGAATGGTTTTTTCCATCACCATGGCCTTCCCCACCCTGAGATACCTTGTTCACTTAACGACCCGCACATTCAATTAGTGAATGCATGGGTGAAAGCAGAAAGTTTTCAAATGTAATTTGCAGGCTCCATTATATTCGTAACTCGAGGATTACCTGTACAAGTTAAAATACTTTGAATAAATGCATTTGAAATTGGGTGACTAGTTCATTTTTTCTAATATTGGCATGTTTTACATAGCTGGCAGTAAAATAGTATCAGCAAACAATTAGGCAGTTGTGCTTCAAAGCATCTTCACCTGGGAATAAGCCTAATTATAAGTACTTCCGAGCACACTTTGGGATGCATTATATAAGGAATTATACAGATTGGAATTTAAACTATTGTATGGAAGTTCATTTAAACATTTTAATTATAAATAGTTGGTAAAATACTAAATTTTTTCAAATGCGGATGGGAGAAGCAAAAAATCAAATTAAAATAGCTCTGCAGACTAAAAGCCTAATTTGGGGAGCTTTCATGTGATCTCTGCAGCCCCCAGGCCTTCTCTCATGTTTATACCTCAAGTTGAAATGTTATGAGCCGTGGTGGTACAATGGTTAGAATGCTGCAGGCTATTTCTGCTGACTGCCAGCTGCCTGAAGTTTGGGTGTCACCAAGGTTGACTCAGCCTTCCATCCTTCTGAGGTTGGTAAAGAGAGAACCCAGATTGTTGGGGGAAATATGCTGACTCTGTAAACCGCCTAGAGAGAGCTGTAAAGCAATATATAAGCCTAAGTCCTATTACTATTGCTATTTCCTGAAACATAGGGATTATTTTATGATCCATAACAGGAAACTGTTCTTGGACTGAAGAGCCTTTCTTCTAGTACAGGAAATCTACTGTATTCGGATCTTCATATCTTTCTGTAAAAAGAAAGACATAAAAGCATACCTTCTATATTTTTTTGTATATTATTGCTTTGCTCATATGTCAATTTATTTATTTAGTTACATCACGGAAACCGAGGGATGATGAGAAAGATGGACAAGCATACCGGTTTGTGTCACGAAGTGAAATGGAGGCAGATATTAAAGCAGGAAGATATTTAGAACATGGGGAATATGAAGGAAATCTTTATGGTACCAAAATAGATTCTATCATTGAAGTGGTTCAGACTGGAAGAACATGTATCTTGGATGTGAATCCACAGGTATGCTGGTGTAATATTTTAGTAGCCAAGTGTCAGTGGGAAAATTTTGCACCTGATCAAGTTGGAGAATCTTTTAAAAGTTGAATTTTCTATAATTACATTAATTTGAGTAGTGGGCAGATTTTACAAGAGGGCTAGGCTTTCTTTTTTCAACAAGAAATGGGGACTACATCATACCTTGTTGTTGCCAGTGATGGTCAGAAAAAGCAGCATTGATCCTTTTCCTATTTTAGCATGTTTTAAAGGCTATTTTCACAAGATTTAAGTGGCCATTATTACTCTTAATCCTTCCCAAGATTGTACATCTGAAAAAATAGCCTTTAACAAATTCAGTCCTGCTTACATGAAGAAATTTGTAAGTTGTTGATTTCCTAGTTATCTCTAGAAGGGAACTAGAACTTATATATCTGAAAGGAATGCTTTCATGACTTCACTGTATGTGTAGAATTTTATTGTTCGCTTATAAACTGGCTTATAAAGTTAAGCCAAAGGCCATCTGGATTAGCTTCATAATGATTGTTCTTCAGCATACGTTCCCTACCATTACTGCATTTTTTCCACCTTCTTCTTTGGCCAATATTGGCTACTGTTTCCAAATGGTGGAGATGTTGATTGTAGAAGCAGTTAGATGGATAAAAAATAAGCCTTTATTTCTTTTATTTTTTGTGGCTGACTTCAGGTAACTACATGAAAAAGTCCATGTAATTTTCTTAGCAACATTTTCAGAGGGATTTACCATTGTTACCTACAGCTTAGGGAGGGTAACTGAAGGGCAAACAAGATGATTTAATCACTAGGCCAGACTAGTTCCCTTAATCTCTGGAAAATTAGATTTAAAGCCAATGGTAGTGGGACAGAAACTTCTTTGCTTGGAAACTGTATGTTTATACCTATACTGGAAAATTTGAAAAGAATTCAATTAAAATAATTAAGATTGGAGAAGGGAGGGAAAATAGTATTAATTTAATCCTGCCCATCCTTCACTCAATTTTGGAGATGGTTTCCCCCCAACCTGATCTTAAATATCCTACAAAATTTGATATGGCTCTGAATCCAAATTAAATTATGCAGATTATTGGGTTTAGAGGAAATCTATTTTGACAATCCATTCCAAAAGGAGGCTTTGTTGGAGAGAGGGGTGGATGCCTATCAATGAGTGTTGATTCTTAGTGACTATCTGGACAGGTTCCTGCATTTTTCTGGCAATATTTCAAAAATGGCTTATCACTGCCTTCTTCCCAAAGCTGGGAGAGTGTGACTGGCCCAAAGTCATCTAGCTGGCTTTATGCCGAAGGCAGGACTAGAACTTGCTGCCTCTCGATTTCTACTTTGATATTTTAATCACTCACTAAATTGGCTACTTGCATTCTTTGTGATATAAACTTTTTTTATTAAGACTTTGTCTGGAATAATTCTTACAGTTCAAATCCCACCAGGCTCAAGGTTGACTCAGCCTTGAGGACCCAGATTTTGGTGGCAATATGCTGACTCTAAAAAAAACATTTAGAGAGGGCTGTAAAGCACTATAAAGTGGTATATAAGTCTAAGTGCTATTGCTATTTCTATATATATTCTTCCTCACATTTTATTTTTTTACTGGGTCTCGTATGCATTTTTAATTCTTCATCATGTTGTGTGACAAGTCACTTTTTATTTGCATTTACTTATTTTGCTTTAAAAAAAAAAGAAATGAATACTGAAATGTTTAACCCTATATAATAACCCTAATGCTATTTTCACTACTGAAATGTTTAACCCTATATAATAACCCTAATGCTATTTTCACTACTGAAATGT